>OY829915.1:244535754-245135754 GCA_963691935.1 Nephrotoma guestfalica
TTTTTTCTTAAAATTTGTATGTCATGCCGATTTCTCCTGTTTGAATAATTAAAATTTCGACAAATAACGACTAATTTCGAATAGAGGTTACAATAGCCTCATGTATAAACTGTTAAACTGTCTATGTGCCATGTCTAAGCGGTCTCCTCAGCTTTCAATGTTTTATTTAAGTGTAGGGCATATCGATTTCACTTACCTGAGTAGCTTATATGCCGACCAAGATTATGAGGATGACAAGAATTTTTCTAAGACGTCATCAGGAGGTTGATGAAAAATTGAAAATTGAGGTACATAAAGATATTATAATCTCCTGGTGACGTCTTAGAAGAGTTCATGTGATCCTCATAATCTTAGTCGACATATAAACTACTCAAACATGTGAAAGCGGCATGCCATACAAATTAAATAAAAAATTGAAAATTGGGGAGACCACTGGAAAATGTTATGTAGACTTTTCATTACTTAGTACAAGGGCCTATTGTAATCTGCTGATGCCGTCTTAAAATAATCCCTGTGATCCTCATAATCTAAGTTGACATACTACTCAAACGGGTGAAATCGGTATGTCCTACAAATTAAATAAAAAATTTAAAATTGCGGAAGACCGCTGGTACATGGCATATAAACTGTTTATTACTTAGTACATGGGGCTATTATAATCTTTTGACGACGTCTTAGAAGAATCCCTGTGATCTTCATAATCTTAAATGTAACAATACATAATCCGATGTAAATAAACAGAATGTTTCGATAATAAATTTAGGTCCAATGGTCAACTTCATAGTTTACATTTAAAAGCCAATAACAAGACATTGCAGAGTTTGTACCAAAATGCCACTATTATCGGATGATGTCTATAGGCTCATACCTTGCAAATAAAATAGGTTTGATTTCCAAACGGATTGGTCACGATAGATTTTTTTGAGTAAAACTCGTTCATTGAATTCGTCGAGTGGCACACGTTGAATGACCAATAACAGGACATCGTTGAGTTTATACCAAAATTTCATTATAATCTGATTATACCTATGGATTTAACCTTTCAAATGATATCAGTGACATTCTAAAACGGATTGACGTCGAAAGATTTTTGAGTAGAATTTCTTCAGTACATCGCACAAGACATCGCACGGGTCATTTCATCATTGCGATTTAGTAGATTTTGGAAGTAGGTTTGCCATACTGATAGAACAACAGCCAGGTTTGCTCTCAACTTTACATTCCCATCTTTGAACGCTGTACTTCTTGGGTGGAAGTCATTAGCGATATTCTTGGCATTAGCAAAACTCTTGAATTTCGTCGTTCCTCTTGAAAGCTATTTTTTTGTGCCTGATCTCATAATCTTCACGTTTCTTTTGCCGGAGATATATTGTCGTAGCTTTCTTGGTACGTAGCTTTAGCAATACCTGACTGGTTAGCTAGCCACTATTCTTAACTGTTAAGAGTAGATTATTACCTGTAACTCTGCCGATCTAGATGACAGTTTGCACTTGAAATTGAATATGACACGCAAATGATCGCTTTCCGTGTCTCCACTACTGTAAGATCTAACGTCGGATATGCTGGTGGAATGTCTTTTATAGATCATGACGTGATTGAATTGGTTTTCCGTTCTTTCATCATTCGATCTCCATGTTACTTTCTGGATTCTCTTATGTAAAAAAGTATAAAAAGTTAGAAATCATGCGATAATAGTGGCATTTTGGTACAAGCTCTGCGATGTCTTGTTATTGGACGTTAAACCTATTCCACTCCGACTTCATGAGTGTACTGAATAAATTCTACTCAAAAATCTTCCGACGTCAATCCGTTTTGGAATGTCACTGATATCATTTGAAAAGTTAAGTCTGCGTTAAAAACCAACCTTTGTAACCGAGTGAAAGCGTCTTGAACTGCGCAGGTCCATTGAAACTTCTTATTGGCAGTGTTTGCTATAACATTGGTGATTGGTGCTGTTGTTGTAGAAAACTCGAGGATAAACCTCCTGTAACAACCAGCTATTCAAATTAGCCTCCGAAGGCCTTTAACTGTTTATGGTGTTGTAAAGTTCAAGATACCGGTAATCTTCTCGGGATCGACTCTTAATCCACGCTCATCGAGGATGTATTCAGGAAACTTGACTTCAGACAAAATTGTCGTTTGTTCAAGCTAATTGACAGATTAGTTTACCGCAGACGTTTGGTTACCTCTTTCAGTAGCTCCATGTGCTCTACAAACGTCTGCGATAGTTGTGTTGCTCTTTCTATCTCTTTCGCTTCTTCTTTTACTAATTGAAGACGATTAGACATTACTTGTTGAAATAGTTCGTTTCTGTTTTCATCTAGCTTTCATGTAACTGGATATCATTATGCTGCTTGAGAGTATTTCATGTGTAATGGCTGTTTTTGTCTTTTATTGTTCGTTGTTATTCAGCCCAGTCGGGCTCGTTGGGTGAACCAGCCAACTATTTTCAGGGTGAGCCCAATCTAGGTGATTGATCGTGTTGGTCTTAAAGATCCTTTGAGTTATCCTAGAAGTTTTTCTATGTTGCTGGTTTAATACTTCAGCTGAGGTTTAATTATGCTTCCTGAAACGCCTTTTTTAGTATTCAGTATTGCTGATCAGCATATAAAGTGTCCTCGAGCATCGCAGGTAGTTCATATTTCTGCATCAGTTTTCGCACGTAACAGATATTTTATTGGAGTGCTCGATGTAACGGGACGCACATTTAAATTAAAGCACCATGAAAAAATCGCCATTATTCTTGCAAACCGTGGTCTATTAAAAAACAACAATTTATTGATATTTTATTGTGGTCAGCCTTGGCGTTTTGCTGATGGGATCGGTATCCGAAGAGGTTTCCTCTTCCGCCTTTTAAATTAATATTTTTAACATTTCATCAAACTCATCGTCCACGTCGACACTCGCTTCGATTTGAGGTTTGGAATTCCTATGCCCTCGTCCTGCTGTTTTCGCTGGATGTATCCTCAGGTTCGAGATTGGCATAACCATAAATTTGGTCCAGTAGGTTCATGAATGGGGCCACGGATGATGTAAACATTTCTAGTCATTTCTTAAGAAAACGATCAAGCAATCAACAATCATTTTATAAGTAATAAAGTTTTTTTTGTAACGTTTTTCAAATTATAAAAAAGACATTTTATTCTATTCACACTAATTGGGTTTATTCGAGTTATAGAAATTATTCATAGGAATTGGTACAATGTATTTAACGATCCAAGAATCCGATCCAATTTATGGCTTCTTCGTTACCAGTGAAGTGCTGCTGCGCTAAGCCATGAGTCATCGATAAGGACAAGTGGTAGTCGGAAGGGGCAAGGTCTTGTGAATACGGCGAGTGGAGTAGGACAACTCATTGAAGCGCCTCCAAAGTTTCGTTGATCACTTTGTCATGTCATTTGGCATATTGATTGAGCTTCAATGCTCAGCTAAATTGCATCAACTGTTGTTGATAACGTTCTTCAGTGATGATTTCGTTTTTTAGACTAGCTCATAGTAGATCACTCCGAACTGATCCCACCAGATGCACAGCATTAGCTTCTTGTCATGAATATTCAGTTTGATGTTTGAAGTTGATTACCCCACGATTTTCTGCGCTTTGGGTTGTCGTAGCGGATCCACTTTTCGTTCCCTGCCACGATTGGATACAAGAAACTCTTCCAATTTTGTCTTTGGAGCAGTTGTTCGCACGCGAAAAAACAGGTTTTTGGCTTGAGTTCATACGTAACCCAATTTGCTTGTTTTTGCACCATACCCTTGGTTTTAAGAAGGGTTTGAATCGCTTTTTGAGTTATTCCCAAAATTTGAGCGAGCTCCTCTTGAGTTTGGCATGAATCATGGTTCAATAACCCCTCCAACTCAGCGTCTTTAAACTTTACTGGTCTCTCATCGCGTTCTTTATCACTGGTGTTAAAATCGCCACTTTTAAAACAGCGGAACCAGTACTCACATGTTTTTATTGATGGAACATGTTCCCCATATGCTTCACACAGCAATCGATGTCCATTGGCTGCAATTTTCTTCAAATTAAAACTTAGAAGCGCAGGGCTTCCCGCAAATGATGTTTTTTGGCACAAAGGTTGACATGGTTAGAGCACAAAAAATCTGTTGTTTACAGTTCAGCGATATGAAACATACTGATTTTTAGAGGGAAATGATGACGCTTTAACATGAATATAGTTACAAGATGGCCCAATGTGACTTAATACTAGATACGCCATCTTTTGTAAATCCCTCAAATCTTATTTTTACCACCAATATGTTTCTTGGACCGTGTTTGGATTTATCTTCTGGTTCGACCAACGTAAATGTTATCGACGCAACCTTCAGATGAACAGCTAACCAGTTAGATTCCCGATTTTGACAGCTTATTTTTGGATTTTTCTGTCGAAGATTTTTTTTGTTGAAAATGTTGTTTAACTTGTTGTCCATTGCAGGAAGAGTAAAAAGTCATCTTAATTCGTTTTGACTAACTTCGTGTGATGGAGTTAAACATAGTGGTGAGTGATTTTTTGTGTACGTTCATAAATGTTTCTTTAATAATCGATCAATTTGGTTTTCTGCAAATCTGTTAAATTTTATTTATTATTTTTTTTTTTATTTATCGTAAATAAGACAATGCGTTTAATAAACTTCAATCTTTTTACCAAAATTTGTTTGTAATAAGGGTAGATTTACCAACCGGTTCACCATCGGACATAACAAATCTAATCAACCGGCTAGAGTGCGTACCAGTTGATATTTTGTGAATATTGCTGCTGTAGCTGAAAGTGTAAGTGAAGACCGCAATCGATCAATTCGTCGCCATTCTCGTGTCTCTCGTATGGCACATTATGGCGTATTTTGAAGAGAAATCTTGGTTGGCCGACTTGTGGTTTCAACAGGATGGTTCAACGTGCCACACAAGCAGGCCAAACCATCGATTTATTGAAAGAAAATTTTAATGAGAACATCATATCAAGAAACGGACCCGTGAATTGGCCTCGAAGAGCTTGTGATCTAACGTCGTTAGATTACTTTTTATGGGGGTATCTTAACCCACTTGTCGATATCGACAAACCACGAGCGAACATAACACGCGTAATTAACGAAATGTGGGCCGAAATGCTCGAAAAACTGCTCGAAAATTGAACCCATAGAATGGATCATCTAAGAGTCAGTCGCAGACAACATTTAAAAAAAATTATTTTCAAACATTAAATGTCATAAACCGAACTTACGTCACAAATACAATTTTTTATTATTAATTTGATTTTTAATTTGATTTTAATGCGTTTTATTTAAAAAAAAAACTTCCGGAAGCTCTTTTCTTCAACAGTAAATTTTATAGTTGGATACAGGTTATTCAGCATTTGCAAGGTATTTTTTATTTATACCAACCTTGCGTAATTTGTTTTTATTCTTAAGATTCGCTTCTAAACGTGACATGAAGAAATCGACTATCTATCAACTTAAGGGGTTGTCCATACTGGTTCCTTGCTATAGTTGATACAATTTATTGCTGAAAACGAAATAATTCTGTTCTATACAGGTTTTGATCGACTTGTAAATTACCTTTGCAGCATTATTTGACAAATTATATTTATTTAGCCATTCAAGCAACCTCTGGTGTACCACAAGGCTCTCACGTTGGATTTTACAATCTTCATTAATGGTGTTACTGAAGTAATGAAGCATTCCAATATCCTAATATTCGCAGATGGCCTCAAAATCTACAAAGTCATCGAGTCAGTCGACGATTCCAAAAAACTACAGGAAGATATTGACAACCTAGCGTTATGGTGCGAATTTAACTCTCTGAGTCTCAATATTGGAAAGTGCAAATCTCTATCATTTCACCGTAAAGCCAACCCTGTTACACAAGGCTACAAGACAAATCGTGTACTCCTTCAGGTAGTAGTTGAAAGTAAAAACCTAGGGGTTACTTTCGTTGAAAACATGAGCTTTACTAAGCACATTGAGCGGTGCATCGCTAGAGCGAACTCCATGCTCGGCTTTGTCAAATTTGGTCGGGTGACATTTTTGACGTGGAAACGATTAAGATCCTGTATTGTGCTTACGTTCGATCCCAGCTAGAATATGCTGTAAATGTATCGTATCCGTTCTGGTAACTCTAGGAAATAGACGCGAATTGCTGAAAATTACATTTATTGGAAATCTCCTACTAGGCCTAATCGACGCATCGGATGTGCTAAAGTCAATTAAAATAAAGGTTCCTGGTAGACAGCTAAGAGATCAGGACTTCCTCCACTTAGACCGACATAGAACCAACTATGGCGATAATGAACCTGATGTAACAATTCTATGCTCCTCAGTGATTTTTTTTGTTATGTCAAATTTTCAAATCCAACGCGGAATTATTATATTTCAAGACAAACTTGTAGACTTATTTCAATGTAAATAAATAAATAAATTCGTCAAAATCCGCCATTCTTGTTCTATCTTTTACTGATAGGTTTATAATTTTCTCAACAAATTTCAAATTGTTCTTAACTGATTTTGATCTAGGTAAAGGTCTAATACCCATTTTGCCAGTCTACCTGAAGGTTCTAAAGCCAAGGGTTTCTTTTTATATTTCGGGATTAGAGAACAAAATCAAATTTATTTAGTAAAAAAAGGTTTATCCGATCGAGGTGCCACCAAAATTACGCGATAGCCAATTCCGTTTCCCAACATTTAAGGCATTTTTAGCACGATCGTTTTTAACACCAGTTAGCTTTATGAAATTTAGGGAAATGTTGTACTTTCTGCATTCAGATTCTGATTTCAGAAGTGAAGATCTGCTTTGAAGATATTTTATCTAAAACTTTCGAAAATAATAATGTTACCGTATTGTGGCGTTACGCCGCTGCCAGGCCATACAAATATTTGACCCAGTTTAAAATGTTATTCAAACCAACTGCATATGAAGTTCGTGATATTAGATATTTTAACGATTCTTTCAGGATGCGTCGTTCGTGCTAATGCAGTAAAATAATTCGACTTTACTAAACAAAAATTTCTATTCTCTACACATTTCAATTTTATCATCTTAAATATTTTATGCTTTAGTTTCAAAGTTTAAATTGTGACCTAGAAAATTTTATTTTATATTTAATAAATTTACTATTCCAAACCTCATATGTGAAATGCATGTGACAGGAATAAGAATGAATTTTAAATTTTAGTATGCATTTTACAGGCACGTGCGGTTGGTGTCACATTGTGGTAAATATGGTTTGGTCGTATATGTAGAATGCATAACGCTTATCTTATTGGGTCCGATCAAGATACTTTACATTATATAAATAATATTATCCGAAGCACCATTTTTATAATATTCAATAACCTTACAGAACTTTATGGCCTATATAACGTAGGTACATAAGGAAACGTATACATGTTATATTCAATTACGTGACAGCTTAACTGTTTAATACTGTTTAAACCATTAAACCGTAATCCAATAATATCATGTTTACGTCATTTAGATGACTATATTTACGCCAACTATACCGAAACTATGTCATAGCATATAATGTATAATTGTATAGCAATTTTTGCGCCATCAAGTAAGTTTATGTAGCAGCGTATGCGAAGCAATAAAAATCAATAAAATGGAAATGAGTTTTTATACTCCCAAATATATCGAACTAGAACTAAATTTGTACATTGAAAATGGGAAAATGATTTCCAATCATAAAATAATCAATTTCTATTCGATAAAATATTATATGCGAGTGTATTCGGTTGATGGAATTTTAAATAATCAGAAGGGACCCATTTCAACAATATCCCTACTCGCTAGCAAAAAACCATGAAATTGTAAAATTATTATGCATACGAGTAGTGTACGAAACTACACAGACTCAAATTCTAATTGTTATACTAATTTTTTGTCAGCATTGCGGAATACTAAAAAATATTCTCACAACAATACGAAATTTTAAAAATGTTAGGTAGGTAACTAAACTAGTTAAATTCTGTTCTGTATCTGCTCTTAATTATGATAACAATGAAACCAGCTCTACTCCTATATAATCATGAAGTTTATTGGGTAAATCTAATTGTTAAAATATAGCACACCATAAACTTGAGATATAAAAATGAAATTATTGCCAGCATTAAAATTCCAATATAATATAATCATGTCCGTCCGCCATGATTTTAATGCCAGTTTTATTTTTCAGTGTTTAGCCGGAGTATCAAGGATTCTAAGTACAAATACTCGTATACACAGTTTTATGTCAATGCAGTTATAAATTCGAATAAAATCATATAGTGTGAAATATATACGAGTAAAATATGTAAGATTGACGGGAAACAACAAACATCCAGAATGCTTGCAAATAAATACTTTATAAAGGGTGTTTTTTTAAGAGGTTGCCGATTTTTTTTTTGAATAAAACACATATAAAATTATGAAATGACCAAAATTTTTTTTTATTTGGTAGATAATTTTTTGGCATTTAACATTTAAACACAATTTCTGGCATATGGCTACCACGACTATTTTTCACAAATGTCATTCTGGAGGTCCAATTTTCCAGCACTTTTTCAAGCATTTGAGGGCGTATGTCAGCAATGACACGTTGAATATTGGTTTCCAAAGCGTCAATCGATTGAGGTTTATCCACATAAACCAATGACTTCACGTATCCCCACAAAAAGTAATCGAGTGGCGTCAAATCGCACGAACGCGGAGGCCAATTCACCGGACCATTTCTCGAAATAATGTTGTCGTTGAAAGTTTCTTTCAATAAGTCGATTGTTTCACGTGCTGTATGGCAAGTGGCACCATCTTGTTGAAACCACATTTCATCCATATCCATATCTTCAAGATTTGACAACAAAAACTCATTTAACATGGTTCTGTATCGATTTCCATTCACGGTAACGCGTCGTCCTTCCTCATTTTTAAAGAAATATGGACCGATGATCCCACCAGCCCATAGACCGCACCAAACAGTACATTTATCAGGATGCATTGGTAATTCTTGAACGGCGTGTGGATTATCTTTGCTCCAAATGCGACAATTTTGTTTGTTGACGTATCCATTTAACCAAAAATGCGCCTCACCACTGAAGAGAATTTTACGGTAAAAAAATGGATCTTCGTTCAATTGATTTAACGACCAATCACTGAATTCACGGCGCAAACGATGGTCGTGTGGCTTTAATTCTTGCACCAATTGAATTTTGTATGGCACCAAACCCAAATCTTTACGTAAAATTTTCCATAAAGTCGATGGACAAAGTCCAATTTGCTGAGCACGACGACGAATCGATAAATTGTCGTTTTCTTCGACACTGGCCTCAACGACAGCAATATTTTCTTCTGTACGAACTCTTCTCATTCTTGTCGGTGGCTTGGCATCCAAAAGAGTGAATGTAGACCGAAATTTGGTAATTACGTTCTTTATGGTGGTCTCTGACGGACGATTATGTGCACCATAAAATTCACGAAGTGCTCTATAAACATTTTTAATTGAACACTGATTTTGAAAATAAATTTCCACGATTTGAAAACGTTGTTCTGGAGTTAACCTATTCATAATGATTTGCCAAACAATACTGAGTAGAAATGCCACTTTGAGCTGTCAAAACAACTGTCATAAAATAAAACGACATCTATCGGAAAAACAAACCTCCTAAAAAAACACCCTTTATAAAAAAAATAGGAAATAACCATCCCCTTCCTTAATAAATATGTACATTTGTAAGTTATTTTGTGTTCTAGATATCCTGTGTACTATACGCTCGTTCCCGGAATTTGTGCGCAGGAGGCGAAATAGGATAATAAACATGTGGCATAATCTGCACATCTATATGTAAGAAATACCACTGGCAATAACACATAACAACAGCGACAGAATATAACCAGAACACAACACATTTTTATTATGTTTGTACCGTTTTTATGTTTTTTGCCTGGTTGGTTATTAAAATCTAAGTGAATACGTTTTTATGATTTTTTACTTGGATTATGATTATTATGTACCATACATTTGTAAAGTAACTATTAAAGAGAATATCGCAGTTATTTGAAGGGATTGCATTCTAACCATATTTCTGTAAGTAAACAACCGGCAAAATGTTCATGCGTCGTGTTTTAAAGCGAATGCGTTGCGAATTTAACATTTTCAGTAACATGTTTTGGGGCACACATTCCTTAGTCGACACATTCAAATAACGTCAGCTCAAATAGGTTACGTCCTTTTCGATTGAAAAGGAAATGGTACACTGAGTGTAAAAATGATACTCCAAATGCTGTCAAAATGTGTAACTCCAGCGTATGTATCTCTGACGTCAACAGAAAAAATTATTAATGTAATTTAGAAATAAAAAGAAATCGAAGTGTGTCTCCAGAGTATACCATGCCAACTTGCCGCTGCCGGAAAATAAGAGATTACGCTACTCGCTGCAAGTGGCAGCACCATCACGAAAGATAATTTATTTTATTGCAGACATTTTTTATTCATTTTGTATCGCTTTTTTCGCTAAATAAAACATCCCAGCGGAATAAAATAATAGAACTCGGTAAATGAAATCTTGAAATTTAACAATCTTCCGTCTTTCCGCCATTTCTTAGATTGCTTATTGCTGGCACTATTTTATGTGAAAAATTTATCTGGCTCAACAATATTTCTCGAAACAGGGTCGCAATTGCATGGGAACGTCAGACACGAATATCGATTGCTCATGCACCAATTATGTAAGAAGCTCTAAACCTTGATCTTTTTTGATTGACTGAGATGTGCGAAATTGTATCAGTAATCTGTTTTTAGACAGTGAACTACGGAAGATACATAAATTAATTTTCGGGTACGAATTGGGCTGAATTTGAATTCTAACAAATTTTGGTTTTCGGGAAGCTGAATATGACTGGGTCATCTCTTAGCGGATTAAGGCCAAGTTTGGTTCGGCTATGGAATGGAGGAACTGGATAATTCCTTGGCTGTTTATTTTCAAATTTATTTTGTAGAAAAATCCAGAACTTCATCTTGGATTTATGTTGGAATCTCGATTCAGCTCAACCTACCAGATTCGAGTATAATTAGTTAAGAAATTGTCTAGCATGGCCGAACCCCAGGATTTCTCTAAAATACATTTTTAATCCGCCACCCAACTCTGAATTCCTGATTTGACAAATTTTTTTTCTGATATGGCCAAGTTCCATTCAAAATGATCTAAGTTCTAATCCCAATACAAGCTGACATTTTTATTAGAATCCTACCTCAGCTCTGCAAACTAAAATGGAAAGTTATCGGATCGTTTCCTAACCTGGTTCCATTCATAATAGCCGAGTCCCAAAAGTTTGTTAAATTCGGCTTTGAATTTAATCATCATTTGTTGAGAGATGGCCTACCAATTATACTTGATAATAATACGAATATTCTTTGGTGACCAAAATTAATAAAACATTTGAAATTTTGGCGAAATAAGCTAAATTTGGCATTTTATAACATTGTTAGTTTTCCGGGAACCATTGCCTTTGGGATGCCTCACATATTTTTTGCAATTTTTTGAAAAATATTTCGTGATTTCCAATTCAATACTAATGAATTTTAGAGTAAGTTTTAATAAAATTTAAACAACTGTGGTGTGGAATTGCAGGAGGATTAAATTAATAAATGTTTATATTATTTAGAAAGTCGAAAAATATTAATTTAAAATTAAATTTCAGGAAATTTCCATTTAACCTATTAAGCCTTTATCCTTCCTCTAGCAGATTAGAGGTAGATTAGAATTGTGTTGTGCCGTACGATCGCTAGGCATTTGAAATCGCGTCGTTCTATCCTAAAACAAAACCTTTCCTATCCTTCCTAGTGTTATGTGCCAACAAGTTGTAGGAAAAGGCCTGGCGTTAACCGAGACACTTGTCCAGTACTTGGTCCTACAGTCCAATCAATCAATCAATAAATTCCGTCTGTCCACCATTTCTTAAAGAATACCGATGAAATTTTAATAGTAGTATTGATCAGACATTTTAAAGTAAGTTTTCGACAAAATTCTAGGATCTGTCCATGCATGACTAAACTTGGCCAGTTCATAACCAATCGTTTTGAAAATTTCAAAAATATTATTTATTTATTTTCAGTTTTTGGCCAATACATCAGAAACTTCCACTAGTAACCAATACTGTCGGTTATTTTTCTAATAGCTTAGGTCATACTGAGACTACAAGGGTAATTTGGGGAAAATTTATGGATCAGAATTTTCACCATAAATTTTTGATTTTCTGCGCCCATACAAATTATTTTCAGTTTTTGCCAATATCTCAAAGACTGAAAATAACTTATTTGGCCGCAAAAAATCAAAAATTTATGGTGAAAATTCTAATCCATAAATTTTGCCCAAATTTTTCTTGTAGTCTCAGTATGACCTAAGCTTTTAGAAAAACAACCGAAAGTATTGGTTACTAGTGGAAGTTTCTGATGTATTGGCCAACAACTGAAAATAAATAAATAAAATTTTTTAAATTTTCTAAAGAATTGTCTATGAAATGGCCAAATTTAGTCAAGCAAAGAACAGATCCTACAATTTTGTCCAAAACTTACTTTAAAATCCCTGATCAATACTACTATCTAAATTTCATCGTCATTCTTTAAGAAATGGCGGAAAAACGGAATATTGTTAAATTTAAAGATTTAATTTATCGAGTTCCTTTATTTCGCAGATCAATCAATTTGTCATTGTAAGGATCACTTTTGATATTTTATTCTGCTGGGATGTTTTATTTAGCGAAAAAGAGATACAAAATGAATAAAAAATTTCCGAAAATAAATTATCTTTTGTGATAGTGCTGCCACTTGCAGCGAGTAGCGTAATCTCTTATTTTTCGCCGTCAAATTATTGATATTTTATACAGCATATATGGAAACTCTTGATAAATCGATGTCAAAATAAGAGACAGCTGGCATGCTATCAAGTTAATACGATTCTGAGTTATCCATCAATGAACGTGGAATCAGCAACAGCAATAAAATCGTTACACGACTTATTAACCGAGAGCTTGCATGCCATTAAAAATTTTGGAATCCTAAAGGTATCATGGTATTACATAATAATTTTAGTTGTTTTTAAAAAACTAGACAACAAAACATCAAGGCTATTTGAGATGTTAAGTGCCGAAGAGAAATGCAAACATTAAAATAAATCTTTAGTTTCTTTGAATGCCAATTCCAGGACTTCAAGGCAACGAAGTTAAACATCAACTTTCGTAATGCTGGGACTACTCCACGACCAACAAAAGTCATGGTTTGTCATGCACAAGCTTTAAACTTGTGTTTTGTGTAAACAGGGACATGCTTTAAAAGAGTACATACAATTTCAACAAATGATCACTTTAGAAAGATCTAAATTCATTGCTCAACATCAGCTTTGCAACATATGCTTCAAAGACAAACACCATCCTCTATTGACTTTGCTTTTTGTGTCGAGTCGTAGTTGTTTTTTTCTCTGCAATTTAAATTAAATTATATTTTCTTATTCTTGTACTAAAAGCTCTATACAAATTGGAGACCATTGGACATTATGAAGAATCCACCATTGCAAATCCCGGCAAATAGAATAATTCTGAAAAATTTAATTTTATGTGCGACAAATTGCGAGAAAATGAGGAAAAAGCGGAAAAGTGCGGTTAAAAGCAGAAAATGATAAAACAAAATGCACAAAATAAGCACTTAAAGTCAAACTTTGGGACAAACTTCGACTGAACACACACGTCATTGTAAATGAGGGAAATCCTCAAAATGAGATGTGCGAGTCACAAAATTGTAAAATATGTAGAAATAAAATAAAATATTGGAGATACTTAAAAAAATGAGGGTAATCTGGAACTCAGAGGTATCTGTGGCAGGATTCCATAGACATTTTAATGTTTTCACAGCATCGTCGTTAATTACGATAGGTAATTTAATATCGTCGTTAAATTACAAAACTCAAATACTCAAGGAACATGTTCAACCCTGTAATTGAATATACTGCGGATCCGACAAGATCATGGTATAAAATTGGCACTGTTAACTTGGTTACTACTATTGGTGCCACTCGTGTTTTGGCGTTAACAAACTTGCCTTAGCTAAATATCTACCGTATAGAAATATAGCACTGCTGCGTAAACTAATTTCTCCTGGTCAATTCTCCAGGTAAAATTGAATTGAAATTTAACCACCTTGGAATTTTGATCTTTTCTAGGTTGAGGACAGAGACATAATAATGGTTGCATTTATTTTCTATGTCTTCAGACAGATTCTCAACCTCGGTAACGCCTAAAATCTAAATATTTTGTATCAAAATTTTGGCTTGTATTAAATTTGGAGATAACCATCCTATTGGATCGAATAACTAGGATGATTCAGATAACGTTTTTCTTTTGGTCATAATTCCGGTCGTTGGCAGTTGAGGTTCATCTTGAACTAGAAGGTATCTGTGGCAGGGTTCCACGACAATCTTAATGTTTTCACAGCATCGTCGATTCAAGATCCTCTCAATCCTTTAACGACGATGCTGTGGAAACATTAGAATTGCTTTAGAATCCTTTCACAGATACATTCGACATCAAGTTGAAGCTCAACGAAAAAATGAGATCATGACCAAAAGAAAAATGTTTCAGCCAAAGTATTCGATCCATTAGGACAATCAAATATGAATGCAAACTCTGTGGATATCAGCCGTCATTTGGGCCGACAAACTGTCTAAGAACATCGAAAACAAATGTCACCAATGTTATGTCTCCCTTTCCTACCTAGAGAAGATTAAAATTCTAAGATGGATCAATTTCATTCAACTTTGCTAGGAGAATTGCATGGATTTTGTGATGCTTCAGAAGTGATATAGGACCAGTTTACAAGTCAAGATACAAGACCTGAAATTCGATAAAGCACCATCATACTTTTGAACAGATACTGTGATAGTCCTAGGATGGGTAAAAAAACTCACAAATTTAAAATATTTGTACCAAATCGAATCTCGGGTCCATAAATTAACTACTCCATTCCAATGGTTTTATGTCAAACCAACCGACAATTCTGCGAATTATGCATCCAGGGATATTGATATCAGTCAATTACTCAAACACAATTTATGGTGGAACGATCCTAAACACGCTTTTGAGACAGCAATCCAACTACCACCAATAATACTAAAAGAAACGCCAGGTCAATTGGAGCTGAAACAACTCATTGTGGAGGTCACTACGGTGACAGCAAATAACACCATTGAGGGGCGGTGCGCCTTCCTGTTTATAGTTTATTATATTTTGTGTTAAATATATGTCAACCAGCATTAAGAAATTTTCTATGTTTGTTAATTTTATTTCAGGCATTACAATAACAAACTAATTTATCTAAATGATATCTTGTTTAGCTTATAGGAGCAAAACAAATCGAAGAATCGTGATTAAACATCAAAAACATATTTTTTTATTTTGCGGTAGATATAACCGAGTTTATAATATAATAAATCTTATCAAGATAAATGAATTCCTTTATACCCACTGTCGCACAATAAAGATAAAAATTAACTTTTTAAATTACAAATTTATACGAATCTGTACCTTAATTGTACCAATGACCCCTCAGATCACAAAATCACACTCAACCAGCATAAATTTTAATAAATACGAGCATTTTGTTATCTTGTAATAAAATAAAATTTATTTAACCCAGCGGTCTGTCCCGCAGCTGATCCTTACCAAAATAAATTATAATTGCAATAATTAAATCCATTAAAATAAAACTCACGTCTCGCATCTATTCCAATATATCATATAGATACATAACTCAAATATGATTTGTTATTCTCTATATCTAGATCTAATCAAAACATTTTTATCAATTTAAATAGTTTTTTTATTTGCTGTGCTCCACATTTTCCCAAAAGTTTTGCAAAAATCAAAAAAGAAAAACACGTTTCTCGTGTACTATAAATTTTCTTCTCGTCTCGTCTCTGTTTAAAAGTACTCAAAGTACAAACAAATAAGAAAAACATAAAAAGTTAACAAAAGGAAAACTTTTTGTTTTCCTAAAATAGACAAAAAAATATCTAACATCCCTCTTAATACAAATATATTAGTTTTCTTTCGATTTTTTTCCGCTTGTACTGTTGGTAACAAACCAAAATCATATAAAGGACATAAAGGATAAAAATAGACAAACATGTATACACACACATACACATACAATAACAAATGAGAACAGTAATATTTCAACCGACAAAGTTGTGATCATAAACAATATTATTTATTCTTACCACCGACAAATATATCGAGAAAAGCTCGTTTCATATTTTTTGTTTCGTTTACATTTTGCTTTTTCGGAAAATTGTAAAATTATGGAAAAAATTATAAAATTTGATCACGTATTTTTCATTTGTCATATTTTCATTTTTCTTATTTGTCTTCGTCGTATTTTCGTTTTTCTTCATTTATTTTTTATTTTTTTTGTAAAGAATTTTCATTTGATATTTTAATGCTGGTTTAGTATTTTGAAATACATAAATCTATAAATCGAATGAAAAATTTCGATTTAAGGGTAGAAAAATGTTGCTACCTAGCTACATATAAAAGATAGCACCGAGTTTAGTTAGGTTTAGTGGAGCTTTAGAGAAAAATGTAACATTTTATACTTCTGATCAATTATATTGGCTTAGTTTATGATTTATACTGTTTAAACGATATAGAAATGGCTTTAGTGTTAAGGTGTGGATTGATAAGCAATAAGCATATAGATGACATATTCATATGTTACAATGGTAAAAATGTCAAAACTGTAAATCCGTTTTGAATTAAAATACGTGACATTTATTAAGCAAAGGTATAATTTTTGTTATAAGTCAATATTAATTATCAAAATGGCCACTTATATTTATTTGTTGTGTACTAACAAGGGTGGGAATAATTGGGAAAACGACTTTATTAAAATAATTTAAATAACTTGAGTTCAACAAAAATATGCCGAATTTTAAATTGGTTTTGGCAAAATGCAGCCACCCATATATTTTCCTGGAATCAATATCCATCAAAATGCAATGTTTATAAGGTCGTATTTTCGAATTTGTTTTTTACCTTAGTTGGTAATTTTTATAAATTTTACATTCCTTTAAATTATATGGTTCAATATGCACATTACAGGTCATCGATCATAATTAAATAGAGCTGAAAGGCCATAAGGCACATGATAGGCACTTGATTTTTCAATGAACATACTCTTGAGCTTATAAATCTTATTGAGATTTTAATCAATTAAAATTGTTTCTTAGTGCTTATTTTACACGATGATCTTAAATTTACCAAATTTTTCCTGAAAATGTTACCTACGAGTTTGAATTTAATAAACAGTTAAGGTTGGAGCCTCATTAGGTAATCAGAGATTAGATCTAGATTTGATAGATTTCATTGGTATACCATCAATGTAGAAGGACCAACATTATGGGCGGTGACATTGAAATTGTAGAATTGCCTTGATATGCACTACACAAGGTCTGTCATTTTATTTAACATGACTATAATTTTGTGCCTCTTTGACGCAAGACGCGGGGTTAGGTGCAAGTTAATTAGAGAACGGTTTCTTCCTTTTGTTGTCTTGACAAAATTTGTCTAGTTATTGTTATACCCGTCCTCCGATTATTAGTGTCACAGTTTCCTTTGAACCATTTCCTTGTACATATTTCGCTGCATTTCACCAACTTCCCTGCGAGGCGGGACGAAGCATGTATTACCTTGACGAGCGAGTTGATCCGCCCTTAGATTCCTCATGATATTACGAGTAAAATGCTTTGGCACTCAATCAACGCAATGTTGAACAGATCTCCCATCACGTTGATCAATGAGCGAAAACTCTGCTGTTTTTGACGTAAGGAAAATTGATTTTATTGTTTTATTCGAAGCGTGACTGTCTGCAATCTCTTTTAAATATATCATTATACCACAACCAGTTTACGGGCTCTATTATCGCATTTAATTCAACTTAGAACACTGGAAGCAATGTTCTGGAAGTCATAATGAGAATTTTAAGTCCAATGCATAAAAGAACGCTCCATCTTCAAATTTAACGTCAACACTTTCAAGGTCAAAACAGCTTCTCTCTCCCACTTCTTTAAGGTGAAAGTGTCAGTGATAAACCTTTCCTCGAAGAATAGGGACAGAATAGCGTGGTCGGAGGTCTTTGGGATGTCTTTGTTATTTAAGATTAATGGGTGTCTTATGTTTATACGGCTCCCCAGGGCGATAGTTGAGCTCTATAGCTGACCTCGCGGTCATTTGTTTCACTGAGATATTTCGAATGATGAAAGAGGATCTTCAGTGTTTGTGGAATGTGTGCTACTGAGTGCCTTACTAATGCACAAGGTAGCACAAGATCGTTGCACTTTGATCAATGGCTTTAGATCCGCCAGAACATTTCGATCCGGCCACCAGTCAGTAATGCCATACAAATAAGCCTTATGCTTGAATTGTAGTCAGTGCACGTCGAAGATCTCAAAACCATGCCTGTTCCAATTACACTTTACCAAGAGTTGAGCTCTATAATGGCTTTCTTCACTCTTTATAATACATTAGGTTTCCAGTTTAGTTTGCTGTTAAAAGAGAGACCCTGGTACCTAGCTTTATCTATGAAAATCAAGCTCAATAGCTCAACAAGCTGTGAAATTCAGCTCTGACGTTATCAATGGCTCCTCTATAGCAGAACGGTTATCATAGAAAATCCATTATACATAAACATGATGAGATTTTAACGCTTATCCGGCTCGAAAAATGGGATAGATTTCTAAGTCTAAGGTGCCTTGGTAAAACATAACCTTTACTTCAGTTCATTTTTTAGGTATGAGATGAAGTTCCAGGCTATCTTCGAAAATGATTTCTACCAATGAGGTAACGCCAAATCAGTGATCCGTTGGACATTCGCAGGAATGATATCACTAGTTCCTGCGAACCTTGAAGCACGTTTGCAGAGTAGCCGGATGATAGCTCGGGAAGGGAGGCAGTAGTCCTTTTCCTAGTTTAGATACCTGCGAAATGTCCTGTATTTTAAAGTAATAATACTTCTTTATTCGTATTTACACGTTCTGAGAACTTCCCTGTAGAAGTATCGGTCTATATCAGCTCTTGTTTTCTAAGAATTTTTGGAGAGCTTCTTGCATTTTACGGGTGCTTTGGATTTGAATCACCAAGGTGGCAAATGTCTACTAAGGAGACACGTACTCGCAATTTCTTTATAATTAGCGTAAAACGCAGTTGTCCACTAGTTCATAAAGCTCCTATAGTGTTTCAGTGAGTTTGGGAACGGAATTGGCATTGAATTCTTTAGAATAGTTTCGAAAGTATCCTTGTCTTGTTTCTATTCCTAAAGATAGGTTCATTGGCTGATATTTTTACCACTTCTACTTGAATTTAACAATGGTCCGCAAAATAATGAACCGGAAACGTTCCAATTGTTTACATGTTCCGTCATAAAGTCACAGGCAAGTGTTATATCTTTAATTTCTTGCCTTACTGCTTGTTCCAACTAGTGCATTACTAGTTATTAATGTTGGCTTACTTTCATTGTTGCAAATATGTAGGTTTGTAATAACAAAACGATCAAGAAATAATTTACCTCTCTCGTTCGTATCGGTGCTACTCCAGATTGCTGTATATCAATTCGAATCTCTTGCGAGGATGCCTCCAAATTTACTCTTATTAGCCTCAGTAAATATGCGTCTAATAATACGGGTGGGATTTGTTTCCAAACATATGGAATATAGGATGATATAAGCCAGAGGTTTTGACAAAAAAGAAACTTACCTAAGTTCAAATACTCGGTTTCGCTGACCGAAGATTCCAGAACTCGGACGATATAAATCTGATCTGCATTTATTTTGAGCACAATAGCGGCCGAGGCTCCCTTGCAGTGGAGAACATTGATTTTCAAAAACCTACGCATTTAGCCAGACCCGCCGACTGAAAGACAGCCAACTTCCTGCAGTCTACGCCTGCAGGCATTGACGAATCCTCTTGTGATCTCTGCCTATTGGACAGATGACTATTAGATGAAATTATGGGGCAGACCATAATAACCGATGATTTTGCTCATAAGGGATGTGGGCATTACTTAATCTTCCACCGACACAAATTAAGTCATCTCGGCCTGAAAGTTTAAGGGCAGTAGTTGGCTGTTTTGCTGAACCATTTTACTGTTATGAATGTGTGATTTGTATATATTTTATTTTGCAATAAAAAGTTTATCTAATTCGACGGTAAATAGAATGTCAGTTTTCATAATTTTGGTGTTCTGCGGGTAAATGATTCCTCTAATTGTTTCCGTTTTTGGTTTAGCACATTTGACCTTTAAATTGACTATGAATCGAAGAACGAAAAAATAATTGACTTGAAAAATAATCGAACATCGGACATGCTGTATTAATTAAGACATAATGGGCGCGTTCAGGACCGCCAACTATTGGCATCATGCTTAAAGAAATCATCGCCAATTTGATTTCAAAATTTCATAGTACTAAACATTTTCATAACGTTGGCTTTGATTTTACTCAACATGTTTCCAACTGTTGGGTGCCCTGGCCCAATAATCATCAGAAATGCAACTTAAACGCTACATATTAAGAAACTTGTTTGAAATATCATAACAGCAGCATTCGTAGACCCAGAGCTCCACCCAATCGTATTACAATTTAGCTTAAATGATTAGCAAACAAGGGTGTCCTAGACGCTACTGAGGTCCGACCCAAAGGGGAATTTGGTTCTTAAATCGGGATACCCTGTGGGTTTCATGTAGGTTTCTATACAATTTCACCAAAGCTGCAACATGCAAGTTCGATTTTGTAAAATTTACATGACATCACCTAAAAAATATTAGAATCATTTTCATGCATGCTAATTTCATCTTAATCCGTTAAAAATCAAGATAAAAAGCCTAGTATATACCGTTAAAGGAGCCTTATACGCATTTTTTCATACAATGGGCCTAAGCCTTACAGAAATTATTATTAAAAAAATTATCAAAAACTTTTGTATAACGATATATTAAAAAAACGTGAAATCTCTTTAACAGTATTGTAATGCATCTGGCCTATGTAGAGCCACTCCAGAACTATTACAAAATTCTGAAAATCGTTATGGACATCTGACATAAAAACAAAGTGAGATCAAGGATCAACCCCCACAAAAATCAGTAATGATTTACTTCAGAAAATTCTGAAATTTGAAATCATCGATGATCATGAATATTTTAACGTAGACCACCTCATTGTATAAACGCTTCATCTTAAGACCAGTTCACCATATGAACATTTCATTTTATGGACTCGTAGGTACTCCTATATGCGTAACAGTAACCTTTGCCTAGCTGATCAGTATGAATTTGAGTATGGTGAAGTAAAATTGGATTGTGACAATAATTTTTGTAAGGATTTCTGGAATATGGCCAACTGAGTGGAACCAGGAAATTTTTAAACAGTTACTACTTCAAGCTCTTTTTAATATATATTACTTAATTTTAATCTAATTATGTTCGCGCTCGGAGGAGCGAGAAGATGGTGGATCGGGAAATCTTATCAATTTCCACGGATACTGAAGGGTAAATAACAAACAAAATATTTCTCGCGGACCAAACGCAAAGATCAATGCAAATACACCGAAAGGAAATATTACTCCAAGCAGGCTTTATTCCGGAAAGTTTAACCTTCGCAAAGACGCTCCATGGACTTTGGGGGACCCAACCATTGCAAAAACCAAAAAAAAAAATGATCATTACATTCGAGGAAGACAAGGTCTCAGAAAATGTTTCCTGCAAAAGACTCTACATCTGAAAAGAACAGGAAGAATAATTTTTATAGAAAGTATCAAACAAAAGCAAAATGGAAAACACTCACCAGAAATCTAATATCAATGTTGCCGAACCGGTACACAGCCAGAAAGTAGATGCGACGGACTCTGACGTAATAGGAATAGGGAAGTCCGCTGGAGGTTGCAGAAAATAAAAAAGGAAAAAAGCGAAAAATCAACCAGACAAAATACCCGCACTATTCGGTTTCTTTTTAATTCGAAGAAATCTGACCCTGACAAATTTCTGAACAAATACGGATGGACCCAAAAACGAACTAAGTAATAGACTAAAAATGAATGTGCGTGTATCTCTAAAAAAGAAGGAACAATTGGATCAAAAGTTGACATGTTAATAATAGACATATAACAGTCAGTATAGGCCGACACGCGAAATCAAAACGATAGAGAAAGGCATACAGTATCCAAAATAAATTAGAGGCCTGGTTACAGAAAAACGAAAAATCAGGACGAAATGGCACCATACTTGGGTACCCACGGTTAAAAGTATACTGAATAATTAGGACCAGCGAATAAGGAAAGAAATAAAGGATATAAAAATGAAGCATCTGCTGACCACATAGAGGGTATATTTGAGCCTAATGCGATACAGGAGTAAAAAAATACAAGAACTAGAAGAAACTGAAGATCAAAAAATCACTATGTACACTTTTGTGGAAGTGTTCAAAGAAATAACTTCAAGAAAAGCACCAGGCTTAACAGGAAAAGTCCTTAAACAGCTTCCTAAAATCGGCATTAATTAATTGACCAACCTAATCAACGCAAACTTCAGAATTAAATATGTACCGTAGATATGGAAATTTGCTGAAGTGGTTATCCCAAGCCTGAAAAACCGCGCAATGGAATAACGTCTCATGGAACAATATCACTATTATCTATTACGTCAAAAAAACTTGAAAGACTCCTATTAAAACAAATGAAACAGCAATTTGATAGTAAAGAACTCATCCATAAGCGAAAATATTGAAATCTATTTTTCCATTCATATTTCCAAACAAATTTTGCAATCGATAATGTTGATCGCAGGATAACGGATATCATAGAAAACGCAGGTGTAGAAAAGAGGAACTACTCAGCAAAAAATCCTACCACCAAAATTGATCATCTTCTTGATTCATACATTGCAGACAGACATTTTGGTGTTAGGCAGGAACAAGTATACTCACAAATCAAAGAGATCAAAGCTGAAACAAGGGAGTGTCTTGTCACAAGGGCCCAGTACGATACTTTCTATTCACAAGCGAAATTCCACTAACTGATAATACAATAATGGGTACATTTGCTGATGACACTGCTATCAGTAGGTAATACCATAGAGGAACCTATTACTATATACTTCACAGTTCGATTGGCTAAATTGACGCATGAAGGAAATATGATCGCAAAAAGGCGTTTGGAAAGAAACTCTCAATTGTCAACACATAACAAACTGGTGACATATAAACTTATATTAAATTCTATAAGATAATACAAAGATTTCAAAACAAAGTACTGAGAGAAAAAGTCGCGAACGAGATACGTAAAACATGAAGAAAGGCTTCACAATCACCAAAACATCGAAGCCAGCTAACTAAAGGCTAAAACCGTTTGTATTAGCTGTATAGCCATTGCAAGGCAGGACCAACAGTAGATACAATTTAGCAGAAACCCATGGATACATAATAATCAAAATGTAATGTAAAAAAAATTATGTTCGGTTAAGTAATGACCTACTTTTGTCTCAGCTAGCTAATCCATAAATAATTGATCGGTGCGAAACTGATACAAACTGATACAAATTTGACAACTTGTTTCTTGACTTTTACATTCGGATTAGTTGTATTCTCGATTCACCAACTGATACTATTTATAACCTACAAATTATTCTCGCCCGCAAATATATTGGGAGCTCCATTATACAACGATGTAGCAAATAACTTGAAAAAGCTCGTCCCAACGGATGTTATTTTTATAGCGTTGTGCATGTACCACTGATGTTGGTAAATATTGTTAGTTCTATATTTATAAAAGTCACCGAACACTATGTGAGCGTACACCAAACCACACATTCGTTCTACATCTTCACCAATTTGTTGTTAATGTTAAATTTTTTCATTATTTGGTAGTAAAATAAAATAAAAAATATGTTAACGTTCATTATCATCATTTTTCTGCTACCAAAATCTGTAGAGAACACGATATATGAGTACCTATGTTGTACAAGCCCAGATTTAAAATTCATAAAAAATTGAACAAATTTTTATATCACGAGAGACAAAAAATTTTATAAATTTGATGTCAATATGTTATCTTGATATTTCCAATTAAAATCGAACGATTTTTTTTTGGGTTCGGGAGGGCAATATTTTTATGCTGCTATGTATGTAGCACACATTAAACAAATAATCACATTTTTAAAGTACGCAAACTCTTAAAATTATATTATTTATAGCAGAGTATAGTAGTCTTTCTAGTGCCATATCGCGCGTCACATGTAGCAAAAAAAAACATCTTAAAATTATAAATCAATAAAATATAATTTTTTTTTAATATTAAAAGTATAGGAACTGGCAAAATCATATAAAAACTAACAAGATGGTGACGCCTAATTTATTTTTATACTTACATTTTCTTCTACTGTGTGCTTTCACAGATTTGTGCTTTCGATTCCGTATTATAACAACGTTATAAAGAAAATAAAACACCCGGTGTCTTTCCATTACGTATTATGATTGTTCTAACGCTTTTCCTTTTCTACTTGTGTATTTATATATTTTCTCTGTGAGCTTTTTATGTGCCAATTTTATGTTGTTTTCCATAGATCTCATATTATTTTATAATACAGTACCGAATGTGTACAGTAAAAACTAATGGGTTGAAATGGAATCAGAATAATGTTTATGCTTAATGAAGTTTTCTAGTTTTCTGTTTAAATCACATTTAACACCTTTTAATGTCAACGGATGTTAGGTGTTTTTCAAAAAGCTTAATTTTGTGCTTGTTGCTGTTGTTGTCATGGCAAGAGATCAATACAAATAAAAATAAATCATCACATTGTTTTATTTATTTCCATGAACAAAATTAGAAAGAGGGCACAAAACTAATAAAAAATGAAATGAGCTTTTTACTTTAAAATATAAAGTTAAACAACCGCAAAATGTTTTACGAGATATAAAGCTCGATATTTTATTTCCTATTCGATATATTGCACATATTGTTTTATATCCTTTGAGTTTAATTTCATTGAACCATTTTTTTTGTTATGGTTGTGCTTTTTTTGGAAAGCTCTTTGAATATGAATTTGTGTAACAACATACACACACACACACACAAATATATTTTTATGACTTTGATGGGAATTTTTGTTATTTTTTTAAATTGCGCGAAAACAATGTACGTACTACATATAGCATAACGCTAGTATGCTATACATAAAAATACGAGACACAATATGTTTTATTGTGATGTAGAAATCGAGCACATAAAATAGCATAAATTTTGATGTAACCGTTTTTTTTTTTAATTTTTTTTTCAGGACGATGTGGCCATGGGAGTCCATGTGAACAATTGTGTTATGAATTACATGATGGAATGTATGAGTGTGATTGTACTGATGGATTTGAGTTGCAAAAAAATGGATATAGTTGTCAAGGTAAGTGACACGGAGATTTTAATTTTGCTTGTGTACAAGTTCTGTATAATTTTTGATTTACTGTTGACACCGACTGGAAACAGGTGACATTTCCTAGATGATAGGATATAAATGTAAAACCTATTAAGGATATTACGGTATAAATCGGGAAACAGTTTTATGGGGTTTAACCTTTCTATTGAATGTGATAATGTTGATATAATAATGTCGTATGTGAAGAAATAGAGAAATGGCCGAATGCAAGGTTGACAAAAATTATTGACAACGTGCAGAAAAATAAGGAACACGTTTGTAAAATAATTTTTAGCAAACTTGGCTTTTACAATAGTATTGAATAAATTCTATGTACTTACTAAATTTAATTTGTATATTGGAAATGGAAAAATAATTTAGGCACTATCTGTAACAATTCGGCGCTTACTGAGCGGGTATGTGTATAGCAGATTTAACCAAAGTACTCCAATTAAATTATTCGAAGGAAATTTACTATACTCACTAAGGGCGCTATGGCGCCTCTATAAATGTATCAAAGGTTGTTTTTAACAACCTAGTTGAATTTCAAATGGTGTGGAGTTTTCTAAAATTTTTAGCAATAATGATTCTTAGGAACGGGACCTAGAGTGTTCCAGAATGGGCTATATTTGTTTGCATTTTGTTTGATTAATGCACCTACAAAGTATACATTTACTAAAACGCGTTAAATAGGCAGGATTTTTTTTATTTATTTATTTGGCTTTAGCTGCAAATTTGGTGGCTTTTTGGTCCAGTTTCAAATTACAATTTTTGTTTTAGAATTTTTACATTTTTTTTCAATTTTTTTCAATCATTTCACTCAATCACCGTTCACTTATTGATCCCCTTTCGTACTTCTTGCAAATTCCTTGCACTCAAGAGAACATTGAACATTTGTCTGCTCTGATTAAATGTAGAACATTTTAAAATCAAATGTTCGATGTCCTCCACAACCATAATTCACACTCAATCAAATTGCGTTTCTTCAAGCATTCTTTCCAATTTCCATGATTCAGTCTCACTTGTTCCATTGTTCTTGTCATTCTAGTATCTCCCTTGAGTACCTTAAAGAAAGGTTTACTCAACGGAGAACTAACCAACTCAAAATACTTCTTACCTTTCACCTGACATTTTCCAACAAACTATTTTTCCCATTTTCTTCACAGATTCACCTGAAACATGCGAGGTACATCTCTTGCATCCATGAATTCATATTCATTTACCTCCTCAACCAAAGAACCCCAAAGAAGTGAAGGTATTCATTCTCTCCCACACGATTGAAGGTACTCATACAATATTTCCACATACACATTACCATAAGTTCCCCCCACCCATACTAATTAATTCCAATCCATTCCGGGAGTCGGAGAATAATACTACTCTCCTCCTCCCTTGTGTCCTTGTCAACTTGATCCCTTCCATAATTCCAATCAACTCTGCATTCATTATACAGATGCTGGCATTCACTCGTAGTATTTTCTCTTTTTTTATTGACGGAATATAAATTCCTACACCTACTCGATCATCATTCACACTAGCATCTGTATACACTTCCACATGGGCAAAATAATTCATTCGTATTTTTAAAAACTCACTCTTAACCGACAACTAATTCACCATCGCTTTTGTTGTATCATCAAACTTTAAACACACAATTAGATTGCTCGGAGGGACTTTCGGATTCTCCGGTCGAATTTTGGAAAACATATTAATACTTTCCAAAATCCGTGCTCTTTGTGTCCTTTGGTAGTCCATCTCTCTTTGCAATCTCTCTTTCATTTCATTCGCCAATTTATTGTCCTTAGTCAACATTCGCACCGTCTCTCTCCTGCAATAGGATTCAAAACCTGATGGAAATTTTGGTTGGTTGAATTAAATCAAAAATAAAATTATGAATGGCCTGATGAAGATTTGGCCTATCTTTTTTATTATTTATAAAGCGTAGAGAAAAATGGATTACACGAAAAGTGTATGGTCCAGTTATTCAGGAAAAGAGTTGTAAATTTTGTTTTGTTAATTTGATGCAATAATAAAACTCCGGTATAGCCGTGAACTATTTTTTACCGAACGTATGGCAAAGTTGTTCTGGTCATATGGACTTTAGAAAGTGTGCGTAGAGTACATTGAAGAAAAAAGTTGTTGACAGATTTTTATCTTATTTTAGTTTAACCACACATTCAACGTCATAAAGTGCAAACGAGTGGAAACACTCTGACACACTGTTAAATGTTTTATTGTAGCCATTGCCAAATCAAGACTGCATGACCGGAAATAAGACGCTAGACCATTAGTTCATTTTGTGATTACAATACCACTATATAAACCAAACCAACTTTACTTCTTTTTTCTGTGTGTGGTTTACTGTTCTCGCAAACTTTGTAACCATGAATGCCGATTTTTTGTTGTCGTCATTTACCGGTTTTGGTCTTTTATCAATGTCGATGGTTTGTCTTCCTTTTGTCCTTGTCGTCGTGTTGCTCTTTATCGGTCTTTTTTATATGTCGGTCTTGTTTCCCTGCTCGAACGTATTGGCCAATTGTCCATATCAACCTTGCTACTGCTGGTTTCTTCTCGAATTGGAAGTTTTTTTGTGGCAATAATATGGTCTAACCCTTTATACAATTGCGTTGTTATTTTCGAAATCCAAAGATTATATGCTTTTTTGTAAAAATGAAGTCATTGTAGAATATCCAACGTCGAAACAAATATTAGTATCTTCACAGTTTCTGGACAAATATTAGTACCTTCATTGTCATCGTTTTAAAAGTCGTTCGAGACGGAAAATTTTAAAACTGTAGGCTTGACCCGCACTGAGAGACCCTCTAATCGAAGTTCTCAAAATTATATAATTAAGGAATGCTTCCTGAATTTCTTCAACCTCCCTTCTCCCTTCATATGATTGGAACTTTTTTGACCGATGTTAATAGTGCAATTCCAGAATGTTACGAGTAAGTTTCCGGTCAGTGTACGATTGTCGAGGCCACAGTTCGATAGTCGGTTGTATTTTTTGCCCCGTTTATTAGCAATTTGTCCTCGGAAATCAGGTTTACGGCCATGTTGCTTTCTGCTGTTACTTCGCAATGACTCTTGCTCCCTAATATCAGTGGTTTTATGCATTCGTCCCGGAATTTCTTTATTTCGGTTGATTTCTGCACGTAGTTGTTGTGATTGCTTGTTGTAAACAACTTTTGTTTGGATTTAGTTAAATATTTTCGATATTCATGAAAGATGCTGCTGGTTTTATCATTATTATTGTCGAATTTTCTTCTTCGAATTTTGGCACTTGCCGTATGTATAATAAGGTTTCATCGTTCACCGCAATCTTCGGTATGATGTACTTTAGAGCTTCGTCTGGTACTAATATTTCAACACCCTGATCGACCAACAGGTTATTTACGGAGATGTACTAATTATTGCGTCCTGAATGTCTTCTAATATGACGTTTACGGTGTCGACGTTTACTATCATAGTCAGCATTTCTAGTTCTGACAAAACGATTCCGTTAGTAACAGATGTACTGTCTATAGCTTTATTGATGGTGTCTGTTAATAGCTCTATCCTTCTGTTGATTTGTTCGTTTATTAGATATTGCTGGTTATTTGGGTCTATTAATTCGTTTAGGCTACCGTTGATCATTCGTAGATCTGATGCGTCTGGACTTCGTGCTATCCATTTCCAGGCTGTTCCCAGCGTGTTCCATCCTGGTGGTTGTATTTGGTATACATTTTCATATAGTTTTCTGCTCTTTCGTTTGAGAGTTGTGTAGAGTCCCAACTTGTCGCTTGTTGTTTCTCTTACAATATTGTTAATACTACCTATCGTAATTTCTAAGTTAGTAATGTTTTTTGGGTGTATTATCTTAATTAGGCCCGTTTGAATTTTACAATCATTTACTCTTAACACTAACAGTGCATCTGAATTTAAGTTCTTAATTTCTAGTTTTTGGCTGACACACAATTTATAATACCAAAATCTTTTAATCTTTTGATTTTCTTTTTGTTTCTTTTAATATTTCCGTCTGGGTTGAGTTTTAATTCTAATTTTAGGTTTACAAAATATTGTTTGGATATCACTCATTTCCGGGGGTTCTTCTTTCTTTTTGTTTTATCTAATAATTGTCCTTATTTGTTTTTCTAATCTATTTTTTACATTCTTAAAAATTTCCTTTGAATTTTCTGTTATTTTGTCTGGACTTACACTGTTTCCTTGATTTAAAACTATTTCGTTTGTTGTAAATCCAGTTGTTGAATGTACCGAGTTAATGTAGAGTGATACGGAAAGCCCATGATTGTTTTTGTATCCGAGTTTGGTACTTTATTTTTTTGGTGTTATATATTTCAATAAATGTAGAGTGGCTTTTCTCTATTTGACCATTGGCTTCGGAGGAGGAAGCGTTTTAGCTCTTTAAATTGGATCAACCGGAATGTTGTCTCGTGGTCTGTTATTATTAGGTTTGGGATTCCAAATGTTGTAAAATATTTGGTTATTGCGCTCCTGATGTCTTCTAGATTTTTTGTTTCTATTTGTATCATTTGCAAATGCTTGGAAAATGAGTATATTATAGCCAGAAAGTTGGTTTTATTGATAATGAAGATATCGATGTGCACCCTATCAGTTTGTTTGCAATCGGCCTGGGGGATATTTTTATATTGTAGGGTTTGCTATTGTACTTATGCGCGCTGCAAATTTCACAACCGTTGATGTAACTTTTAATTTTTTGACTAAGTTTGGGAAATAATCGGCCCTGTTTACTTGATTTTCTACTTCCCTGATCTCTATACGTGCTCTGTCGGGTGTTCTTTTACAATGTTCTCTACAAACTTCTTGAATTTTTCTGTAAAGGATTTCTGAGACTAAAATTGCGGACTGTTTCCCGTGGAGGAATTTTTTCTAGGTAATACCAGATTTTCGGTTTGTCGAAGTGGGGTTTTATTATCGCGTCTAAATTCGGAAATTCTTAGAATTATCTGATTTTTGTAGTAGTTAATAGGACGCTCCGAGAAATGGATATAATAATCATCTGAGGTATTGGCTGAATGTACCGTGTCCCCGTCGCTTGAATCATGGTTCCTTATTGATTCGTTTTCGGTCTCTTGACTGGAACAAAATATTTCATTAGTATTTATCTTATTAGTATTTATTTCTAACATATGGGAAAACTTTAAGTATGAAGTACTATGCCGAATAATCAATCCGCCTAATCTATATGCCGTATAAGTTAGCGGAAATTTGTCAGCGGTAAATAAGAGATTACGCTACTCGCCGCAAGTGGCAGCACCATCACAAAATAGAATTTTTTTTGTTATATAATTACCACCGGAAATTTTTTATTCAGTTTGTATCTTTTTGTTTTCTCGAAATAAAACATCCCAGCGGAATAAAATATTGATTGCACTCCGAAGTAAAGGAACTCGGTAAATGAAATCTTAAAATTTAACAATAGTCCGTCTTTCCAACATTTATTAACGAATGATGATGAAATTTGGATAATAGTATTGATCAGGGATTTTAAACTAAGTTTTATGCTGGACTAAACTTGGCCATTTCATAACCAATCCTTTTGAAAATTTAAAAAATTTAATTTAATTTTACCAATATCTCAAAAACTTCCACTAGTAACCATTACTTTCGGTTATTTTTTTAATAGCTTAGGTCATGCTGAGACTACAAGGAAAATTTGGGAAACATTTATGGATTAGAATTTTCACTATACTTTTTTTGATTTTCTGCTATTTTCAGATTTTGGCCAATATCGCAAAAACATCCACATTGGTTACTAGTGGATGTTTTTGAGATATTGGCCCAAAAATGAAAATAACCTATTTTGCCCGAGAAAATCAAAAAATTATAGTGAAAATCCTAATCGATAAATGTTCCCCAAATTTTCCTTGTTGTCTCAGTACGACTTAAGCTATTAGAAAAACCACCGAAAGTATTGGTTGCTAGTGGACGTTTTTGAGATATTGGCCAAAACTGAGTATAAATTAATAAAAAAATTTAAATTTTCAAAAGGATTGGTTATGAACTGGCCAAGTTTAGTCCAACATGAACAGAACCTAGAATTTTGTCGAAAACTTACTTTAAAATCTCTGATCAATCACTATCCAAATTTCATCGTCATTCTTTAGGAATGACTTAAAGACGGAATATTGTTAAATTTCAAGATTTCACTTACCGAGTTCCTTTACTTCGGATATCAATCAATTTGTCATTTTAACGATCACTTTTAATATTTTATTCCGCTGGGATGTTTTATTTAGTGAAAAGTGAGATACAAAATTAATAAAAATTTCAAAATAAATTCTATTTTGTGATGGTGCTGCCACTTGCGGCGAGTAGCGTAAACTCTTATTTTCCAAATAGATCAGGCGGATTGATTATTCGAAATATAACTTTATACTAAAGGTTTTTCCATAAATTGGGAGATCCGTGCGAATTGTGATGGACATGTGTGTACCAAAAGTGGCAGCTAGCTTTTTTAATTTTTGCAAAGAATATTGATTTTTAGCAATGGTTGACTTTGTTGGTTTTTGAAATTCAAGCAAGAATGCAAGAATAAAGATTTGTTATTATACACGAGATTTTATCACAAATTCGATAGGTCCAATTTTTCGCTTTAGAAATTAAGTGTGGTGTATTCGAAATCTATAACCGCACGATTGACTAATTTACGCTGAATTAACCAACCCAAGTGACCAATCTACACTGGATTACGCCCAATAGGCGAAACCGTAACTTTATATTTAGATACATAAAGATAGATGGCCACTATTTCGTTTATTTATAGCCGTCACTAACACATACGGCGGCTCTAATGTCTCAAACAAATTTAGTTTTTTAATTTATTATATCCATGAATTTTCTACATGTTTCCCCCTCATGAATGATGTAGTGTGTTAGGCATAGATAATAAGTGTTCATGTAAAGTTATTCGCACCAAATCATGAAAAATACCTGCTTTCCTTAGTTTTTCACACCAGAAAATAGTATTCGCCCTAGAGCGAAATATAAACATTTTCTAGCGAAAATTAGTTGAACCCTTTTAACTAATTTCACTTCAGTCAATCGACCCAGTTTTCGCTGCAAAGTGTTACTTCTATTTTACAAAACATCAATAGAAATGAAACTTTGTATCGTATAAACATACAAAGTTCTTGAAATCATCGCACAACATTAAATTTTCCCCGCGGTTTCTATACAAAAAAAAAAAAGAAATGTGTTAGATGAAATATTCAACAGTTTCCTCATCGCTAATTTAAATTAATTAAATTAAATCAAAGGTATTTAACCGTATAACACATCTCAAATTACATCATATACAGAGAATTATTACTTGGATCGAAAGGGCTTGGTAAATAATTTATAATTTTACAAGTTGTCTGTGTAGCTCCATATAATAGTAATATAAATTACTCATTAAAGTTTTACATAAATACATCAGTCTATGTATCGTATTTACGTAATATGGATAAACGTTAGATACGAAAAAAGCTATAAGCTTTTGAACTTTTCGTTCGTTCATTCATTCATTATATAAATTTCATATACATATACACAGCATATTTCTTCCTTTGAAGCTTATTTAAAAATTCATGATCTGTTCGCTCGTGAATGTGTATGGTATATGTATGTATATCCATCACATTGAAAGCTCTCAATATATGTATACGATATAATAAAACTTTACTACGTGTATACAGTGGTGTAATATAACGAAACGTACATTTCATAATTTTAATTTTCTGGTTAAAATATTTGGAATACTTTGTGAGCATATACATTACATATTATCATATGGCTACGAGCACGTTATGATTTTTATTTGAGATGCTCCCATTGGAGTTGAAAGAATGCGGATTTTCGGTAAATAATCTTTTATGCACTATATAACGTATACTACTATGCGATGCTGATTTGTATTTGGTTGTAATTTTATTTTTATACATTTCATCAGCATATAAGGTTTCTGTATTCGTAATTAAGCACTTATACTTGACTAAGTTGAATTATTGAAAACTCCCTTTGGGTATTACATTAAAATATAGAATTTTTGTTTTGAAGAATCTGCTGCTTAAATAATTATAACATTTTTAATGCTTTTCCTTTTTCATTTTCATTCACCTTTTGTGGAATTGTCTGACGAAACGAAAAAAAAAATATGTTGGTACTTTTTTTGTACTCTGTTTCACTTTAATGTGGTTAATTATCTATTATGATTGTGAAAGCAGATTGTGATCTTTCTGTTTGTGTGTGGTGACATCAGAGCACTTCTCTGAACTAAAATCCTTTTGAATTGTTCTTGACTAGAAATGAGAGTAAGATTATGCTTTTTAAGTACTTTCTAGTATATGTAAGTATATTTAATTAAGTTTTGGTTGGTCTGTATATGAAATTTGGTATAATTGTTGATTTATGAATAGTTAAAGAGAAGAATAGAGTGAGATGAATAATTTATTTTCAAAAGTACTAATGGCATAATTATATTCTAACAATTTTAGCTGGCGATGAAAGGTAATTTTCCGAAGAATCAATATTACATTTTAAGGTGATGTAGTTTATTAATTTTAACTTAATATGAGGGGGTAATGTGCTGTGTACACGAAAATTGAAATAAGCTGACTAGACGACAAAATGTCATTTGCCTTAAGATTGCCACATATACCTACAAAATAATATACGTAATAAAAGAAACGTGACTCGAACCCATGCATACATCGTCTTGCCTTTTATTCCAAACACACGCTTATTATTTATCTAAAGTATATTATTACACACACAAATGCCATTTTTAAAAGGTATCACCAAACCAATCAATTCGTGGAAAAGCAATATAAGATATTATTGAGAGAAATCACAATTTTGAAGTTAAAAACCCCATTATAATATAAAACAGTTTTCGATGAAGTTACAGAATGCTTTTATAAGATGTGAGGGGGGTTTTATTATTTTTTTTATTTATATCCATTTTTTGGTAAATAGAAATTGAAAATCTTATAGCAACGTGTTTACTCGTATATAGCTGATTTTCATAATTGGGATAGCGTTTTGTTTCCTTGTGACCGCTAAATATACTGAGAACCCAGCAACCAGTTACAAATTTGTTACACAGTCAAACAATAATTTACAGTTCCCGTTAAGCTGCAATTCGTGTGTGGGCTGGGATTGGATAAAGCTATACCACACTTTTCGTATTTCTGTTAATATTTTTTGTATCCTACTTGGGATGAAACTAGAATCGTTTACAAATTAGGTACGATATTTTGCAATAGTTCAATCTTCAAGAAACGAATAATCTAAGGAGTGAAAATGTTTAAAACCCATATTTATCTGTATAAGTATCAGAATTGTTTTAAATGTATCAGCCCACCCTCAAATTCTATGACATAGTTCATTATGTACAAGATGCAGAATTTTTTAACATAGCCCATGCCCAGTCATTGGTACAGCTGAATTTATTACAACAACCCACATCCACAAAAATCGGTTATAATGTACCATATTATCATCTTTCACAAAAAATGGACAACCCTGCATTTATTACGACAGCCCACACTGACAAAAATTGATCACAATGAATGGAATTACCTTTCTATATAAGAAATGGGTGCATCGGCACCCATAAACAACGATAGAAGTGCATCGAAACTCCGTCCTGTACAAAGAAATGGGAATCCCATAATTTATTATAACGGCAGTACACAGTAAGAAAAATCGACCAAAATGCATCCAATTACCTTCCCGTACAAGAAATCAGTTCCCTCGGATTTAGTACAATAGCCCACACTCACAAAAAATGATACTATTTTGCCTAATTAACTTCTTGTACAAGAAATCGATACCCTGCATTTTTTTTATAACAGGTTACACCGACAAAATTGATAAAAGTGCTTCGGATTACCTTCCTGCATTTGAACTGGGAACCCCTGGATTTATTACAAGAGCCCTTATCTACAAAATTCGATAAAAAATGATTGGAATTACCTTTCTCTACAAGAAATAGGCACTTAAATTTATTACAACAATACACATCTATCATTATGCACCGATTACCATTCTGTAGCGAAAATGGACGTGGCTGGTGTAATAAATTCATTAGTACCAATTTCTTGTAAATGAATGTAATTTGATGCATTTTTAACCATTTCCGTGGATGTGGGCGGCTGTAATTAAACGGTGCGCCCATGTACAAAAACGTAATTCGAGACATTGGTAGCCTCCCTGCATTCCAGACGGAGCGACTGATCGGGGTGGAACTTTAGACTTAAACTTTTCCATAAGTTGGGAGATTCCTGTGATTTGGCCTAAATCGGTCCACCGGAAGTGACAGCTTACAGAGGAGCTTTTTCGTTTTCTGAAAATATTTTGAAAAGTATTTAATTTATGAGAAAATTTGCTATACACTAAAAGATTAAAATAAAATTTGCAACAATATCGGTCCAGATCATTTTTCTAAAATGTAAACAGAAATGACGAGTTTTGTCAAAGAACTGCTTTAAACAAAACTTCGGCTTCTCCTTAAAATGATTGACTGATCGGGATGAAGCTTCAATGATTTTTCCTTAAATTCAATGATCCTAGGGATATGTGGAGAAAACCTGTTAAAAACCGATTGCAAATGAAATTGGTCCAAAATTTTAACGGTAATATTTTTTAAGTGAAGCGACTGACCATTGTGAAATATGTAAGTTTTTTTCTATAACCTGGAAGGTCCTACTGACATCTTTCGGAAATCAGTGGGAGCTTCCGTATAAGATTTTTAATTGTTGCAATGTTGTAGAGAAGTATACCACGATGAATGGAGTGAATTAAACGGAGATTTTTGGTTAAACAAGACAGTTGCTGACAAAAAAGGGTCGGGACTGTTTTGACGTAAACATTTTCGCATTTTCTTAAATTTTGTGTTGTTTTCCGTTTTAAATAGTTTTGTGCAATGGAAATAATTTCTCAATAGGATTAAATGTAACTGTTTCGTTCTGCAATCCTCTAAGGGCTCTGAGAATATTTACCCTGCCTTTTTGTGTTCTAGATTTGGGTAATATTCCAATAGATGGCGAACCATTTCCATGAGAATTTTTCGCTCTTCGATGAGGACTTTTTAGGTATAAATTAAATTTAGTTGTTAATTATTAAACAAATTTAAATAAAAATTGAATTTTATTAGTAGTTAGTTAATTTAAGGAATATCACCAGAAATTAGGACAATAGAAATTTGGAATTCATTAGCTTAAATTTATATTGTCTTGTTATCTAGGTGGGTGTGATTGATCTTATAATTAAATTGTTTGAAATTGGAATTATTAATTGTGGTTGTCCTGTGTCAACCATTACACTCACAACTTTTCTAACTAATCGATCAGTTAGGTGTCAGGTAGGAGTAATAGATATATTAAAAGTGTGGCGTAGCTTCCTCCAATCACAGCCCATACAACTGAGATTACATAATCAGTTTTTAATTTATAATTAACGTGTGATTGGTCCATTGAATCCTAGCCTGCTCCCAGGGTGTCTGATAAATATACAGCGGGTGGGATAGAACTTCCTATTCATGTAATTTTAAATAATTTTCACGTTTTGCAACATGTGGTTTTGTTGTTTCGTGCTGAAAAATTAATTTGTTGTTGTCTATTACCCATTCTGGTCGTTTTTCCTCTATAGCTTGCTTCAATGCGTATGTCGATTTAGTATTTTTTCCACACGTGTATGTATTCATATCCTATTGGAATATTTATTTTCCTATCGTTGAATTTGCTTGTGTTAGTGAATGGAGTACCCTGTTATGACTTTACAAATAAGATAAGAGTACTAAATCAAACCACTTCATTCATTTTCATTTAATTTTAACTTGTAATGAAAAAGTTTAAGAATTATTTAACATAAATAAATTTTTAAAGTTGCAAATCTTTTAATTTTTATTGATAGTCTAAATTACAACCATGTTAGTACTATAGTTAATTAATATTCTCATGCGAATTCTAATTAGATTTATTATTTTTTTCTACTTTAACATTTTCACTCAAAATTAGAATATAAATATAGAAATTCGAAACAAATTTGCTGTACTGGTTAGGAAATTTCAGTTAAGCTCAAATGAGCAATTTAATGAGCTATCTGATGTGTTCACGGAACCTGAGTTCAAATTTCTAACAAGGCGCGTTTGTGACCGTTTACCATTTTCACTCCAACTCAAATTTGAAATAAATTCTTACCAACTTTGCTGTACGACCTTTACTATTTTCAAATTTCCTGACCTAGTTAAGAAGCGACAATTAGACTGATTGAATGTACAATTTAGCAACCTGTTTGAGGTGCTTACGGAACCTGAGTCTAAATCTCTGGTAAAGCGTGTTAATGATCCTTTACCATTTTCGCTGAAACTCTAAATAAAAATTTAAAAATTCGTTACAAATTTGCTGATCTGGGCGGTAAGTGTCATTCAGGCTGGATATATGAGTAAATAAGAACCTATTAGAAGTGATCATCGAAGTCGAGTCAAAATCCCTGGGAAGGCCTGTTAATGGCCGTTTACCATTTTCACTCAAACTCTAAACCGAAATTCAAAAATTCGGTGCAAATTTGCTGGCTCGGCAATTTAGCAATCTATTGCAAGTGCTCACGGACCTGAATCCGAATTTCTGCAGGGAAGGCGTGATAATGGTTCCCTTAAACTACAAAAAAACTCAATAAACCTTAACAAAATTGCTGATCTGGTTAGGAGTTTCCAATCATGCTAGCTAGATGGGCAACTTAGCAACCTATTCGAATCGCTCACGGAACCTGAGTCCAAATCTCTGGGAAGGCGTGTTTATCGTTTACCATTTTCGTTCAAACTCTAGAAAGTGACAATCAGGTTGAATTAATGGGCAATTATGCAAACTATTTCAGGTTCTCATGGAACTTGAGTCCAAATCTCTGTGAAGGAGTGTTAATGGTCGTTTAACATTTTCGCTCAAACTGTAAATAGAAATTCAAAATTTGTTTGCAATTTTGCTGTAATATAAAAATACACGAGCTATGTAAATTGATATTAATTTAAAAATTATTCTTAGTTTAAGGTTAAACCTAGGTAATTATAAGAATTAATATTAAATTTTTCCTGGAATGTTGACTACGATTAATAACTGACACTTTTGATTAATGTTGAATATAGTTTACTTCGCGACCATTTGAATAATGTTCATCGAGTCAACGCGAAAATATAGTAGTTATTAATTTCAGCTTTAGAGTTAATAATTTTAGATTTAAAGGATTAGTTTAATATTTAAGCGTTAAACTTGTAAAACCACTCCAAGAAAGTTAAATCATATAAGTAAAGAAAGTATTAAATTTCAATTTTTTATCAACCTTAAAATTACGAATTATAAGCTTTCTTCTTTCTTTAAAATTTCAACCTTCCTTCTGTGTTTTTCCTTCTACCTCCTCTCTTTTTTGTCGTTCCCCATTTGCCTTTTCTCTATACATTGACCCTACAAGCATACTATAACTATTACTTCTCTCTTTCCGTTCCTCCGCTTGTAGCTCGTCCAATCTGACCACCTCCAGCACATCTTCCATATGGGAATCATCCGTTTCCTCCTCAGACGAAATGTTCAAGCCTCCTTCTTTCCTTTCATATGCCACCATGTTTCGCGCATCAAATATTCTTTCAGAAGGACTATATATCTGTCCCTATCCAAAACTTTATCTATTCTATACGGACCTTTAAACGTCCTTTTCAACTCGCTATTTACTCCAATTTGAGGATGGTCCCTAATAACTACCAATTCACCCTGGCATTGAGCTCCTAAATCTTATTTCCACATTTTCAAATTAATCAGATTTTACTGATTTACGCTCCCGATTATCTATTGTATTCATTCGCATAAACCATTCGATTCGTTGTTTCAGCTGCTCTAAAATTTTTATCTGTACTATTTCCAAAGCTGTACTTAATTTATATTCGTTCCTTCAATAATATGATATACCATGTCACTTTCACTAATATGCTTCTTCACCACCGCATACATCTCATAAAAATGTTCCACTAATCCTTGATCTCGGTTTCAATTTTTTTCTTAGAATCTCATGTATTTCAGCCTGATTTCTCTGCGACTTAAAATTCTTTCTCAATTCATCTGCGAACGTAATCCATTTAACATCTTTCTCGATCGTTTCGTACCACTTTCCCGCGGATGCCTTCGATTTATTGCTTGATGCCAAAATAATCATGAGTTGATATATTCCGTGAATTCTCATCAATTCTTCTATTTGTTTAGTCCATTGTTCCGATGACAAACCACTTTCATTTGTAGGATCGAACGTAGGCAATATTTTGATCACATCTCTAATCGAAAACCGCATGTTTCCATATGCTGTCTTATCATCTTTTTTCTGCGTCTCACCAATTATAGAATCTTTATCCTCCGATTCATCACCTTGTTTATCCATCATATTCCGTAATAATCTTTCCAATAAATCCTCCTTCTTCTCAGCAGTGCTAAGTCCACGTGCTGCTAATTCTTTCTTTAACTCGCGTACATCGTGGTTAATAATGTTTTATTCTTTTAATCACTTTGCTGTCCTGCAATATCACTTTATTACCCCACTTCTGAAAGCTTATAGAATATATAATTATATGTTGGGAACTACAGGGTGGATCATAAGTCACTGAACATTGTATTTTTGATATAATTTTTTATTTTTTATTGAAAATTAATAATTTTGATTACAAAAGATAGTTTTAATCATGAAGTTAAAAAAAATTTAATTTTAAAAATTATATCTGTCAGATGTCTGACATCAGCCTCTTTGCAAGCTGCTGATATTTGCTATACCTGGTCTATATAACTGAAGCCATAACTGGTTCATCACTAATTTCATTTATTATGTTGTGTTTTAGTTGTTGCAGTCCTTGCGGTTTATTTGCGCATACACGATCTTTCAAATATCCCCACAAAAATAAATCTGGTGGTGTAAGTCGGATAATCGTGATGGCCAATTAACATCTCCAAATCGTGAGACGATACGCTTACCAAAAACCGTTCGCAGCAAATTCATTGTTGCCCTTGCAGTATGGGACGTAGTTCCGTCTTATCAAGTTCAGGAAACAAAAAATTTTCTAACATAGCCCTGTAACGCTCACCATTTACAGTCAATGCATTGCCATATTCGTCTTGGAGGAAGTACGGGCCGTAGATCTTGTCTGCTGATGTTCCGCAACAAACTGTGACTCTGGATGCAACAGACGCTGTTGAATTACTCTTGGGTTTTCAGTGCCCCAGATTCTAAAAATGCGCTTCATCAGTCATTATAGTTTTTTTCATAAAATCAGGATCATCCGTTAATAATTCAGTAAATTTTCTTGACTGACAGTTTTCTTTGCCGTCTTGGTGCAAAATTTCATGTACTATTTGTATCTTGTATGGAAACAGCAATAAATTTGTTTCATTATTCTACGCAGTGAAGTTCTGGACATTTGAAGCTGAGTGGCATGTTTACGAATCGGTGTTTCAGGGTTCTCATTTATCTCCTGAATTCGTTCGATATTATCTTGGCTTCGTGCTCCAAGCGATCTTCCACTCCGAGATAAGTCGCTAACAGATCCCGATTACTGAAAACGAGCGACTAGATTGCGTGCTTGATTTCGTGATGGTGCAGTTGTGGTGTTAAAAAAAATTTGAAATTTTCTTTGGGTTTGAATTATTGAATTTTGACTGTCAAAATAAAACCCAACAATTTTTGCTCGTTCCTCAATCGTATACATGGCTACTGAATCTTCCAAACTTTGTTTCTAATACTAAAAAATAATAGGAGAAGAAAATGAAAATAAAAAAATTATATCAAGAATACAATGTTCAGTAATTTATGACCGACCCTGTACAAGAATTAGCATCGAACAGAGTGAGATATCCAGTGCAGAAAAAAAATGTTTAAGTCACCTAAAATATTAACGTTTTTAATTTGGATTTCCAAAAATAATTCTAAAACAGATTTTAAGATTAAAACAGACTGCAAACACTAAATGCGTGAACATAAATGTAACATACCACAGACATAGTCGATTATGTAGATTTTTTTACAGCTGTAATTTCCTTCTAATTTTAGTAGCAATATTTTTCCATTTCCCAAATAAAATAAAAATGCTTTGTTTTTGACTTATTCTACAAGGTTGATTGTCCTGCTGCACGAGAAATATCGTTTACCCTATAATTTATTCACAATCACAATGTATTAAATGAAACGTGCCTCAAACCACAATCTAGCAGTATTATATTCTAGTCACACACTGGCTTACCTTGCCTGTGCATATTATACATAGTTTATTATTCTCAAGAAGGCACTTTGAAAGGTATCAACATTAAACCAATTCTTTGAAAATGAATACCCAAAATAATTCCTAGAAATGTAAAGTTTAAATCCTCAAATTAAAAAGTTTCTGTAATACTGGTTAGGATGAAGGATGCTGTCTGCACCACGTATGTAATAATTTCGAAACCGGATCCTTCTTAGAACTGGTGTCTAATTCAAAGTCTAATCAAGAGTTGCTGCGGTAAATTATTTTTAAGGTGGATTCCAAATTCATGCTTGAATAAACAAAAATATTTAAGATTTGCCAATGACTCACAATTCACAGATCAAACCAATAGAATGTAGTAGTTTTGATATAATCTCCCTAAAATAACAAACTTATTAAATTTTTATTGAAAATTTTTCCTAAAATAAAATTTGTTGAATTATAATTCAATTTTGCCTTAAATTTGTTTTTGTTTTCGAAAATTTGTATAATTTAAAAATAGATTCTTTTGTTTGCGTTGTTATTTATTATTATAATATTCAAGAGCAAAATTATTATAAATCCTTTACATTAACTTTTTTTCTTATGTACGAGTACGATGATATTCATTGGATTCTTATCTTTATCTCAAAAATTAAAATTAAATTTGATTTCCTTTCATTTAAAAAAAACAAAAATATTTTTTTTGTTGTCTCCCATTTTTTTTCGATTTAATGTAAATGGAAAATTTTGTAATCCATTTAATTTTCAATTTCCGTAAATTTTATAATAAAATAAAATGTTCTCACTCTCCTCGGGATAATGTTACGATGGGTACGACGTACATAAATCCAGGCGACTTTTAAAATAAAAATGCTTTGAAATGGAATTAGTGTTTTACTCTAAAGACGATCCTTTATAGTGTAATGTAGGATTGTGTAGTGCACACAGTCGACTGTCCTCAAGATCAAATTTTACTTAAAAATTTAATAACCTTAATCCGTATGTCTAATCATTCAAACATTTATTATAGAAATTAAAAATTTTTTAGACGTGAATTCGGTCAACTGGAATTTATCAACAAAATTGAAACGAATTTTTCTACTGTGTTTTATGTGTGTGTGTATCGGTACGCTTGTTCAGGAAATTGAAATGGAAAAATAAATTTGAAATCGATTTCTGCCTAAACAGGTGTAAAATGGTGTGACGAGGTAATGGAAATAAATTTAAAATGTAAAAAAGTTGTTTAATTATTATTGATTGAATAGCTATTGCTCGAACGGGCATAATTAATATATTAGTGGAATTTTTTGTATTTTATCTACGCGATTTTATTGAGGAATAAAGCCGAATTATGTTTTAATCGGATTGATGGATTTATATGGATTTGGGTGATTTAAATGAAATTTGGGAAATTTCATATATGCATTAAACACATTCATTGTGATGCTGTATAAGATAGCAGAAAATTCTCAGCAGAAAAAATGTGTTGTTGCCATTCACCGCTAGAGGCATCACTATCACAAAAAAGAAATTTGTTTTTCTGCTGATTTTTGAAACCAGCAGAAATTTTTAAGCAAATCAATAATTCTCAGCAGAAAGTTTTATGACAAATCAAAGCATTTATGAAACAGAAGAGAAAATATATGTTTAAACGTTTTGAAACGAACAAAGTTAAATTTTATTTAGAAAAAAGAAACGCTCTCAAAATATACTAAAATTATCATAATCATCATAATTCAAATACATGTTGGTAGCACTCTGGGTATATGTTTTTATGGTAGCTGAAATCATAATCTACATACATGAGCAACATAAGAATCACAACTGGAGTCAGTAGCATTCCATACATTTTTGAAGTCATTCTAATGTGGAATGTTTACAGTTTTTTACTAAAAGTGTTAAAAAAGACCCCCTGTAACTAACCTGAGTATATTTTTTATGGTAGCTGAAATCATAATGTACATACATGAACAACATAAGAATGACAACTGGCGTCAGTAGCCTTCCATACACTTTTTAAGTCATTCTAATGTGAAATGTTTACAGTTTTTTACGAAAAGTGTTAAAACAACCCTGTAACTACCCTGGGTATATGTTTTTATGGTAGCTGAAATCATAATCTACATACATGAGCAACATAAGAATCACGACTGGAGTCAGTAGCATTCCATAAATTTTTGAAGTCATTCTAATGTGAATTGTTTACAGTTTTTTACGAAAAGTGTTAAAACAACCCTGTAACTACCCTGGGTATATGTTTTTATGGTAGCTGAAATCATAATGTACATACATGAGCAACTTAAGAATCACAACTGGCGTCTTTAGCATTCCATACATTTTTGAAGTCATTTTCAACGCCAATTGTGATTCTTATGATGCTCTTGTATATAGAATATGATTTCAGCTACCATAAAAACATATACCCAGGGTAGTTAAACATGTATTTGAATTATGATGATTATGATAATTTTAGTATATTTTGAGAGCCTGTCTTTTTTCTAAATAAAATTTAACTTTGTTCGTTTCAAAACGTTTAAACATATATTTTCTCTTCTGTTTCATAAATGCTTTGATTTGTCATAAAACTTTCTGCTGAAATATTTCCTTTTTGTGATAGTGATGCCTCTAGCGGTGAATAGCAAAAACTCATTTTTTCTGATGGAAATTCTGCTATCTTGTACAGCATTGAAATTTGTATCTTTGATACGCTTTAAAATGGTAACTTTTTCGTTTCCTAGCTACTCCATCTGTTAAAAAATAACTGAGTTCGGCAAGTAGGGCTAAGTTTATTTTGAAAAACGGTCATTCAAAATTCCAAATAATAATTTTATAATCGTTCGAAATGATAAACAATCCAGTGTTGTATGTCTACTCGTATTTTGAAATTGTCTACATGTTGGTGTCAAAAATGCGTAGACAATTGATTTCCGAATAGAGGATGTCGTAAGTTGGTGGAATACGTAGACAATTCGCAATTAATATAGATTATTTAAAACCAGGTTTACCTAAATTTTGGTAGTTAAAATTCAATCTTTCCATTAACAGACCCTAACGTCACAGATTACAAAGTATTACTGAACACATGTATAATGTTTTACTTTTACCGGAGAAATCACATTTTTTGCCCCAGAAGTTACCTAAAATTTCGTTGCTAAACTAAACTGTTTAAAGTTTTGTGTAAATTGTCACGTGCAACAAAAAGAAATACATGTAGATACAAAACTACCGGCTACATCTTTTTCGCACCTTCCGTCGATATACCAATTTTTGTGTATTCAATCTGGTAGAATTTAGAAACTCGAGCCTATACATTATTCTGTCTACTTAGATCTGCCTAAACTTTCGGCATTTTTTATTCCTTAGCTTATTCAAACCTAAGTTGCAACCTAAAACTTTTGTCAAGTTCTGAACCCGGCTCATTCTATAAATCCAGGATCAATAAAATAAATTATATTATCAATAGTTGGTACTGTTTTAAGGTACGCTGGTAGCACTCGTAACTAAATATCAGACTCTGTTTCTACGATCCTGTCATCTGCTGATTTGTGATATCGATGCGGAATCCGGCAAACGGGAGAAACTTCTAAAAAATTACTGAATCTTGCGCGTACTACAGAAATTAATAATTTTTTTCTGATTGAAATTGGGTTACATCGAAGCTAAATCCGGGTATAGGTTTTAAAAGAAATTCCGGGTGCAATGTGCCGTCTGTCATGAACATTTTTGAATACAATTTATCACAAACGGACAATTCTCTGTATACAAAATGTTTTTAAGTTAAACCAATACACCTAGTGTACCAGGTAGTACTCCTTAATGCGTCATCAATGTCTACCGTTTCTTTTCTGAACTGTAGATGGCAGTAATGTTGGTAAAAAGTTTTCGAGATTTAGAGGTTTAACGAAATATTGAATACACAATTTAATAATAAAATAATTAATTAATTCGTACCAATAGCCCGTAATATAAGTTTTAATTGATATTATTGTAGAATAGTTTGTTAACAAGTCATTTATTTGATTACGTCGCCATCCGTAGTCATGATTGGAATTGTCGACCTAAAATGACGACATATAGCAAAATTTGTAAAACAATGAGGCCACCGTCGCTGATTTAAGCGTACTCCCGTTTCACAAATATTATAGCTTCGACACAAATCGCAATCCCGATTTAGTTATGTCAGCAGCAAACGGAACCGTCATAAATAATTATAATTAATAAATAATTAGCCAACATCAGCACGCGCTTATATGCCACCGGTAAGGCACAATATAGTACACCAGCAATATCATGTTCATTACACATGGTGAAGAAGAAGAACAATGAATGGAGACCATGTTGGAAATGCAGAACAGGAGACCATGTTGGACTACAGAATAGTTAACGCACTCACAATACCTGACTGTTACCCAATCAAACATATACAAAAACTTTACATGTTTAGATACCCGATTTTCTCGAAACTCGATCTATTGAGAACACACCATCTCATCTCAGTTGCACCCGACGATATTCATAAAAGCACAATTACCACACCTTTTGGCTTATTCGATTTCATCCGAATGTCAGTTGGTCTCACAAATGTTACACTAATATTCCACCGTTTCCACCGAGAACGAGCAACATCTACTCCATTTCAAACTACTCTTCCAAAAATTATCAAACAAAGTGTGTATTTGGGACAAGTAATCTTGATTTTTTGATCACCAAATTAGACCTAGATAATTCCCAGCATCATAAAACGTCAAACAAATCTAATAATTTGTCGGTATGGCAAAGTGCTATCACCGGTTTACCAAAACTCGCAAAGATTATTGTCCCAATTTATACAAAATTGGCAACACTTTTAAAGAAACTCAAAACGCCCCAAAAAATTTCTTGGCCTGAAGAACGCCAAAATGTATTGCTCAAGCTCGAGAAAAGCTTAGAAAAATAATTGTAATAACATCATCACTAATGCATCGGCCACAGCTAAAGGCGCAGTTTTATAGCAACTAAATAAAGAGAATTGGGAACCTCTCGGATTTTTCTCTAAGAAACTATCACATGCGGACATATTCCTTTCGTTATTTTGTCGAAGGTTGGGAACTCACTATCTTCACCGACCACAAACCGCTAACTAGAACGATTTCCTGTAAAGAGGAACACAACCAGGTGAGCACGCCACTTAGATTTTGCGTCTCAATGCAAAAGAGACCTACAACACTTACAAAGGAAAAAGACAATGAGGTCGCCGACACACTTTTTCACTGGCGTTAAGGTGCCTACTATAGGCCCGGCCATTAACTTTCGATGACATGCCGAGTTGTGTCGCTTCTGCTAGCACCGTGCGTTTCCCCGTTACAGCTAGTCGGGCCGACATTCCTTGTCCCTAGTAGGTTCCACTCCGAAAACCTTCTCATTATGTCATTCGGTGACTTCTTTATTGTGTGACCAGTCCACCTTCAGCTACGCTTTCTTATTTCAGTCGCAATCGATTCGTTTGTTTTTACAGCTCAATATTTGTTATTTTGTTGGAGAAGCGCTGCAGTATTCTCGTAAGACGTTTATTTAGAACCACCTATTCCTATTGTTGATCTTTTATGCTTCCAGGTTTTTTAACCGTACAGCAATACTAGTTCCACGCGCCAATTGGACATTGTTAGCTTGGTATGGCGGGATAAGACAGATATTCATGTTAAATCGCTTGTTTAACATGTTAAATGACTTTATTGACTCATTTATTAGCTCTTATGTTGTTCCATCCATTTTCGCTAGATCTGATTCCTTATGCTCTTTCTGTTGTATGTCGGTGTATTTGTATGTGTTCTCCGTGTTCGCCACTGGATTCCGTTTTCGGACGCGATACCTTATATTTTTATGACCCTATCTGATACTACGAGTACTACGAACAAAAGTGGTGATCTTTGTATTGTAGTCGATACCTGCAATTCCGTACATGTATTGTACAAGTTGATTAGTTTCTTTGGGTTACCCACTTCATAGTGTCTTCCATATTTCGAAGTTGGAAGTTCACGAAGGGTAAGTATAGTGAGTTCCATTCGTTAGACTGCTCAATGATGATTCACGTTGTGTTGAAATAATTCTTACAACTTTGTTCTGTTCTTTAGTCAGCTACCCTTCTTAGTGTCGCGTTAATTATCGGTGAAATTGTATCTAGTATGTTCATTGCTAATATTTGTATGCTTGTGTTGAGGTATATTATACCTAAGATACACACAGCGCCAATTTTAGCATTCTATCAAAGCCATCTTGCTTGCGAGTCGTTATAGTCATACCTTCCTTCCGTTTACGCGGTATTTTATAGAAAATCCATACTTATGTCATTACTGGTGTTAGAGCTCTCGCAATTATAGATAGGGCTTATTTGATTATTTCAGCTGGTAAATTGTTCATTCCAGAGACCTTGTTATTCATTTTAGAAATGATACTGGTAAATTCCTGCTTACGTTGGTGGATGGGTGTTAAAAGTTTGCTTATTAGAGCCAGTTGTTAATTCAAACATTTGCTTGTTGTTGGTGATGTTCTTTTCAAAGTATTCATCTCATCTATTGTTCATCTGTTGTTAAAATTAGGCCAGATGCATTCCTTAATAGTCGTATTTTGGTGAATTTTCTAGTTACCCTTCGTATACATTGATGCAGAGTGTTTTCAGTATATTTATTGCCTACGATCTTTCCTTGTTCCTGGTTAAGGACTGTGAACATTTTATTACCCGCCTGTATTGCAACAATAGTGTTAAGGTCATGTGGGTGTCGGCTTATTGCAATAGTGGGGAAATGTAGTGGCTGATTCCTTGGCCAAGACGGATTCGTGTTTGGATTTTATCATACTCGAACCTGTAGCTCCTCTGAGCTTTAACAATGGCCAGAAAGCGATTAAGAGCTACCTTTGCTACGAACCTAAGAAACTAACTACCAATTGGTTTGCTTTGTTTACCTGCCAGAAGGTGAAATACTTTATTTGTGAACCTAATTTGATGGTCATGGCCATTTCAAACATCATTTACACTGAAAGGGGCTTAAGGGGCTTGCTCGTGATTTCTTGTATAATAACTGTCTTTAGAAAGTGGGCGACAGCATTCCGGTTTCTTGATCACATATTTCTGAATGTTGATCAGTTGCCCTCTCTGCATTAGTTCAAGCGCTTGCAATTTGTTAATCCACGTATACTTAGGCGGTACCACCAACTCATCTCCAGACATCGTATTAGATGTTTCAACGTGTGTTTCTAATCAGTTACAAATGTACGCATTTCCGCTTCAGCAGGCCATAATTGCCTAGTTGTGCTTCGAAAGTCAAATTTTTCTAAAAATAAAAATATTGTTACAGGTTCAAATTGCATAAATTAAACTGGTTTTTAGATAGGCTTTAACCGTTGGGTTGGGAATGAACCTTTACGCTATTCCTTTCGTAACCTACCTAGCTGGCAGAATTGTTTATTGTAGTCTAGTTATATTATATAAATTGTTATTAAAAATTATTTTTATACCGATTGGTCGTTGTAAAAATTAGTTTCTGATGTGGTCATATATATAGCGCCAATATATTTACTGGTTTCTAAATTGAATAAAAAGACTAAACTTCTAATTCCATTGGGAATACTAATTGCTTTAAATTTCAAAATACTGTTGGTATTATATAAGTACACACCAAACTTTTAAAAGTATCTTATCATCCATCTTTCTACAAAAAAAAAATCATATCCCTCATCATCAAATGAACAACAAAATTCATCGAATTAAATTTAAATAATGAAAAATGGAAAAATTTTGTAATTTAGCTTTTCAGTCACATAAACGAGCATCAATTAATTGTCCATTCACTACATTGACAAATACATTATAAAAATGAGAAAAGCTCCGATAAGAATAAGAAAATAAACAAATAATCCAGCGAAAGCTCAAAACTTTTATTTTTTTGTTGTGTTCCGTTCGTTTGTAAAATTATTTTGTGCTCCAAAAGGAAAATCAATAAATTTTCCTTAAATTTAGGGACGTACTATAGCTTTACGACAAGACAAAATAAAACAAAATTTGAAATTATTCACAAAAAAAAAAAAATTATGAAAAATAAAATAAATTAGCCATCAAAATTCATGATGATCCCAAAAGAAAATTATTCACAATTCACAAATAATACAAAAGAAAACCAAATGCTTCTCAGATACGGTACGTACAACTCAAAATTAGACAGAGTTGTATATAAATATAGAAGGGCAAATACAAAATAGCACGGAGAACACAAAAAAGGTCAAATAAATTTTAATCAATCAACAACAACAACATAAATAAATAAAAAGTAAAGAAAAATGAAAATTCATCATGGTAAATCCAAGAGTATTTTCATTTATGTGTTTGTGGGCCTCTTCTATATATAGTCCGTAACCCTCATCAAAAACAGTTACATATACAAATGAATATCAATTAAGTTCTGACATTTAAATGAATTTTCATTTAAAAATAAATATTTTTTAAAGAACTAATTTTTCCTTTTATAGGTTCATTTTTATACCACAAAATTATGTTTAGTGGAAATGGATATAAGATATCTCATATCTATCCCACAAAAAAATATTAACCGTAACCTAGCCGCAAAATTTATATTAAACATGTTATCCGTTTACGTCGTAAGTTTTTTAAAAATCATCTTGGATACATTAAAAGGCATTTTGCTGGGTTAAATAATGCTAAAGGAACAATAATTCATCAATACAGTGTTTCTGATTAACTTTCTTAAAATACTAAGCTGTTTTATATATTTGGCCTCTTCAGCAGCTTCATATTTTCTAGCACTAATTAAGAATAACAATAAGGATTTTTTTCAGACTCCGACTATATTCATGTTCAATCATCACCTTAGTGCCCATAATGTAAAAATGGGTCAATCAATTCATATTAAATTAATATTCAGTTCATATTCAACTCATATTCAGTTCATATTCAATTCATATTCAATTCATATTCAATTCATATTCAATTCATATTCAATTCATATTCAATACATATTCAATTCATATACAATGCATATTCAATTCATATTCAATTCATACTCAATTCATATTCAATCCATATTCAATTCATTTTCAATTCATATTCAATTCATATTCAATTCATATTCAATTCATATTCAATTCATATTCAATTCATATTCAATTCATATTCAATTCATATTCAATTCATATTCAATTCATATTCAATTCATATTCAATTTATATTCAATTCATATTCAAGTCATATTCAATTCATATTCAAATTATTTTCAATTCATTATTCAAACTAAATTTATTTAATTTATGTTCAATTATTTTATTTATTCGTATTCATTTTTTATTTAATCCAAATTCAATTCATATTCAATCAAATTCTATTCATATTCAATTCATATTCAATATTCAATTCATATTCAGTTCATATTCAATTCATATTTAATTCATATTTAATTTATTTTCAATTCATATTCAGTTCATATTCAATTCATATTCAATTCATATTCAATTCATATTCAATTCATATTCAATTCATATTCAATTCATATTCAATTCATATTCAATTCATATTCAATTCATATTCAATTCATATCCAATTCATATTCAATTCATATTCGATTCATATTCAAATCATATTCAATTCATATTGAATTGGTATTCAATTCATATTCAATTCATAACTCAAACTCATCTTATGTTCAATTCGAATTCAATTCATATTCAATTCATATTCAATTTATATTCAATTCATATTCAATTCATATTTAATTCATATTCAATTCATATTCAATTCATATTCAGTTCATATTGAATTCATATTCAATTCATATTCATTTCATATTCAATTCGTATTCAATTCATATTCAATTCGTAATTCAAACTCAATGTTTATTGTAGTTTCTAGTTTATTTATTTATTTCTGTCTAGTTTATTTATTTATTTCGTTCAATTCGTATTCATTTTTTATTAAATCCATATTCAATTCATATACTATTTATATTCAATTCATATTCAATTCTTAATTCAAACTCAATTTATGTTCAATTCGTATTTAATTCATATTCAATTCATACTCAATTCTTATTCAATTCATATTCAATTCATATTGAATTCATATTCAATTCATATTCTTCATATTCTATTCATATACAATTCATATTCAATTCATATTCAATTCATTTTCAATTCATATTCTATTCATATTTATTTCATATTTAATTCATATTCAACTCATATTCAATTCATATTCAATTCATATTCAATTCATATTCAATTCATATTCAATTCATATTCAATTCATATTTAATCCATATTCCGTTCATATTCAATTCATATTCAATTCATATTCAATTCATATTCAATTCATATTCAATTCATATTCAATTCATATTCAATTCATATTCAATTCATATTCAATTCATATTCAATTCATATTCAATTCATATTCAATTCATATTCATATTCAATAAAATTTATATTCAATTCATATTCAATTCATATTCTATTCATATTCAATTCATATTCAATTCACATTCAATTCATATTCAATTCATATTCAATTCATATTCAATTCTCATTCAATTCATATTCAATTCATATTCAATTCATATTCAATTCATATTCAATTCATATTCAATTCATATTCAATTCATATTCATTTCATATTCAATTCATATTCAATTCATATTCAATTCATATTCAATTCATATTCAATTCATATTCAATTCATATTCAATTCATATTCAATTCATATTCAATTCATATTCAATTCATATTCAATTCATATTCAATTCATATTCAATTCATATTCAATTCATGTTCTATTCAATTCATATTGAATTAATTTTCAATTCATTTGACCTTTTTGGTAAATTACTTCAAATAATATTTGGAAACGATTCCTTTGAAAATTTGCAACCGCCATATGCAATGGAATCGGTTGTGAACTTAAAATTGAAATATACATTATTTAATATATGGTGGTTAACCAATTTATAATTTCGTGGAAGTACTTTGCAATGAAATTATTTGGCACAATTTATTTTGAATTTATATGCTAATTTGGTTCATTCATAATTAAATTATATTTCTGGGAAATCGAGTAGGATACAGCCAGTGTTAATCTTACACAAATAGAATTTCGTACGTGTATTAATATTTCCGAGAATCCTCCGTCTCATCTCAATCCACACTGAAAGTAAAAAACTTTATAAATCGTTTTTTTGATGTTTAACAAATATAATTATTTTTTAAAAAAATCCTTAATAACATAAAGTTCCATTATTTGATGTAATTATGCTGCCCGCGACGAAAATAATAATAATAATTAATGTCCGTTCGAATAAAATTTAAACTTAATTAAAATAAATTAAATATTCGCGTTTATTTCATAATATGCGAGGACAATAAGTCTGTGTGGCGTATTATAATGCTAGGGCGAGAATATACATACAACATAAAATGGCGGCATAATAATATACATAAAAGGAAAGTTTTATACATAAAATTTAATTAATATTTCCGTTCCTTTATTCGGTCGAGGTAGTCGACTTTCCTTGAACGTCTTGTCACGAGACCAACAAATATGTCAAAAATTTATTGTTATGCTTGTACATAAAAGCTTTTATTTGGTTTTTAAAGCTTTTGTTATTTTAACAATGTAAACGAGCTTTGGTGCGTCATTACACAAACCATATTTTGAATCGAAAATGAGTGAATGAAATAAAATTAGTGTAGACGCACTTGAAAATCGGAAAAATTAATTAAAGAAAATTTTTATTGGAGGGAAATGGGACAATGGGATGTTTGGTTTTATTGCAAACGATTTTTTGGGGGGCTCCTAATGTTTATTTTATTTGACTTTGAATTCTTATTAAAAACTTTTGTCCCTTTCGTAAGAAAAAGGATAATTCTAATTTTGTAGATTAATTTTGATATGGAAATTAGCTCAAGTATATAATATATAGGGTCAGATGTGATTTTGACAGGTGAATCTGTTTTCCGGTTGACTGAATTGTATATGTGAATGTTGTGGAAATAAGTTGGGTTTCTTGTATTTTTTAATAGCAGAAACATAATAATTGTGAATTAGCTTTCATAAGAAAAAGGGTTTTGATTGAAGTATGTTGCTTATAAAATTTAGAAGGTTTAGACCGACTGTAAAGTTATTATATTAGGGAAGTATGATCATAGTTCAATGCATTTGTTAAATTTAGGAGGTGATACCCTTTTATATATTCTCAGCTAATTTTAATTATAGTATTACTAATTTAATGAACTTTTTTCTTTCCAGGTATGTCCAAAGAAATTTCTTAAATGCTTGTTTTGTAAGTATGTACTGCTACCTAAACTACATTAAACACTTGTACCTACAAAAATTAAGCAAACGGCCATTTGGCCCCGATTTCGTTAGTAATGGATATTTTAATCGGTTCAGTATGGCCGATCATCCGTTTCCAAGATTAACTTATTTTTTGCTTCGTTCAATCAGTCGAGACATTTGTTTCTTCTTCAGCAAATGTTGAAATCAGATTTATATACGTCACCAAGTCCGGAACCGTAAAAAGTTTCGACTAATTTGAGTACAATAAAAATTAAATGTTTTTATTTGTGATCAAGAAAGTCACCACAAAATTATTAAATGACATCGTTTTGGAACATGTTCAATGTAGAGAAATCGTCGCTACAATGCGACCCAATAAATTTGATATTCGAGGATGTTATAAATAAGTCTATATGCGTTCCACGGAGTAGCAATTCCGCACGTTAACCTTTAAATAACGAAGTGGTTTCGGTACTTTTTACGTCTTTGGCCGATGGTAGGTTGTGACTCCAATCGTCGTCACACGTTGCGGGATAACTCAAATATAAATAACAGAGGTGTGTATCTGTTTAACCCTCTAAGTACTTCTGAACTCAAGATCCTTAGCAAAGGAAGTCAGCCAACCTCCTGCTTTCTTTGATGTGCAACTAGAAAGTGACTAATGACATTTTGTCCTAAAACCAAAGATGTATCACTCTAAAAAAAGGTAAAGTTGAAAAGAGCCCCCTTAAGCCTAGTCGTGATAAAAGCTAACAAATTGGGGCTCTTCCTAGTGAGTTCCAACTTCTACTGAAGATATTGGGCGAAATACGTTCGACTGATGACATTGAATTGTGCGCATACTTCTTGATAAAAGCAATTACGTTACGTTTCGAAAAATCTTGTCCTCTTTAGATCAAATAAAGCTTTTTCTTGTTCTCTTAATAACTAAGTAAAGTTGTTAAACGACAAGCATAAAGCAGAACTATCTAGTTGCAGATCGATTTTGAAGTGATTTAGCATCACAAATAGAACATAAAAGAACCCTACAATGCAGACTTCTTGCAAAAGAACCTTCTCGGTTACACCATTGTGATATCCGATTGTTGTACTTTCCAGCAAGCTAACGCAAATGTAACCCATCAAATTGGGACTTAACCTCGAATTTTCTCAATTCTATAATTATTGGAGATCGTAGATTAAAATATCGAAATTAATTAGGAGTTTCTTGTAGATACTTTCCTGCATATTGCAGGTATCTTTAACATCACTTCGTTCTCTACCATCGTCAATGCCTGCACAATTTTGGATTTGACCGAGCTTTCGTTTGGTGAACTGAATTCGTATAAAATCTTCTAAAGGATTTCACCATGTAGTGATTTTGTGACCTCTCTTGTAACTTTAGGTTATTGATGAATTATATGTCAAACTATAGCAGTCTGGTTTCATTGCTCAGAATTATGCTGATGCTCTGGTCGTTAAATTCTGAATTATAAATGATTAATAAACATTGGTGAATGTTTGCCCTTCGTCTCTTCGGAGAAATGATTACTTGAACAAACAATGTATAATTATGGTGTCACTTTAGAAAAGCATTTCGGAAATCCAGAAGTTTGACTCCCAAAATGCTACAGTTTATTTACAATATCGTTACCTTTGTCTATGCTATCTGGCGCTTCGGTTGTTTGGTGGCTAGTGGTTAACTTAAATTTTGCTTAAGTAAAACCTAACAGTCAACAGAGTATGCAAGTAGGGTTATTAACTGTTCTAGGTCCTCTACTTCGATCCTTACTATTCAGACCATCTTGTTTGAGACTGTGCCCAGCTTCTGGCTACAATTCTCGAACGAATATGGATATCAACCAGCAACCTTTCCATGGTTTTCAGCAGAAAAAATGACAGAGATATTGATCTTAGGTCCTTAGTTTTGCTGTGCGAGCTTCTACCCGCCTTCGAGATGAAGATCACCCTAGCCTCTCTCCATTTCTTCGGAATGTACCCCAGCTTAAGATACCCTTTGAAGATAACCTCCAGCCAGGGAAGTAAAACCTCCGAGTTCTTCTGAATTTCTGCTGGCACAATCCCATCCCCGGACCAGCTGATTTAAAGGGCTTAAACGTTTTAATAGCCCATTTTATCTTCCATGCATTCAGAATATCCTCTGTACACAACAATTGGACGCCGTAGTCAACCAAAGGCCCCGCAATCGACGCATCCTCACTACCCGGGAAGTGAGTTTTCATCAAAAGTTCAAGAGTCTCTTCACTAGAAACCGTCCATTCGCCATCCGGTTTTTTCAGAGACTAGTAGAGAGAATGTTTCTTAAGCGCGAGGTATCCGAGATCCCTTCCATTCTATTACAGAAGAGCCTCCACGAATTCCTTTGCGCCTTTCTTGTTTCCCTTTTGTATACTTTGAGGCATTCCTTATAGAAGTCCGAGTCTTGACTTTCTCTTGATCTTTTCGTTCTATTGAAAGCAGATCCACAGACTTTTCGGCACTCCGCAAGTGCCGAGGTCCACCAAACAGGTTTTTGCTTTCCCCTCATCTTTGTTCATAGGCAAGCTTTCCTCATAGAGGTATTGCAAGCCCTAGTAAGAGTATTCACCATTAAATCTAAATCACTACCCGTGTCGGGGAGTCCTGGGACTCTTGTTGGAATCCTGCCCTCTAATACCTCCCTATATACGCGCCATACTGTCCTCCGGAGATTTCTGAACACGCACTGATTTGTAGTTTGGAGATTGAGCTTAAACGTTAGGTACCGATGGTCAGAGAAGCAATGGTCTTTCGCCACCCTCCATTCCCTGATCATAGGTGAAATAAAATCGGAGACCAGAGTAACGTCCGGAACCTCCTGTCTACTGCTAATAATAAAGGTGGGTTACCGACCTATATTACTATAATGAGGTTAGTTCTTAAAAGAAATTCGAAAAGTAACTTACCCCTGTCATTGATGTCTACCCCAGATGGTGTGATGCGCGTTCGCGTCACACTCTAGGATAACTTCCACCTTTCTCCTATCCGCATCCCAAACAAGTACCCCCAGTAAATCTGGTGGCACTGGCTTCTCCCGGTCCATGTATGCGCCTGCAAGCCAGAATCTCCTCCTTTCCGTCTCTGTACATACCGCAGTCATGTCCCCATTACAATACTGCGAAAATAGAAAACATTTATATTATTTTCCACCAGTATACATGATTTGCTCGTTTCTGTCCACAAGCGTAAAAAAGGTATATCCTTTGCTCGCAGACCACAGATCTTATCGTTTTTAATCTAAGGTTCTTGAATCAGAACTATCTCCTCCCCTGACTTAGCAAGTCTGAGAAGCAGCGCCGCCGAAGCAGCCTTGGAGAGATGTCGGTTTATTTGCACAAACCTGATCTTTAGTAGCAGTATTTACTCACCTTTTTGCGACAGCCGTGCTACGTCGGTTAATAGACCCGACGGAGTCGACGGTATCATTCGTGTCACTCCCTCCGCAGTCCCTAAACTAGTCAGATGTGTCCTCCCTCCTTATGCTTAGAGATATACGATGTCTAAGATCCCTAGTTAGCCCCTCACTTGGGTTCGCCACTAGCTTCGTTGTTTCCTCTGAAGGAGTACCACTCGTCGAGCTTCCCTCAACCGGCTGGACTTCTTGCTCCCCTCTCTCGGGCAGCGCGGTGCTCGGTTTTACCTCGGCCTCGTCCTTTCTTAACACCTTATGGGTGACAAAGCCGAAGCCGAAGTTTATAACTCCTTTGGTTTTTGACAGGGTAGCCAAGGATTCCTTATTGATTATCATAATTGATAATCTGAAACTGCCCTTGGGCTCCTCCTGCTTGACAATCCTCCAGTTCTCCGTCGGGATATTCGGATTACAAACTTGGATAATCCTCAGCGATTCATCCAGGTTAGCTGGCTCCGTGGGAATCCAGACCATTGCCCTAGATCTGCTCAGGATCTCCACCTTTGGAACAGCCTTGAGCTTTGCTCCTGGCCATACCTCGCCTACCTCCTCGATCGCCTTCCTATGCAATAAGGCCGATTTTTGATCCGCACACGCGGTTGGTTTCAGCTGATACCAACCCGCGTCCCTACAAATTGGCGGGGATTCCGGATGTTGTCTAAGGACTTCCAGGAAACCTAGGTTCAGTGCGTTAAGCACTAACCTCCATTTTTCCCCAGTGATGCTCAACGACGGCCAGCACCTCCTTGCTTTCCTTCATGATATCGCTGAAGAGCGTATGTCCCTTCGGCGACTGCCTTACATGGAGCTTGGCCCGTTTCCTCTCGGTATTCAGTCCTCCACGCTCCTCCTCACTAGACCTCTTTCTTTTAGACCCAAGGTCCTTCTTCCCCTCCTCCCCTCATTGCTCCCTTCGACTATGCAATTCTTTGCCCAGTTAACAGATTTCCTCTGCTCTCCTCGTCCTGTTTCTCCGAACCGAAGGAGCAATGACTTGCTCTTTTTTCCCACTATCGCTAGTTCCTGGCTTGCAAGCCTCGGAATCAGTTTCAATCTTAGCCACCCTGACGGCTGGAGTCCCAGACCCTTCTGTCTTTTATTTACTTTTTTTATATTTTTTATCCATTCCTTGGAATCCGTATACACGGGTAAGGCTACATACAACTGGAGGTCGCCAGGTATCCAGAGGGCTCCGTTAAGGACTGAACAATTATTTTTAGATGGGTCCCCAGCCAGGCTGATCATCGGCACGGTTCGCGTAACACCTTGATCCGACCCATTCGCCACCATTTAGCGTGACCCGCCCCACTCCTAGGTTAGTTAATCACCAATTCTTGTTTTCAAGAATGAGAATCTGGAGGCGGTGGCTATAGTGGGGCAACGTGCTCCTGTCCGAAATAATAATACTAAATTATTAAATTTGATTATTTTCGAAATTGTTAAATTGGACCAATTATTAAACTTGTACTTCCATTCTACAATATCGAGACACCTATTCTGAATATCTTTCTTTCTCGGTATGAATATGTCTGTACCTTATTTTTTAACAGAGGCTACTTCTCTTGACTTAAAGGGATATTACTTGAAGGGAGGTTCCCATGCGCTCATCCAAATTTGTATTAATATCATGGTTGCTTAGTATTAGTGATGAAGTTGTTGTTGCATGAGGAAGGAGGGTTCTCTAAGGAATCATTCCTCTACAAGGAATGTGATGGGGACCATTTTTGATAATTACCTTCATTTTATTAAATTAAACTTGTTGTTGTGCGCTCGTTCGTAATATTTAAATTTTAAATTAAATTATACTACAGAGTACAAGTACAGACTATGTTTGTTTGTTGCATGAGATGTTTCTTTGGATGCAAAAAATTTAAAACCCAATGAACTGAAAACATTTCTTAAAGTTAACCAACCACAATACACAAATAAATATTCTTGTAGTATCTCAAATTACGGATTTATATTTACAAGTATAAATAATCATCTAAATAAAAATCTCCATTGCACTACATACTCGGATATCGTATATGTGTCTATTGTATATAGATTAATAGTATACAGATATGCCAGTTGTTTGTAGATTATGTAGACAGAAGCACACAGTCGATTTTCACTGCTGCATCAAAATAAAAGAACAAATATGGAACACAAAACATTGTATCTATCCAATAACATGTCATACATTCTGGAGAAGGAAAATTCTTGCACGAGTATTCCTATTTTGCAGGTTTGTATGGAAACAGAAACATATTACTCAAGCATAGTGGAACGAGGTGAATGAATGAAGAGGATACAGACCGAAAGGAAAACACAAGACAAAATGGGGTTTTCATTAGTTTTCTTCAACTATGTGTCTGTATATTTATGTTTTGGCATATAAATAATCATAATAACACTAACAATGTAATAAAAATACTTGTAAATACGGTATTTTCCCTCATTTTCCATATGGGTTTTAGTGTACTCGTGTATAGATATCTCCGTTTTGTGCAGAAGTGAAATATTCACACATGTGTCGGGACGACGAGAAAAAATTCTGTGAAAATCAACTAAAAATATTATTGGGAGAAAGCCGAAATCGATTTCAACAAAACAACAACAACAACTAAATATTTAGTACGGCATTGGAAAATATGTTTGTATATTATGAAAAACATATTCTCCAAAAATTGTTATCATGTCGATAAAATATATATAAATATGTGGATACGGGAGGAATGGAAAACTAAATTTTCCTCCGAAAATATATTTGTGTACCCAAAAACAAACAGCAACAAAATTCTTGTAATATTCGAAAGAATTTAATGAAGTGAAAGTAACTCGTATCACACAATTATTAAAGTGGATGGTTCGGACGAAATGTGTATCGAGTATAACAAAATGCACCATTGACTCCACTGATGAACATGTTAGGTTTATTATGAAACATTGACGGCATCCGGATTAAATTATGAAAATGTGTTGTTAAAAGCTTTTTAATTTGGTTTTTATAGCGTTTTAAGCCAATATATACTGAGGGGTGTGCATGTGGTTTACATATATAGCACCATCATAATGGTATTTTATAGACCATAGAATTTTCTTTAAGCTGAGAAAACTTAATTAAATTTTTCTTTTATATAATTTAGATTTGAACGAGTTGTACAAGTAATGTTCTTGTTAGAATACTCGATTTGTGGCACGAGAAAATTATTTTTTTCGCTAACAGAGAGGGTTGCCTGGAAGTAAATAATTCCCATGCAATTTTATAAATCCGATTGAAGTATTTTTGTCACAAATGTTTAAATTTGAATACAATGTAACAGGAATTATGGTAAGGGTTATGATTTTGGTTTGAATATATTAAATAAAATGTGAATTGCAGTTATACCTTACTAATTTTGGAACCTCTGGGAAGTTATCCCGAAAAAGCATTATAGTTAAATATGGCAAGACTATATTTTAACACTATCCTGATAGTCAAGTATATATAATTACTGCTGCTTACAAAACAAATATCGTAAATTATTATACGAGTATAGTTTTGTAACATAAAATTAGTATCACGAAATTTTCATTTAAAATCGTATGTACTACATAACATTTCGCGACAAATTTTTGTATCACCTCGAAAAAATATTCACTAATATAATTCACATCGCTTTGTTAATTAATATCTACTACGACTTCATACGGCTATATCTAAATTTTGACTCATAGACTCGAGTCACAATTTTGGCGATTGAAAGGCAGATCCTTCCTCTACAAATTCCATAACAACCTTGCTCTATATCTAAAATTTGACTCATAGACTCGAGTCACAATTTTAACGATTGAAAGGTGGATCCTTCCTCTACAAATTCCATAACAACCTTGCTCTGTTAATTGATAGCTACTACGACTTCGCACGGCTATATCTAAAATTTGACTCATAGACTCGAGTCACAATTTTGGTGAATGAAAGGTGGATCCTTTCTATACAAATTCCATACAAACCTTGCTCTGTTAATTAATATCTACCACGGCTTCATACGGCTATATCTAAAATTTGACTCAGACTCGAGTCACAATTTTGGCGATTGACAAGTAGATCCTTCCTCAACAAATTCCATATCAACCTTGCTCTGTTAATTAATATAAGACTTCACACTGCTATTCCTAAAATTTGACTCATAGACTCGAGTTAGAATTTAGTAAAAATGACATGACAGTAAAAAATTTCGGAATGACCTTCAAAACTAGCGTAATATAGTAAATTTTACGGGATGACACTGAAAAATGTCGCGATATTCGTTTTATAGTGTTTCCATTGCATTTCTTCGGGATATTTTTCGGGCTAACTTCACAAACATATTTTGGAACGCGTATTCCTTACTATTCAATTTCCATCTAAACGTAAACATATGACATTTTTTTAATTTTTTAATGACGTCGTGGGTTCAAATTCCGATGTAAAATAACCAGAGATCCAACATTCAGTCGTAGAAGGTGTGGTGGCAGGCCTGGCAAATCCAGGGAGTTCAAAAACTCTGTTGGATAATTTACAGCTTCGTTGGCATCGCAAACTATATCGATCGATTTGTATGATAACAAGTTGCCTGGCAACGACTGTTGCATCTTGAAGTTTAAGTCGTCGAAGTTCACATTTGTTGCTGCCAAAATGGATCTTTCTGCTAGCCACTGTGTGCATACATCGGGAAATATGCGGTCAATGAGAGCATTTTGCGAATCAACGATTGTGCAGAAATTAGTTTGGTTGGTTCAGTGGTGATGATTTCTAGGAACCGTTGATCTCATCAGCGTACCTTGCACGTGGAATGACGGGAAGTGTTTGTCTCAAATCACCTGAAAGGAGTAATAGAATGCCGCCGAATATAGTTTATCGTTGTTTTTTATATCTTGGGGTAGTCTGTTCAACGCCTCAAGGGAATGTTTGTGTGCCACAGTGCATTCATCCCAGATGATAATTTTGCATTGTTTCAGCACTATGCCCATGGACGATTGTTTTTTTATGTTGCACAATGAGCTGTTCTGCATCCATCCAATAAAGTTGCTGCAATGCCAGATGATGCAACGGCCAATGCGATACCATTATTTGATCGTATAGTATTTCGACGAGAATTACCGAAATGAGAAATGTTTTGCCAGTTCCACCTGGTGCATCCAAAAGACGAATCCACCTTGTCCCGCTGAAACTACCAGCATAATGCGGTCGTAAATGATTTTTTATTCATGAGTCAGTAGTGGGACATTGCGAGTAAACGCAGTTCTTGATTTCGGTGTCCATTAAATTAGATGCACTTCGATTTGGCGAACTCATACCGAAATGACTGATTGGCAATAAAAACGCAAAGATCCTCGATAGAAATCAATGCTTCATTGTACATAGCGTCGCTGAATGTAGCCTTTAAATCGTCGGGAAACATGTAGTCAACACTACTCGTATAGTGAATAGTAGACGAATTTGTGCTGATGTACAGCCCAATGCTGCGGCAGCAAGCATATCGTCTTTATATGTTGGATACTGTTGTCCATTCACTTTGCGTATATCTTGAAAAGACAATGGGCTGGTGACATTAACCAACAACAGTCGCAGATGGAAGCACTCAATCCGCCTTGGAGTGACTGTATATAATCGCCCCAAAGTGTTTGATTTGAATAGGCCGGGATACGCATCAATTGGTGTGCCTTACAAAAAAATAATGCCCCGCAACATTATTTTTTTGTTTGATTCCACACGGTTACACAATTCGAAAAATTCCGTGAGTGTAGTTTTTGGTGTATTTATGGCACGCTCAATTGCTGTCTCGTTGGCGCAAAATACGCGCTTGCCGTTTTCACGATGGACGGCTAAATGTATAACTGTTGGGTCCCGTTCATGAATTTGGAATCCAAAAATACGAATGTATTTGATGCTCTTCACTGAACTGCAGAACTCAATATTAATATGAGCATTGAATATTTTACTCAGCAGGGGTGAATATGGTACCACCCAACGATTGTCAATGTCAATGTCTGCGTTGTTGATATTTAGCGTAAATGATTGGACATTTGTGATCGTGTCATTGGTGAAATCTTTAAGAAAACGCTTTGTACATTTTTCATCTACCATGCAAGGCGATAGACGATTCAGATCACCGCATGGGACTAGAACCATATTTCTGGTAACAACATCGAACAGTAATTAATCAGTAGGTGAATTTGGAATTTCCGCAAAAATTACACTATCGATTTTCTCAGGGCGTATTTTGTCGACTAACCAAATCAAGATGTGTGCATAAGGTAATCCTCGCTTTTGCCATTCAACCGAATACATCCAGCAACGTGTGGAACCGAATATGTGTAATTTTTTTATGAAACTCATTAAAGACTTATTTTGTTTGAATACACGTGCTGTAATGTCATGACGATGTATTGCATTTTGGCCTCAAGTCATAGCATCCTGTATGTATTCTTGCATATGACGTGGACTGCCTACGTACGATGACGGTAGAATGACAGAGTTACCAATTTCGGCGGTGTCAGCGTCGCTCGTGATAGCGTCTCGCAAGTGAATGTATTCTTCCGCACGCAGCTTCTGTTGGTTGTGTCGTAGGAATCGCAGTCGTTCGCTCTCTACATTCGCGTACATGTCGACTATGAATTGTTGGCACAGCTCATGACATCGCAGAATCACGTTGTCCTGACCGCATCGAATCATCATGCGTTCTGCATAAAAATCCATCCTGTGGCTCCTGTAACAATATGTTTATGCAATATCCGTCTTGTCCCTTCCAGAAAATTAGCGGATATTGGAGAGCATCGTATGAACGGTGTGTGTGGACGATGAACTCCAGATTATTGTTTCGTCTTCGAATCACGATTTCTCGCGTCGATGTGCGGTCGCCAACCATGATTTCAGCAACGTCGTCAACACCAGGCGCATTGAATCTACGCACGTGGTGTCCAGCTGGTGTTTTATTCGGATTGCTGACAATAGTGTGATTTTCACTTTCAATTCGTGCATGTGTGATTTAAAGAATTTCAACAATTCATTGTGCTCATTCAATAGGGCGTCCAGTTCGCCGACGATGCGCCTTGCATAAGGCGAATTGAGGTTATTGTAGCAGCAACGTGCATCCACACGATTGATGTCTTCTCCGCCCATGAAGTAGATTTGTAAAAATGTAAGTTTGGCATCCACTATTTGGAAGCCCTATATATCGTGCGTGCATGCCAAAAAATTGATTCGTTGCTTTACTACGCCATTTACAATTTTATGGCCAATCGACATGAGCAATACGCAGATCTAGAGATAAATTTGCGCCAATAAGGAATGAGTGGGATTTGGCCAATAAAAACTTACTAAAACACTATTTGGTATTCCGTCGTCGGAACGGAAGATTGCACTCGAGCAATAAATCAAGCTACTCAAGTTGTGGAAGAAGTAAGCCCACTGTTTGAAAAGACACAAGGGACTTTGGGACACCAACAACTTCCTTCCACATAAATTAAGAGAAAACGATAGTAATGTATTTGGATTTCGTAGAAATGTGGCTCTGGTGAGCTATGCTCCGAAGAAGAATAGAGCTGTAATTCTGTTATCCACAATGCACTATACAGTAATTACATAGATGCCAACACCAAAAGTAGGTCAGAGATAAATCTCTATTACTATGCGAGACAAAGGGCGGAGCAGATACACTGGATTAAATGTGCCATGCTTTTCAGTAAAACTTAAAACGCGGAGATGGCCTCTGGCGCAATTTTTTTACATTGTTGATGTGGTATTGCAACAAAGGTCTTCTGGCTAAATCTACATCCTGATTGGAAAAAAACGAAACTAAATTCTCGTCGAAAATTATTTTTGAAAGATTAACTCTAAGAAAGACCTATTCATTCCAAATATACAGCGTTGAAGTCACCAGTTTATATCAAAGACTAGCGTGGTGACAATGCATGCAATTTTTTCGAATGAACGAGGCAGCTGCTCTCAATCTCCCTATACTAAAGAGCATTCCTCTAAACAAATTTGTGGAATATTCAAAAATTGTGTGCAATGGGCATTCCCAGAAGACGGTGGTTTGCGTGACATGTATTAACAAATGATTGAAAATGTATGATCACTAATTGTGTTCCTGAATAACTTTATATATTTTTCAAATAAAATAATTGAATTCATCATATGAATTCATCATCAATTAGCATTTTGAATTTGTGTCTCAGAGTCACAGCTAGGGAGTTTACGTAACTAAAATAGCGAGCTAATTAAATTCGCACCAGATTCATTTGAGATGAGATTTGAGATGAGATAGATTAAATATAGGACAGCTGCAAAGTAAACACTGTAATTGGAAATTGTGTGTGGCAGAGACGAAGTCGTAAACCATAGATGCCTTCGTGATTAAGTTCTGTAGCCAATGCTCTATAGGTTTCAGAGTCTGCAACATTATTTTTCTAGATGCCAATATTTAGAGATACGAGTTTATACTCGGCTACCTTAACCGATTTCATAATCGATTGTCCAGTTCATACAATAGTTCATACAGTTAAAGTTAGCCGAAAGGTGGTAATGCAGATAGTGACTTTGTCACCAGCCGAAAGATGACATTATAATATGTCGATACTGCAGGTCGTATCGATAAAGAAGTTTGCTTTAAATATTCAACCGGAAAATGCCTACAATTACGATTTAAAAGTAACAAATGAATCATCAATTTTCTAAAAGGAAAATGTCAATAACAGACATCTATACAATAGTCACGTTTAGCTGACGAAAGGTTTGTATATCAAGATTTTGATCCAATCTGACTACCAACTTGATGACGACCCTAAGTAGAATTTGATTATATGTTTGGAGTGGGTTTGATGAGGTTTTATTGGTGAAATGTTCCATTTTCCATTGTTCTGGCGATAAAACTGTTCATCTATCGAGACTAAATAACCAGTGTCTGTCTCACTACGAAAGCTCTATAAAATACGACCTAAGATTTAAATTCTAAGTTTAGGCTGAAAGATTATGAGTATAAATTTTATTTTCCCCATGTTTTGTCGATAAAAGCAAACAAGATGATCGATTTTTATCCTCAGAAGAAGGTAAAAATAAAAATTTCACCCCTATGGCCCCATCAGACTCACCCCTAACCTATAATCAAAATCTACCTATGGTAATAGGCTACCGAATCGGCCTAGTCAGATTGGTGTCTATGTTACAAAATCTCGAATGATGGACGATTTTATCATCATAAGAGGGGAAGCATAAAAATTTCACCCCTATAACCGCACCAGAGTCACTCCTAACATATAATCAAAATCTGCCTATGGTCACGGCCCATCGAATTGACGTAGTCAATTGCATTATCGCTATCTGCATTATCGATATTTTCACTTTCAGCTAACTTTAACAACGTCAATAGTTCCTCTTTTTAATTCTTCCTCATCAGTTGTAGTGGCAACCATGGTTTTTCTCTTGTTCTCTATAGAATAAATAATGAAGTATGTAGTTAGTCGGCATTGTGCTCTAGAGAAAGAATATTTTGTGGTTTTCGTATACAATTTACTTGTTTGTTCTTATAATTAATTTTGATGTTATAAAATTTATTTTAGTTATTCCACCTTAGATGCTAACTTAACAACTAATTACAGAAAGTGTCTTAATCTATAATGGTGACATCCGATATCAAAATTGGCATACATGCATAAATATCTATTTATGCATATTTTGCGTTCTTCGCAAAAAAATGCGAAAATCTTGGTCTTGATAATTTGCAGCTTGAAGTATTGCATTCCGTATAGGTTGCCCTTATTGTGTGTTTTTGCTAAGTTATACCACTGCATTTGGTCTCTGCTAGTACTTTTCTACTGCCAAAACCGGTGTGAAGAACTTAACAAAATGTGTTATTTTAACAGTGTAATTCAAATCATATTATTTATTTATTGTGTTATTTCAAATCATCGACCTATGTATTAGGAATGTATTTACCTATATTTACCTAAATTAATTCATTCTCAATTTAATTATTTGCGTTTCCAACCTGTGATATTTCTACTGAGAGTTCGAGATCCGAGTGTGCATTCAATATTTTAACAGTGTAATTCAACAAAAACTTGAACAGAAATAATTGAAAATCGCATAAAAATAGTTAAAAGTAAACTCATTCAATTTTTTGTGTTGTTCAATATATTTTACGAGCCCGATTTTAGATCGTCCCACGCATTTATATTACATACATTAAATAGTTTTAGTTTAGGCTTTCAAAATACAATGTTAAGAGTAAGGGCGACTCATTCAAATTTATGTGTTAGCACCGGTTTGCTGTTTGTTATAAGGAGCTAATCCTAGACAGTTCCACGCAGTTTCGTTATATACGTTAAATCATATAACTAATAGGCTTTCAAAATAGCCTGGTAAGATTTTTTGGCAAGTGAGATGCACTATAAATTAACAAGCGTTTAATGGGAAATATTAACTCATTCAATTTTTTGTGTTGACACCGTTGTGTGTCGATATACGGGGCCGATCCTAGAGATTTCCACGCGGTTTCATTATATACGTTAAATTACCTAACTAATAGGCTTTCAAAATATCATGTGAAGATTTAGAGCTAGTGAAATGCACTGTGAATTAACATGCTTTCAATGGGAAATCTTAACCCATTCAGTTAAGATTTCCCATTGAAAGCTTGTTAATTCATAGTACATCTCACTAGCTCTAAATCTCACCATGATATTTTGAAAGCCTATTAGTTAGGTGATTTAACGTATATAATGAAACCGTGTGGAAATCTGTAGGATCGGCCACGTATATCGAAACACACAACGGTGTCAACACAAAAAATTGAATGAGTTAAGATTTCCCATTGAAAGCTTGTTAATTCATATTGCATCTCACTAGCCCTAAATCTTACCAGGCTATTTTGAAAGCCTATTAGTTATGTGATTTAACGTATATAGTGAAACCGCGTGGAAATGTCTAGGATTAGCTCCTTATAACAAACAGCAAACCGGTGCTAACACATAAAATTGAATGAGTTTACTTTTAACTATTTTAATGCGATTTTCAATCATTTCTGTTCAAGTTTTTGCTGAATCACACTGTTAAAATATTGAATGCACACTCGCGTAAATTTTAAAATAACACATTTTGTTAAGTTCTTCACACCGGTACTGCCAATGCGATACTCGCTCCCTCCGCTCGGTAGTGAACGCTGATACCTAGGTGTTATCTTGGTGTAAACAGAGAAAGGCGATCCGCTCTGAGTCCTCTACAGTGAGGGTCTGGGCTAACCTACTACTGACCCATACTCACGTGGACAGCTACGTAATCTACATTACACATCAAACCGTGTAATTTGTTATTGCATGCATCGTCTATTTATTGTTAACATTTTTGTTTAAATTTGATATGCTTCCTACAAGTTACGAACCCTCATAACACATTTAACACTACCACCTCTCTCTGGTAGTTGGCACATGGCCTTTGTAATGTATTTTTTTTTGTAATAAAGTACAAAAATATAATACATTTAAATTTTAACATTTCATCCCGTCCATCCTTCCACCAAAATGCTAAATCAAATTGTGTACACAACAAAAAACATGTACCCGTCGGTTATTAATCCGATTAATTCGGTATCACAGAAAACCACAAAATCCATTTCCAATCGAAATGTGGTTTTTACATATATTAATCCATTACATGTTTTATAACCGACCAAACAACATCTATATTTTCAAAAACTATTATGGTGGTACAGTAAAACTACACATAAAACTACTTTTACGATTGATTCGCGATTACCACACGCGTGCAAAAATGACAAGCTGATATGTAACACACATTAAAAAACTCGTGCATCAGTTCAATAAAACAAAAACTAGAAATAAATCTCTTTCCACCTTTTAAACCGCGAGCTTTTTTCAACTTTGTTGCTAAAGTTGAGTGTTTCCTTTGTCGTTGTATTTTGGTTTCAATTTTATGTGTGCACGTTAAGCTCAATGAAATAATGATGATGGTTTTGATGATAGTGTTGTTGTGTATTGGTAATATGTGGTTTTGCTTCACAAACTATTTAGTTTTATTTTCTATTTTTTTTGTTGCTATTCCAATTGCAAAACGTAAAAAATAACGTGATTTTAAATAAATTTTGTGGGTATACATTTATACAGCTTTCGCAACATAATGTGCACCAAATAAATTACGAGGGTGGTGGGATTCCGTGTTGTGTAGTGGTATGAAATTGTAATTTTATATTATTGGATTTAGCTTTACACGAATAAAATCAAATCCAATGCGATTAGTTTTGCGAAGTTTGGTGTACAAATTTATTTCAAAAGTATGGATTTAGGTACACGTACAATGTGTTTATATATAAAGGTTGTATATAAATTGAAATTAATTCGCTTATTGATCTTAAACAATCTAAATTTAATTATAATTAACTTTATTCTGTCGCAACATTGTAAAAAGCTTGTTAATTTATTCAGTGTCACATTCGGGCTAAGCAACACTCCAGTATTTCATTATCCGTATAAACAAGTAAGGCGTGGGCTGTCTGTTTTTATGACCCAATCCCAAAATTTCATTCAAAATTGACACAAATTTAATTTAAATAAAATCACAATTAAACATAACCCACCCAAAAAGCTGAATTAAATTATTTTTTTTTTGTGTGCACAGAACGAATTTATTTCGTGTTTACATCCGTATATATATTCCATACGTAAGGATCACAGCAAAAATAATATTATGAAACATTTTTTATTAAAAAAAAAAAAAAAAATTATAAATAAAACCGAGAAAATTAAATAAATTATAGTTTCATGTTTCTAATTATGTCATAATCAACCTCATCTATATACACATGCAAAAGCTCGTATGTACAACATCGTCATAATGAACATTACCATGAGAATATCCTTTTATGTATTATATTCTATTTTGGTGTACTTTTAAAACAACAAAAAATTAAATTAAAATTTATTTAAAAAAATATTGTGTTCATAATAATAAAACAACATCCTCCCAAATAGGATATACAACATACATCCTTTTATTTATACATACGATTTACAGCCATACCGCTCTATTCGCACATATTGTTGGTTTAAACATATGTATACGACGACGATGACAATACACAACTCGATGGCAAACACAAAATGTCGAGTTCGTACTCGAGTCTCGACTCCCTCCCAATTTTAATCAAAAACAATGTCTTTTAAAAAGATATTAGAAAATGAGTTTTTTTTGTGTTCCTAAAATGAGCTTTTGAGCTTTTGTGTTTTATTTATAAAAAAATAACGTTTGTTCGGTTTGTGTGCTTTGGTTTAAGCGTATAGAGTGATGTGTATGCATGTAATATTTTTGTTTTACATATTTTTATACTTGCTTTTACTTGGAAAAGCCCCTTTCACGTATAAAAAATGTGTTCATGCAACATGCAACTCAAAAATAAAATCACGGCATATAAAAGTTTAATATTTTTTTATGTTTTGTTAATGTTCAAAGGACAAATGGATGTTGTGTATGTTGTCATATAAAAAAATTATCGTGGGGTCGTTTAGATTTCGTGGTTTAATTGTATTGGACATGATTTATTAAGGCTCTTTTGTCCAAATTTGTTAAGAATCCTATTTAATTTGAGGACAACTACTGAGTTCATACCTATGGAACAATTATTACGAAAAATATAGTTTTGTTACCTATGGCTTGGCCAGTACCAGTAGTAGCTAATAGTGGCCTGGGAGGTTCGTAAGTTATACGCGGGGCAGACTTAAAGGGTTCGAAGCTAAAACATAATAATTAAAGTTGAATCTATAAGATTAGAAACAGTAATTACAATTTTATATCCGAAAGATGGTAATTTCCCAAAAGCTTCCCCTGGCCGTCGGAAAAAAGTAGAAGGAGTTTTCTAGTTTTTCCTTTACAATGGCCTGAACGGGTCTAGTACTTTACCGACCCGAATTTACCTCCACCATCTACCTCCGAACAATACCCCTGTCATTACTCACCGGCCAAATACCCAAATTACCAACAATACCCTGGTACGGTAGTTATTACTCTTCGGATATTATCCCCCGGACATTACTCCTCGGTCATTACCCCCAGTTATTTTTCCTCCGTCATTCTCCCTCTGAATAACTGAATCTAAAACTATAACACACTGTACGTCACAAAAAATATACCTCTATGTGTCTCTATAAATTAAAATCATCTGTTACGTGTCGGTCCAATTGCCAAATTCGATTAATTTACATAAATATGTTATTTAACAAAGTCATGGTATGGTTATGCAGAACATAGTTTTTGCCTATTGTTACCGGTGTCTACCCAAATCTGGGCCATCATTTCGTTTTGTTATTATGAATATTTTCTGTGTCGGAGCGAAAATGCGAAATATGAAAAATGCGAAAAGTTCAGATGATTTATTGCGATTAAGAATGGTTTTGCACTTGGATGGATGATTTTGACGCTGCGAAAACATCTTGACCGACGTTTGATTATAGTGCTTATCGATAGGTGTCACTGCCGACTGTCGTGGAGACGTTTGATGTCATCCTCCACATTGCCGGCCGCCCAAACGTATTTTAATATTTTAGAGCTAACTGTGGCTGTCCGGGATGGGCATAGTTTTGTAACTGGTCGCTTGTATACGATGAATGTGATGTAATCGCACCAAGGTTTTGATGCCTAAAATTAAGTAGTGCTTCCATAAGTGTACCAGCATCAGCTTTGGACCACCGTGTAGTAGGTTCGATTCGTTGAGCTGCCCTCCGAATCGTAGTATATCGTCGCTGCCGATGAAAGGTTTCAGATATTAAAGTGAACTGTTGTTTAATAAATGCTCTCCAGGTGCTTGAACCAGCTTGACCCAAAACTTGAATGCGCTCCTGAGATCAAGCTCGGGCACAGTTATGAAGTTTCTCGAATGCGTTGTTGTGCTGAAATGTCGATGTTGGATAAAATGTCTGCACAAGGCCGTGACACGAAGTAATTTTCCGAGCGATGAATAACGAGCGAGTAGGTGGTATAAGCCATTATGAGACAACACGGTTCCTACATGCACTGCGATCATTGATTTTATTTTTCGTTCGCCTCGCTCGGTCTTTGGCGTGGCCATTGACCTTGATCTTCTCGTGCCAAGTAATGAGAGGTCAACACCACTAGACGCTGAATTTGTAGGTTATGCTTGGTATCGACATAATTCCAATCGGTAGGTTGAGTGTAATCCAAGATTTGCGAAACCCGATTGGCCACAAACGTCTCCCTGCGACTTGGCGAGCTGCATAGCCAACCAAGTACCACTTTCAAGGCGATTCATGCGTATATATTTGAACCTGTGGGGCGTCGAGTGACTGGACGATGGTGTGCATGAGTTAGGCGTGAAGTACACTATCACAAAGCTCTAGACGTGGTAGGCTGATCATTTTCAATGATGCAACCTTGGTTTTTGATGCCAGCATACGAGCGTACACCACCGCTGTGTATGCGTTTCCAGAGGCATCGCTGAACCCGCTAACTTGAAGATGATTCCGAGATATCAAATGATATATCCAATGGTCGATTTTAGGAGCCTCCAATGATTTCTTTTTTGAAACCGCTTCATTCCTTGATAAGCAGAATACCCACAATTCTTGTAGTATGATTTTCGCGATAATTGTGGTAGGAGATACCTAGCCGAGCGGGTCGAATATGCTTCATTCCTGCGACAGTATTTATATCGTATAGTTGGTGTACAAACATTCGATGGCACGCTGATGTTGAATCCAAAACAATCGGCCCAAGGAGACCAATGTAGCCCGAGTGTTTTGTCTGAATCGTTCCAGGTTATTTCAAGTTGATCTTATGATGTTGGCCAAATTTAATTAGTATCTCATTGAGAAGCTGCTGTCTGTTCGAGAATCACTTTCGCAGATCGACACCGCCACATCTGAGTAGTTTCATCATTTGCCTCTGGACCTCAATTAAATACACGATGGTGTGTGAACCGGTCATCAGGTCGTTGACCTACAAGTCTCTGGATGCGACGGTTCACACACAATACTCTCGAACTGGCTCATCCGGAGAATTGAGAATGTGTGCTGGCCCGGCGAGTTGCTGTGATATTTTGACATTTTTTCCATGTGGCCTCATCCAGATAATTCTGCATGAACCTGTTGTACTCAGAACATAGTTGATCGTTCGTTGCAAACCGGCGTTCCATGTAGTATTTGCAAAGCTGCATCCTCTCTTGACCTTCTTAGGGGTGATGAATTCTCATTGAATGGCAGGGATACGATGTATCTTCTATCTTCATTGCAATAATGGTGTCGACTCGTAGTGCCGTTCACATTCTGACTCATTGTGAGTTATTTCTCAAGGTGAATGAACATTTCGCAAAATGACCTGACCGTATTGTCGATTGTTGTCATAGTCCTTGATGGTTGTAACCAAGTTTCGTATTTTGTGCGAATAGTTGGAACCGTTAACACTAATGCAACCCTTTTGAAGAATCCCGATGACATCAGATTCAAGTAAAATATCTAACTTGGGTTGGGTCGGCAAGTACTAATTACTTCTAGTGTGGCCATTGACGCGTACCAATCGGTTGGGATGCCAGCTGCATTTGATTTTCTCGACGACGAGGGCTGTGACCAAGATGGAAAATGTTGAATCAATTCGTGAGTTTAATGCGAATTCGGTAATTGAACACGACGCGAACGCCTCGTTCCTATATAAAGACCGAGGATCCGGAATCCAACAAAGCCCGAATGACGAAGTTTGCGATGCGATGTCGATTGATGTTACCAGCAGTACATCGCCATGATTGGCGATATGACATGATTCGTAGTGTTCGGAGTTTGTATTGGTGTCGCCTTTGTGCAGGCAGTTTAAGTACAACATCTTTTATCGGTCGAAATTTGCCATTCCTCCGAATGTTAGTGGTTTAAATTGAACACGTTGTGATTTTCAGAACAAACTTGACACTTGAAGAGCGAGTTGGTTGTGTGACAGGTTTGGGGGTGCTCGAGTGTGCAACGAATGCGATATTGACGGAACCTCTTTGTGCGATTGTGGTGGATTTAAATGTGCTTTAGCCATGGAAATCATCTCCAGTGATTGCGATCGGGTGTTCAGAAAATCGATCAGATTTTGGTATAATGTATGCATTGCTGTCGGTTTAGTAACATCTCCCAATCTCGATGGGTTTCTGGATTCAACTGATTCAGGCATGTTTTGGAACCTTCGAAGATGGATGTCGTTGATGAACCGACGGTGGTTGTATCCTCGTAATTGTCGTTAGTGATGCTCGAAGACTTGAGCAACGATGTTGCGTCTCCAGTTAAGTTTGCCTTCAGATAGTATAGCTTCTGCGAATGAATTAGCTGTTTATTAGCCCACGAGACGGCACGAACAATCCGGCTCGAAGGGCCAAAAATGTTCGAGCTAAAATGCGAGGTATGAAATATCCGAGAAGGACAGATGACTTTTGCGATAATACTTCCTTTCGAGCTGTAATAATCTGGCTACAGTCATTTTCTGAATTCGCCTAGTGTGCTATGGCTTGCTGTAAAAGGATCTTCACCGTGTATCTTCCATTTGGATTGTGCCCCAAATATTCTTGAAATAATCATTCAATTTTTATTTCCTCCTCGGTGATATTTTTTTCTTCTAGAATTTTGTCATTGTCATGCCTTTGTTGTCACCATGACTGCTGCTGTTTGATGTTAATTACTTCCAAGGTTACCGATTTTAATCTAGCTGAAATCCGTATGCTCCTCTCTTTGTGATGATAATTATTATTAATCCGCCCCAACTATCAAGTCGATTGGTTGCGAGCGATTGTAGTGGAAATCGGCTAATTTTATCTTTTCTAGAGATGCTTCCCCTTATTTATGTTAATGTTGGTCTCGAGTAGCTATTGTGTGAGCTTGTCAAATAACAAAGCATCGATATTTATAATCTCCAGAAAATCTTAATGTCAGTTTGATGCTAATAACGTCTCGACAAACGGCAGTCTTGGATGATATATTAAAGTAACTTGGCCCCTGAATCTTTCAAGGCCCTTAAAGTAACGAGCTGCCAAGTCGATCTGCACTGACATTTATTTGCTGGGCGAGGCAACCGACATACATTCACTAACTTTGCTCTATAATGTTAGAATTTCCCAAATAGCTTCCACTGTTCTCATAACGCTCTGTGCGACTTAAGATACGATATTTTTACTGTATCGGAGATGTTATTGTTCCGGTGAATGAGCTCAGTAAATATATCATTGAATGAGCTCCAATTCTTCTACTCCCGAGAGAAATTTGGTGTGTCCAATGTTGGTAGCTTGATTTTTGGACATCCCGTTGAGGGTGGTGTTTCTCTCTGCGGTCCACATTATCTTGCAAGGTACCGTGGAAGTTCTTTTGACAATATTTAGTTGTTTGTTCACCTTCTTTATTTCTATCATAATTTCAGTGTGCCATATTTTTTGCAGCTGATTGATTTTTAGTTGCAAATATTGCTGCCTTCTCCATCGTTTATTAAATCCTAACCTTTGCGAGATATTAAAAGGTTTTTGGTCACCACTTTTCGCTTGTTTTGGATTTGTTTCGTTATTTGATACAATATCAAAATCCTGACTGGTGAGTGACGATGGTTATGACCGATCGGGGGTTGATAACATCGTAGTGTTGGGAGATCCTGTTGTTAGTTGTTGTTGATGAGATGGCTCCAGCGGTGCGATTACTACCCCAAGCTGATTATTCTGCACTTCGTATTCCCAACATGTGCTGTTGACCCTGTTAAGCTCATCACAACAAACTAATTACGTACAAAATTATTATGTTTTATTTCATTTAAAAACTAAGGGGCCTCGAGCTATGTCAGATTTTCAATGTTAATTTTTCAGATATGTGTACTTGATTAAAGCGTTTTACTATTACTAATGAAGGGTTTTTGATTATTGAATATTAATTTTAAAAATTAGACAATCATTGTAAGTTAGAAAATTGTTTAAGATTTGAAAAGTTTGGCCCAGCGTATTCGGGGAGATCCTGATGAATCCTTTATGGTACAGTCTAATCAATCAATCCAGAATAATTTTTGAACAATTGAAAACCGCTTAAAACCGACCAAATGGCATAGTGTCGACCCCCTGTCAGAATGCAAAATAAATGGGCCGACCCATCTTCCATGCCAGTATAGGCTGGCATGGAGCTATGCAATGTGCATATGGTAATCGTCGGCTCAGATGGTAATCAGTGGTACATCCTCGAATTGGCCAATACAGGCGTAAAAGTAAGGACGTAAATAAGCAAACCACGAAAGAGTTGGGAGAGCCTTGGCTCCAGAACAGATAGCAGGGATAAAAAAAACCGCTTAAATTCGTTTAGGCGATTTTATTGCATGAACAAGTTGTCCGTTAACTTATCTACCCACCCTGAGAATTTTGGTTAAATTCGAGTAAAAAATAAACAAGTTAAGTGATTTTGAGTTTTATTGGCATTTGAAAAAATGGATTATGTGTCAAAAAATGATATGCCAAATGTGCGAACAAAAATTTAAAGTTTATAAAGTGCGCTTAAGCGGTTCGTCAGTGTAGTAGACTTTTTTACTAAAATCATTTTGTTGTAATTTTAAATTTTCCTAAAGGCACTTAAGCGATTTTTTAAAATTGACTTTGTTCATCATTTGAATGGAATAGTGTTTTAAGCGATTTGATTGTGTTGGTGTTTTCTTAAAATCAATTAAGTGTTTCTTTTGTTTATTGGAATTCAAAAACTTGATATTCAAGTGATCTTAGGCGATTTTATCGTGTGTGAAATATTTCATATCCGTAACTTAAGATATTTTAAATTTATTGAAAAGTGAACTATAAAGTCGTTCAGGGGTCTTAAAATGCTTTAAATGGCTTTAAAAAGCTCTGAGCAGAATACTTCAAAGAAAAGGAAACTACGAGTAGATGTTGATGAAGATAAGTGTGTTTGGTGTAAATATTAGGGTTCATACGGTTTTTTATTATTACTAATGTTGATTTCTAACATTTTCAATCACATCGCCCCATCAGAACAACGAACAACCTGTAGAAATAATGCAAATGTTTACTTCTCATCTGTCAAGCGAAGCTGTTACGCCGCAACTTTTACATCCCGAGAACGTAGAATTATTGGACGACCCGCAGAAATTATTAATTGAAATGGAAACCGATCAATCTTTACTGCACAAAATCACTGAAATGATTCTCTGAGAGAGAATGAGTCTAACTGTGATGATTCTAGAAGCGAAGTAGAAGACGACCCAGATCTACAACAAATGCCGCAAAAAATCAAGCACAATATCGCTTACCCAACTGAAATATCGGCCAGCCGCAAATCATTAACGTCAACTTCTCATGAAACAACATATGCCGGTATCTCTACTTCCGCAAAGAAGATCATTCCTCCAAAGTATAAGAAGGGAAAAGCTAAACTAAGAGAGTGCATCAAGCTTGAGTCGTGCAAATTACAGTGCCCGTCTAAACTTACATATGACCTACAACTTAATATCAAAAGAAAGCGTTGTATGTGGTCGGTTTGATGCAAGTACAAGCGAAGAAGCGTTGCTCGACAAATCTTCAGCACCCCGGAATAGAACCCACTTTTATATGTATCTACAATTTGGAAGTTGACGGAGTTAAACTAAGAGTTTGTCATAAATGTTTCCGCCGCACTTTAGGTGAGCCAAAAATAAATTATTGGACATGCCTATTGCGGATAATCGCGGAAAAAAGACACCTGTTACTAAATTGACAGAATAAAAAATAAGAGAAGTCAAGGAGCATATCAACTCATACGCGGCAACGAACAGCAAAGCAATATTTGCAGTCGAATTTAAATCTTATCTTAATTATTATTTAAATTAACTTAAATTAATAATTATGATTGATTTTCTGGAATAGGTTTGAAGTTTAAGCAGCCAAAAAAGACACATGCTCCAAATGTGACAAATTTAAAATAAAAATCGATATGATAGGCACAGAACATGAAAAAGCAGTAAGCAGAGACCTGCAAATCGAACACCATAAAGCGGCCATTTGGCATACCTGCAGAAAGCGGCAGATAAGGAGTACGCGAAAGCCAACGGTAACATCAGTACTTACTTCGAATATCTCATTCTATAAACGCCAGTAATGGACGTTTAACCTGACGGTTCATGATTGTGTGACAAATGGTGATCATTGTTACATGTGGTACGATTATATAGGTAAACAAAAAGGCAACAAAATAGCATCTTGCCTGTATAACCAGTGTTTACCACAACCCTCTGCGTTGATCATTTGATTTTCTATAATAGCTGCTGATAGCTGCTCAGGCCAAATTAAAAATTCATACGTTGCACAAAATAAAAATAGTCGACCACAAATTCCTTGTGCCAGGTCATACTCACATGTACTGTGATGTAGACCACTCTATAATTGAGCGGTAAAAGAAACGCACATTTTAATTTAGACGTTCATAAATCGGTTCAAGGTAATAGGGATCGAGCAAGGGAATATCTTCGACTTTTTGGCTTTATATGGCTTTATATGGCTTAATAAAGACACGAATGGGGCTAAGGTTTTACTCCCGATCATTTACTCCAGAATTTGGAAAAATGCAGTTCAAAAACACTCTTCAAGATGACGAGCCATTTAAAGTGCTAAATATTGCACGCTGAGGAATTAATAAATTATCAATTACAGAAGTGCCAAAATACTACGAAGGTGATGCCACAGGTGAACCACTTTAAAAAGAGAGATCTTATAGATCAGCTTCCGGAAATGTACCGGATATACCGGGTGACTGACACGAAGTGTTACCAACTTCCGACTGTCATTGCTGTCAAACCAGTAATGACAGAGCGCTCAAATTTACACTAATGACAGTTCATTCCATTGTTTACAAGCGTACAAAAGCATTTTAGTGAGAAATATTCAGAAAAAAAGTTATCCGCAATGGAATTCAAGCGTAATAGTGTGATTGCTCTATATTTGGCTGGAAAACCACAGCCGCAGATTGTTAACCAGTTAAAACATCTGCATGTGAATAAAATGTTTGTGTATCGCACCATAAATCGTTATAACGATACTGGAAGCATTGCAAAACGCCATGGTGGTAGACCGAAACGCACTGCAACATCGCCCGATATCATTCGGAAGGTAAAGGCCAAATTTACTCGTAATTCACGCCGTAGCGGCAGAAAAATGGTTCGTGAGGCGAAAATTTCGCTCGAACAGATGCAGCACATATTGAAATATCATCTTGGACTAAAGGTCTTGAAATTCCATAAAACGCATGGTCTCACCGATGCTCAAAAAAAAGTTAGAGTGGAAAGAGCAAAGGAGTTGTGACGCTTGCACGAAAGTGGCGATTTGCCGAATTTGATTTTCTCCGATGAGTCAGAAAATTTGGACCAACGGATTGCCACTCGAAACCAAGCGCCGCCGATGGTAATGGTTTGGGCCGCCGTAACGGCCGAAAGCCGTTCACCGCTCGTTTTTTTGGACCGTGGCATCAATATAAATGCTCAAATTTATCGGGATCATGTGTTGGAGGGAGCGTTGAGGCCTGGGGCATAAAAACCTTTCGGCCGCAGAGCCTGGACATTTCAACAGGACTCAGCGCCGAATCATAAAGCGCGCGTCAATCAAGATTGGCTGAGAAACAACGTTCCGCGGTTCATTCCCACTGCCCAATGGCTACCAAATTCACCGGATGCAAATCCGCTAGATTTCTCGGTTTGGGGTATTTTGAAGAGCAAGGTTGGGACAAAATATTACCAAAGTGTCGATCATCTCAAGCAAGCGCTTCGCCGGGAATGGGCCAAAATACCGCAGAGCCACTTTCGTGCTGCATGCATTAGCTTTGTCGGCCGATTGAAGGCCATAATCGCGGCTAAGGGTGGCCAAATCGAAAACTGCTAATGCAATTCGAAAATTTAAATATTTGTGAACAGTTTTTACTTTGATTCAAAAAAAATCATCAAAAAATAAAAATGCTGTGGCGTTTTGTTTTGGCAACACTTCGTGTCAGCCACCCTGTAGATCCTGATTTGAAAGGTGTTGAAAATGAAGTTGAGAGTGATATTGATTCTGATTAATTTTGGAGAATTACCGTTAAATTTTGATAAATTAATTATTTATATTGTTTATTTCTAATTTCACTTAAAATGTTGACAATAGTAGAATTGAATTCTATAAAATAACTTGGAATACTGCAAGATTTTACAATAAATAAAAATGAAAAAATGACTTAACATTTATTAGAAAAGTGTAAAATTATTGGTATTGGCACGATGTATGCTAATAATGCTATTAAATACTTCAAATAAAATTCAAACAAGTTCCAAAAGTCATTACACTTCTTTCAAAATAAGGATTAAAGGTTGAAACATTAATTTCTCGAATTGTACAAAATGCACAAAATCCACCTACCCTGGAAAGTATGAGGGTATGTTTTGCAATTAACTTAAGTGTTTTCCAGATTAAAATACCTTTGTAACGTCAATTTAATCTCTGGGTTTTAGAATGACACTTTTTCATGCCAAATTTAATTACGAAAAATATATCAAAAACAATTTAAGCATTCCCTTTACAAATCAAATTTTGTCTAAGAGCGATTTTGAAAATATTGTGTTTGGCATTAAAATAACAGTGGGCAGCGGTATATAATTCGTCACAATATGTATGGCACACCAAAAAATATTATGAATCATACGTATGTATAGTCTATTAAAAGCATAAAACATAATTAAATATTCCCACCATAAAACTCGTAAAGTTGTTTTTCCATTGCGTCATGGCCCAGAAAAATATCCTATAAACATGTGTACGAGCAATAGTCGGCGTACATTTATATGATAAATATGATGACACACTGAAATAAAAATGATTTTATGCAAATAATAACATAATATACATAAACATAAAACATTCGAATAATATTTCCCTCATAACGTTTATGTCGCTTTTGTAAAACCAATAAACTTTGTGTATACCAAAAGGGGATAATAAAATTTTTCCAGAGTTTTCCCGGTTCGTGGTGTGAAAACACCCAAAACTTAAAAAAAAAATTAAATTTTCTCGAATGTATACACATTTTTGAGATTGGAAAATTTTTGGTGTAAGCACGAGCAATAATAACGATTCGAACAAGTTGTTATTATTTTTCATTCAACATTTTTTTTTTATGTGGTGCGTTCATCAACAATTTATGTTTATCAAATTTACCATGTTCTCGTGCTTTTTATACCGAAAATTGATTTAATTTCGTAAAATATATTGGAATTTGTGTTTTTAATGGAGTAAACGTTTATTGTTTAATTCTATTAATTTTTGTTATTTTTTTGGTTCAGTTCAAACCTCGTCTGAAAATTGGGTTATTCTCACGAAAAACACGTCTGTCTGTTGTTGGTGCTGGAGCGGGAGCTGAATTAAAATTGATTGATTTGTCGTTCGTTTTAGTTAAATACTCATCGTGTACACATATAGGCACGAGGGTACACATAGCAAAGCTGAAGATTGATGTTCGTATAATGGGTATAATAAACATGCGTTAGTAAATTAAATTACAGTAAGATTATTTTATCAGTATTTTGACATTCATCGCTTCAATATTGATTCATCACACATCATATTTAAACAAGCACATGGTTCACACGTACGACGAGATCAGCTTCGAAATTATTGTGTTGTACATTGTAACGAATTGTTTTGGTTCCATATGCGATTAATTGATTTTACGAATCTCCTCTAAAAACTGCTAAACTGAAATTACTCGTTCTACCTCTACTTGAACTGATGATAGGATAGGGTTTTTCCAATAAGAGGTTTCATTTTGATATTTAAAAAAACGAGCATTTTTTAAGAGAAATCAATGAATGTTTATTTTATTGGAAAGAGGAAGGTATTCCATTAACATTTGAAAACGATGTCAGCCAAATGGTCGCCACGGCTACGCTTTCAGCACCATATCCTTTTCATGAAATTTTCCATAACCAATTCGCACATTTGCGGCTGTATGTTCTCGATAACTTCTCGAATTCCATCTTTAAGGTCTTGCATCGATTGTGGAGCATTGGCAAAGACTTAATCCTTCACATGGTTCCAAAGAAAAAAGTCTAAAGGTTTTAAATCACAAGATTTCGGTGGCCAATTCAAACTTCTTCGAGAAATAACACGGTCAGGAAACTTTTCTTGCAAAATTGCGATTGTTTCGTTGCTTGTGTGGCACGTAGCGCCGTCTTGCTGAATAGAAACGTCGTCCACATTAATATCTTCCAAATCCGGCCATAAAAAATCATTAATCATAGCTCGGTAGCGCAAGCCATTCACGGGAACAGTTGCACCAGCCTCATTTTCGAATAGGTAAAGTTCAATCACACCGCTAGCCCAAAAACCGCTCCAAACAGTGACACGTTGAGGATGGAGAGGCTTTTCAACAATCATTCCCAAATGTAAAAATTCTGCTTATTAACGTGGCATGATGATTTTTCGATGAAAATCCGGATCATTTTGATGCATTTGAAGGACCCAATCAGCGAAGATACAACGTTTATGGTGAACGACCGGCTTGAGTTCTTGTGTTAACTGAACATTAGAAGCCTTAATACCTAAGTTTTTATGCAAAATACCGTATAATGTCGTTTGTGGAATGTCTAATTCCAAAGATCGACAAACCTAAGTTTTCGTCAACACTACGGGCTACAGCAGCAATATTCTCAGTTGTTCTTGAGCGACGCACGCGGTTTCGATTCTTCACATCACTAACTCCCAACAGCTCAAAATTGTCCACCAGTTTCATTATTGCCGGCCGAGAAGGTGCGTCACGACGACCCAAAAGTGCTTTAATTTTGCGAACTGTGATTGCAAAATTTTCACCATTTTTATAGTGAATTTTAACAATTTCAATGCGTTGTTGAAGCATGTATCGTACCATTTTTAGTAATGGCGTAGTTTTTACTTGCCAAATGTTAAAAGATGACAGCTGCCCAAATAGCAGACTATTCAAAAGTGTTATACGTACACTCCCACCCGGTGCCTGGATAAAATTAATGGCAACCCGATGAATATGTTTACCTCTACATCATGCTATGAACATACTTTGAAACTATTTTAACATTCCATCGAAATTACCACAACGAAATCCAGAGAAAGTTAGAAGACATTATGAGTCTGTTTAAATTTTAGACATTTATTGAATTAAGAAGACATGGATCTTGCAAAACCAAGTCCGATGTTGCGAAGTTTACAGGTTTCGGTATCTTACAGGTACCACAACCCACAATGTAATTTTTAACCTCATTGGCCATAACGCAATAATAGTTCCCTTTAAAAAATTTCGATGTTTTAGCGGATCCTTGATGAATGGATGTTGGTGGTTTGAATTAACCAGTGTGTCAGTGAATTGGGTATAACCAAGTTTCACGGTAAAGTACTACTGTCTTCATTTAAACCTTTGCTCCTCGTGATAATATAAAATTTTCAATCCAATGTTGTAAAGTTTGGTTGACTGAAAGAATTGTTTTCAAGCGACTTAATTTTACCGAAATAATTTTCATCTTGAAATGTTTTGATTGCTTGTCAATGTGTAACGGTGCATTGTCAAAGTCTATACTCTTCATACACCTCGACTAACTGTCCGGAATAATGTTTTGAACACCTTTGCGATATTCGATAATAAAATCATACAAAAGAAATGTTAAGCCGGTCTTTCAGGTCTTTCTGGTTTATGAACCATTACACGACCATTAGATATCGTGACTTAATACCTCTCAATCTAAGGATGGAATTGTTTAATACTGATAACGGCAGCAAGACACTCCAATTCGGTAATGTTGTATTTTTTCTGTGCAGCATTTAACTTACGTGACATAAATGCTAGTGGGTGCTTGTCATCCGAACCTTGAAATAGCACACTTTCAATACCTACGGTACTAGTGTAAACATAGAACCTCCTCCTGAAGTATAGATTTGCAAATACTGGAGTCGTGATCCAGGCGTTTTTTAGTTTTTGGAAGGCGACTTGTGCTTGTTCATTTCAAGTCCGTCATTGGACCCGATAGAGATGAGAAGTTAAGGATAAATGATCGGAACCAAACCGGGCTTCCCCAGAAAACGGCTATTTGTTGATGCGTTCGCGGGGGTATGCAGCTATAGTTTAAATTTTAGCGGTATCCACTCTAAACCATCCCTCACCTCGATAACAAAACCTAAGAATTTTGTCTCTTTTAGCAAAAGCTTGCCTTTTTCTACATTTGCTGCATTTATTCCACAGGTATTTGCAAAAGGACAATTGTAGCACTGATATAAACGCGACATTTTCGTAACTCAGCCAGCTAAAATTGCGATTTTATATGAAAATGACATTTGTAGCATTACCAATTTACCTGTGGAACAAAAACGGCAATTAATAATCATTTAAGCTGCGGGCAACAATTCAGCTACCTAAGATAAAATTGATAAATGCTGCTCTAATGTTGCGGAAACTACAAAGATCATCTAAATAGACAAAAATTCGCATGGCATCACAGTAAAATTGTACAACGGTCGCACAGCCACAGTAAAAGCCGTCTTATTCCTCGAACCCGATTCTAATGGAATTTGGCAAAACGCATCTTTTAAGTAGATTGTGCTTATGTACCGAGTTTTATCCAAATGACTTAGAAGACCATCTATCACCATTTAAGGAGTGACGTCTTTCACTGTGATCGAGTTAACCTTTCCAGCATCAAGACGCAGCCGAACTTTTCCATTAGATTCTTTCACAATTGTGACTGGATATGACCAAGAGCTCCGACTGTCTTCAATAACCCCCAAAGACAGCATTCTGTCAAGCTCGCGATGTAATTTCTCTTGGTTGGATGGTGAAACCGGATAGTGCCTCTGATTATTCGGAGGAAATTTGTGTAATACTTCGTCAAGCTGGCATTGTTGTGCGTCATGATCAACCGAATCCTTGATTAACCCGTTGAGCTTGTTTATCATCATTGAAGCAATACTAAACAGGTTTCAGAAATCCATTCCTAATTATATATATATTGAATGTTATAATCCTGAGATTTACCACCTAAAATACAAATTGTTTATCCTCTAGCCGTAGATACAAAAAGTTGGTAAATGTAAAAGTTGGTAAATGTTGTTCAAGTAATGCTCCCGTAATCGCTCCAACACACTTATATTCGCTCCGTTATCCATGAGCCTGGATCCTGCTCCTCCTATTAGAATGTTTTAGATAGCATGCGATCAGGTACTCTGGCTTCGGCGGAAAAGTTTCCCGAATTAATATTGAAGAGCAGTTTGAACAATTTATACGCAATACATTGTTTGCGTCGCATCTATAACAAAATATTTGTCTGGAACTAGACGGACACGACATAATTAAGTGGAAATTTCCATTTTGTTTCGAAATTGTTTCTCTCAACTGTCGTGCCTCATGAATTTCTATTATTTGGATTGAATGACAAAGCACACATGTCATTATGAAATTCCGGAACAATTTGAGTAGCAACGAATTGAGTAGGTGTTAACACTAAAATCACTCGCCGTATTCACTTCACAGAACGGTCGTTTGTGCATCATAAACACTTTTGGTGTCCATCCGATCCAATTCCACGTGTATTCGATGGAAATACATTTTTGAACCAACTCAATTATTGGATGGGCCATCTAGCGTTTGCGATTTCAACGACCGGTTATTTCGAGTGTGGCAATACTTACGTCATTCGTGTGATTAGACAGAAAATTAGTTTAATGTTTGACATTTACGAAACGGGTCGCTTTACGCCTGAACAAAATTGGGAAATATTGAAAACTTATTTTCAAAGTGGTGAGTTTTCTACCCAAATTGTAAGAAATATACGTGAAAAATTCAGTAGAAACGAAATGCCTGCAAGGCAGTTTGTGAATCAATTTGTGAGGCGAGTTCGTGAAACTGGATTGTTATTTTGGATAAACCAATCAAAATCCATCCGTAACGTTTTCGGCTCGCTAACTGAGCTGTGGAACGTTTGGAAGAAAATTAACATTTTTACCGAAAAAACTTCTTTTCCGACGAAGTTCATTTTCTCCTCGGGAGCTACATCAACAAGCAAAATTGTCGCACTTGCGGCTCAGAAATTTAACACGTAACCATGGAGAAGCCGATGCATTCACAACGGGTACCTATTTGGTGTGGATTTTTGGACCGGCGGCATGATTTTTGTCGAAAATGAGCAAGGAGTTGCCTTTACAGCAATGATAAACGAGTTTTTGCTACCCAAAATTCAAGAGGAAGACACACACGATATTTGGTTTCAACAGAACGGCGCAACTTGCCGTTCAGCAAACGCAACAATCGATATTTTGCGTACTGTTTTCGGGGATCGAATAATCATCCGTAACGGAGATGTCAATTGGCCACCACGCAGCAGCGATTTGACTGGAGTTGCAGTTTTTTTGTATGTAGCCGTTAAAGATAAGCGTAACGCTAATCATCCAGATACTATCCAAGACTTAAAAGATCAAATCGAAGTTGCCATTGATGAGATGGAAGCCCATACAATCGAAAATATTCTTAAAAATTGGGTTGAAAGAATGGGGTACGGTAAGTAAAGCTATAGCCTTTCTACTAAAACAAACCGCTTTGAAACATATTCATTCGTCTTTGAATTAGAGCCAAATCAAATTGCAAACGTTCGACGGACCACCCGTTACGTTCTTAAATTTTGGCCTGCTAATGCCATCCCGATCGAATGGCTCAATATTAAATTCACTAAATTTGTTTCAAGGAATGGTTTTTAAAAGGATAGACTGATTTCTCGAACGAAGTGGTATAAATCTATAAAAGGCTCGTTGTGCTTTTGTGACACTACTACCAATCTAAGGCACCATTAAGCAGTAAGCCAACATTAGTCGCTAATTTTTCTGTACTAACACCATAAGATATAGTCATACATTCGACTTCTTAAAAGAAAAGATAACAGCTGTATTTCCCGGATCCCCGGAGAATGAAATATGCAATTTACGGATATGAAGCCCGCACAATTTACTACATGTAGATGCCAACGTTGCACTATGGGATTGCACGACACTTGAAGCGAATTTTCAGATAAATTTTTTGGGGTTGGGATGAACTAAGATTGAGTATTGCCAACATTATTGTCGAAATTATTTCCGGAGATACTGTTAATTGGTACGTTAATGTATTTAGAAGATTAACTCATTGGGGACAAGTTTGAATTAATTTTATTTCATCTCCACGACTTCATTGTCATTGTCAGGACCAATATTTTATAACCCCATCCCCTTATTTAGATCTGCACAAGCTTCCATAAAAAATTCTTCATAATCCGCAGTTCTACCTATTTGGTCTTCCAGTAGATCAATGATACATTTTAATAATTTCACACTGGACACATAAATGTTCTTTGCAATCTTTTTGTGGGCGAGGCACTTCCAACAGTTTCGCGGTTCGCTTTCCATCCGAGGAAATAATGCTATTGGTCCGATTTACGTAGAACCATCTGCACATTGCATAGTTCCATGCCAGCCTGTAGTACTGGCATCGATGAATCGAGTTTTTCCGCTATGCTATACAACATTCCTCCCCTTTTGAGAGAAATATTCGGAAAACGAAGGCAGAAATTTAGTAGTTTTAAATATTACTGCAGAAGTCGCTTATGAATGAAATTAGTTTGTGATTAATATTTACTATGGTTTATGGACGGTTTACTATGGTTTAAAATTTGATTTTTTTTAAATTGATTTTGCTAAATTATAAGCTAAGTCTAAATATTATTTTTGTTTGGCCAGAAAATAATTAAATAAGTTAATTTTACTTGGACATTGTCATTTGTTATTTCTCAATCATCTGTTATTGCATATTCTAAGAGGTGAATTTGGTAAATCGTACACATAAAATTTTGTTTTATGGCAAACTGTAAAGAATTGTGTGACCCTTTTTATCTATCATATTGCTCTTCTTGTAGCTCTCCTTTGGATGCCAGAGCTCTTTTTGTTGTTACAGTTAAAATTCTTACCTAACGTTTACCATTCAAGGAATATTGCTTCGTTTAAAATTTCAATCCGAATTTGCTTGGAAATGAGTTTCTGTCGTGCATCCTGATTTGTAGCGGCAGATTTTGCCTGATGATGAATTTTTGTTGTGCACTGGGATTGTAGTGGTGGCTTCTATCTGATAATCTAATGTTTATTACTCTGTTCTTTTCTGGATGTTGTATATTTTGTTGAAGTTTGTCGTTATGAAAACGACAAATCAAAAGTAAATTAATATGAATTTTTCTTCTTTTTGAAAGTACTGAATAAAAGTAGTTTTTGAATTATTGCACATAAGTTACCTTTTTCCACTATAGTAAATAAATTGAATGTCCCAAGTTTCGAGTGTGGACAGCACGAAATACTGAGTAACAATGAGTACTACAAAAGTAAAGATATAGAAGATAAATCGTGTACCGTCCGTGACGTATCGTCGTCTAAACCGTCCACAATAACGTTTACTCGGACACGCCTCCTGAACCAGTGGCGGAGGAAAAACAATTCAAACAAGGTCATTGGCTTTGTGGCAACAAACTTTATTAGAATATATTAGTTAAGCGGATAAGCTTAATTCAATCATTGGGGCGTAGTAAAATTGATGAGTCCGTCTCACCAGTTTAATGAGCTTTTCGAACCCAAGGAGAGTTTTTTGTTCAATAAACAATTTTCTTATACATGGATTGTACACATATAATACCCTTCAAACGTTATGAGAACCACAAATTAAAGCGGTTTTATAAATGTTTCTGTGGTATAACTTTTTGTTCAGCATTTTTATTTTTATATTAACAACCCGAAAGAATATGAGCTTTGAATACTAAATCCTAAAAAACATAAATCCTAAAAACAAACATTTTATTACATTCATAACATAATGTATTTATATACATCTAACACGTTATTACATATATTGTGTATGTGTGTGTGTCTGTTTTGTAAAATAAAATATAAATCCGCAATATTAATATTATTTTGGTACAGGTCCCTACCCACAGTTTCCGAATAAGTTTCTAATATTACTGTTTACATGATTCAGTAGTTACCGCGTTCCGTTTAATTTTGTATCAACTCGTATTAAGCACAGCTTCTAGTACACATCCCTTTATAGTTTAATCAATACAATTCGATGATGAAATGAGATTGGGAGCATAATACGAGTATAACAACTTGTTAAAACATATCATTACTCCAGTGCATTATTACATAATATAACATAGTAATAATATTTTTATGTGTTCAGTAACGAGTGTACATTCTATGTACTCGTACATAGACAGACGGATTAGTATTCTAAACATGAGAAATCAATTTAATTTAATTAAAAGCCAACAACTACTGTTTGTTTGCATTATGTATACATACGAGTTTAGATGTACTGTTGGTACCCAGCAAACAAACAGCAGATAAGTTTACAAAAAAAGTTTCATTGAATAATATGCTTTTAGGGTGTCTTTTTGTTGTAAATGTATCTACATACATAATAAATATTTTTAGCTATCCTTAGAGATTAACAAAAAATCTTACCACCAAATATAGCATTTGGTAAGATCATAAACCAAACAACAACTGGTTTGAAGACGGAATTTTGGTTTGGGCGTTGTGCCCGAATTATAAAGAATTCGGCATTGCTGATAGTTCACAAGAAAATTCAGAAATCTAAATAAACTTTTGCCATATAGTCGAAAAGACACGTTTTAATACGAATAAAAAATATGACCTAAATTTGACGGGTGTCATTATTCAAAGTGTATGTGGCCCTGTGCGGGCGGGTACGGCTAGCTTAATATCAAATAATATAGGAATGATTTGTTATATGATTTTATTAGAGCAATAGTTTTATTAGAGCAATAGGGCCTTTCAAATACAATCTTTTCAACGTGATTGCAAAAATATTAAAAGCTGCCACTACCAAAATTCGCAAGGATCCCCCAATTAATGGGAAAAGTTTAAATATGAAGTTTTATTCCGAATAGTTAATCTGTTGTTTGTAATTGCTATATGATTTACAAAATATTTGCAAAAACAAGAAAGCTCCTCTGAAAGCTGCCACTTTCAGTGAACCGATGTCGGCCAAAAATTACTGGGATCTCACCTTCCCCCCGATCAATCAATCTATATGGGCTGACAGGGATCGAACTTATGCTAAAAAACACATTTTTGGGGAAAAAACGTCATTTCCGCTTGAATATTGATTTGGAGTAAAATAGAGTATAGATATCATGAAAAATTTTGACCTTGAGATTTTTGCAGATTTACCATTCGCTACATCGCCGAAGTCAAAAACAGAAGTTTTTGAAAAATCTGTGTGTGATACCGTGTAGACTAAATAAACTTCTGTATCTTCTCTACAGCCCAGACGGATTGATTGATCGGGATGAATCTTCGTACTTAATATTTTATATAAAACCGGTCTACCGCTTTTTCGTTTTTTGCTAATAAACATTTAAGTTTATCATTATAAAAGACTCCAAATAAATTTTGCAACAATATCGACCCAGACCAATTTACCAAAATTTAAGCGGGAATTCAAAATTTAAGATTCAACTCCTCTACTTTTACCATAAATTGGAAGGTGTCAGCAGTGTTGGGCATTTTACATGTAAAAAACGTTATCTACTTTTTCCCTGTAAATAACGTAAATTGCATAAAAATTTGTGTAATTTACAAAAAATATGTAAAAATCGTGTAAACTCTGAAAAAATAGCTGAAATTATTGTTGCATCATAAATATCGATCAAACAGTTCATTTAGCCGGTCAATCATAATTATTTTCGACTTTTAGTTATCTACAGTCACAAGATGAATTTCATTTATGAATCTACACTGCCATCTGCGGTCGTCTTAAACAAGCTCTAAAAACGATTACTGATATATTTAGGTTTAGTTTAGCTACCGGCCGTAGAAGTATCACACATTGTTGGTTGATCGTCACTATCGAGCGTATTTAAGTGTTGGAGATGACATAATCATCGTCGAAATTTTTGTAAATCTTTTGTTATAACGTTTGAAACTCCTTTTATAACATTTCGATTTATGAGCACAACCTTATTTTGCTTATTTTTGTTCACAAGTAAATTATGGATCAAACGATTATTTCGATTTGGATTATTTGGATCTCCATCGGAAGTGGCAACTTATAAAGAATGATCCTGGCTAGTGAAAAGTACAAATGTTTTGAGAAATTGATACAGTGGCTGCAAACGGACATCGCATGGTAATTTTTGACGTAATTTAAACAGTAGTCATCCCCGCTTGTTGGAGGATAACAATCAATAGGCATTAACAAAAATTAGACATAGTTGTGCTTTCAAAATTTCATATCGTGTACAGGTGCTCAATATCGTCCATATTGAAAAATCAATAAATAAATATTTTTGTAAAATTAATCTGCTATGCAGTAAAACCATGTTCCCTAAGTTTTGACACTGTTTCGTTTTAACGAGAAGTAAAAATAAACAAAATCCAATTTTTTGACTTAGCACTACCGTAACAAAAGACCAAATCAAAGACAAATAAAAATGTACGGTTTGTATGCAGGCCTATAAACCGAAGGCAAATAGTTCCATATAAATGGAACTTTTTTTTGTTGATAAGTTTGTTTTGACTTTATTTATTTATATCTGGTAAGTTTTTAATTTTTAGGGTAGTTTTCATTTAGAATTTCTCATTTATTCGCTGATGATCGTCACTTTTCTTCCAAATAACACAAATTTTGAACATAAAAAATTTTAGAGTGGTGCCGCGCAAGCGGAATTTTTATTTTATCTTTTTCTGTTTAATAGATTTGCACCTTGAGTCAAAGAGGAATAGATTTTAGATTTTATTTATTTTTTATACTGTTGGAATTTAAAGAAAATGATTTTGCTTTAAGGCTGCTTTAAGGCTGCTTTAAGACTGAGAAAAATACATTTCCTTTTTAGTATCAATTTTTAAATTCTCCTAAATGTGTGCACTGGTTTGTTTCTTTACTAATTGTGAGTATCATAATTTCGTATAATTCGCTTACAAAACTTTACTGATATTGTTTATATGTGCAAACTGTAAATTACTTTTCATTTCTGCTGATCTAAACATGGGATATTACAATAAATTAAGAACCACTTATCTTGGACACACTTTTTGTTTCATACTTTGCCATCTAGTGAAGTAAATTTTCCAAAAATAATCCGATTGGTCGATGCAGCTCCTGTTCAGAAGAAAGGAAAACTACTCGAACCTTTCCAAAAATAACTCCCTTATCAAACATTACCAACATTTACGAAAACAAAATTATAAAGCAACGCGAGGCTCATATTATCATAACTAGTAACCAATTCGAATTTCGTGTCTCTCATTCTGCAAGACTTGCTACGGAAACACTGACGGTGTTAGTGCTTTCAGACAGTAAAGACAGATCTTTTAAAGCAAAAAATGTCCGCGTACTATTTTTGTGCCGCTATTTTTGAACCACTGCAGCTGAGTCATAATGCTCACAGCCTAATGTCAATTCATATAGCTAACGAACATGATACCTATTTATCCACTAGTCAATAGATGTTGTGAGACGTTGTGTCCATCAACTTCTCAGTAACATCAAAATGTTGGAACCACCAAACATTGTTGCAGCTGTTTCTTATTGTTTTCGATTCACAGGTTATGCTATCTGTTCCATACATTCAGGTACGAGCTTTTCGGAGCCGTATTGAGGTTCAGCGATTCAGATCTTTTACTTTTCTCGCTGTCATTTTTAATCTTTAACCTTTGCATCATAGAAGGGGTGCTCAAATACCTTTTAATACCATCATCACTATCGTATAAGGTCTACCCCATGCGTCGTTACTAACATTGCTACACAATTTTTTTGAACACAATAATTTACTTGCTTTCCCGGAGTATTTAAGCGCTTTCCTAGCTCTACGGTAGTTGCTGAAAAGTAGGGTACGAATTTGAGCCCCATGTTCGTTGCGAAACTTCTTTTCCGTTGTGATATTTTCTCCTGAGCTGCTTTTCCCTTTATCATTTCAGGTTGCTAGTCTACGATTATTTCCTCACTACTTCAACCAATAGTCTTGGCCGAAACATAAGTAACTACCGATCTTATTCGTCAGCTACTTTCAATTGGTTAGTCAACATTTGACCCTAAGCCTCCTCTGCGGTAGGCTTGTGCGCCGCCTTAGTTTAGCAGAATTATATCTAATAATGAGCAAGCATCCAATAGGGCTGCGGTTACGATCGGGTTATTATCTTGAGCTTCACTTACCAAACGGATCATGTAACTCTCAAAAATTTATAATACAGTCGGAGATACACAAAACACAACAACCAAATATATATTTCCTATCTACTTTAGCTCTTAAAAATTTAACCACGGTTCTGTACGGCTTCTCTTGAACATCACGTTTCCAAGTTTTGGTTGCAGATCTGTTTGTGTGTATCGTTCTGGTGCACAGTTTGAAGCAGGAGGTTCGCTTCGCAAGGGTTAAGGTTTAGTTGAAGTATATTCATTTTATCTTCCCTTCTGATATGCTTGACACTTCTAATTGCATACCACGTGATTCTAGTCCATAGCAGCCTGACCCTGATAAGTAACATAATGTGTGTCAATCGACAATACTGTAGACATTAGAAGCACCTAAAATAGAGAGAGAGAGAGAGAGAGAGAGAGAGATTTCTCTTTCTTACTCAGCAGATTTAGCCGCTTACAGTGGAAGACTAATTACAGTGGTTTGATATTAAATGTTAATGTAATGGATTTCTCTGTATTAGGTGGCAGTTCAAACTTGCTTATCCATGTTTGGTCTTCGTATTGAGTTTTAGAAGAAGCTTTACATTTCATTTTCGACGAACCTAAGCTACGTTATTGCAAAGGCCTTTTAAAGATGTTTGTGTTTTATCTTCTTCAACATATGACGAATCACATTTTTGTTGGGTGATTAATGCGTCTGTTCTATATTAAAGTTTTGCTGACCCTAGCATTTTTTCTCTGATGCCTATTTTTTAAACAATTACTAGTTTTAGTCACGCCAGCGCTTTTTTCTATTTCTGAAGACCGATTTGAAATTCGGTATTCAGAATTTGCCAAATATTCCGAATCTCTCCGGTAATGGGTTTAGTAACCACCGACTGTTACTTTGTTTTACGTAGTAAAAATGAAAATTTTCGTCCTCGAATTTTTGCAAGTTTACCATTCGAATTTTCAGTCGGTCTGTGTCATCTCTACAGCCCAGGTGGATTGACAGATCTGGCACATCAGACTTAAGGTTTTTCCATCATTTTGAAGGTTGAACCTTTCACAGCCCAGACAGATTGAATGATCTGAATATAACTTCATACCTTAGGGATTTCCGTAAACTCACAAGTCCTATAGTGAAACCAGTGAATCTGCTTCCAAATATTTTAAAAACATCATTAAGAGTATTGATTACTAAAGCAAGGGCATATTGCGCAAGCCATTCGATAAACATTTGTGTGAACATCAGTTTCTTGTCGAGCTTTTTCTATCGATTCTATCTTATGTGCACGTTGCCCCCTTACAATGAAAATAGTACGATGGTTGTGTACACTTTTAAAATGTAATTCCCAGAAAAGTAATACTTCGGAAACACCTTAATATCGATAACAAAATACATTTACTTATTATATCGTACCATAAATATAACAACCAACATACACCGATCAACATCTTTAAACCAAAAATTGTTGTGACAAAACAGTATTTATCCAATGCTTATACAGTATAATAGAGTAGGCAACTTGTGTAACTTAAAATTTGGTTTAGCTGCCAAATTTATTTATTTTTTTTTATTTCGATACACGAACCATAAATACCATTTCAAAAAAATATTCTAAATAACGATTTAAATAGGAATATAAACAGCTGCACAATTTACTTAATAAATATTTAATATCTTATCTTTCTAAACCTCGCCGCTCGCCTGGAAAACAAAAATATTTTTGCGAGGTTTGGAATTGTTGTAATGCCACATTAATCCATTAATCTTCTAAGCCCAAAACGGAAAAACAAAAACAAAAAAAAAACAATTTTTCTCATCATAAGGCAATAAAACAATATACCATCCAGAATTATCATCCCATTCTCTATCATACAGAACATATCCGCTTATACGGAGTACAACAAATATCTGGGAAATACTGTCTAATTCGTAAATAATTTATAATAAATATTTGGTTGGTTGGAGTGTGGAACACCAGTCAGCGTATACATAGTTCGATATGTATACCAAGTTTTTCATATGTGGATGGGCCAAACATAAAATATAAAAATGTAACATGAATAAATATTTATGCTTTTAGACTTCGAGAGTCGTATGAATTTGTCTTATACTATATATACTCGTAAATGCTTTTATATGTTTGCATAAGGATGCTGGATAGATGGAACTTGTAAGAAAACATTTATTCATCTAAATATAATTTACTTGACGATGGTAATGACGAGTGTATGTTACAGATTAGTACAGTGTTTTAGAGTTTGTCTTTATGCCTATTTAATTTACGGTCACTGAAAGTGCATTCATAAGGTAAAAAACAATTGTTCTATTTATTGTTATAAAGAGTGGTCCATTTAAAACGAAACACCCTAGATCACTTTCAATATATTTAATTTTGTGAAAAAGCGCAAGACGACTTAAATTTTGGGAGGGAGAAAAATTTTGTCATTATCATTAGTGTAGATTTACCCTTTCAGCTCCAGAGGTGGGGCTAATACTTTTCAAATTGTATTGAGGGTCGTGTGACATATCGATTGAAAACATTAAGGAGTACAACGAAATGAAATAAAAACATTGAAAATTACTTTCATAAAAGAATCATTGAAAAGACGTAGACTTGCGTACACTAGTTTGTACCTTGCACTCACAAAAGTACTCGTATAGAGTTAATAAGGGTTTTTGTAATCTTCGCGAGTTGTTGGAAAAATAACTAAATCTGACAGTATAGTATAGATCCATTAGCCTTATTTGGACATATACAACTAGGAGAACTCAGAAAATACTGCTTTCAAGTCTTTTTTTTTATATACAAGAGGACATAGTTTCTCCATGTGAGCTTGATAGTGCTTTGGATATAATTCGCAATAACACAAATTAACAAATTCAGGTTTAAGCTACTAGTGAACAGAAACTGACTTTTGCGAAAAGTTAATTTGAGAATGAGATTACGTAGCAGATAGAAAATTTTAATTATGTCAATATAAAACTAATTATTTAAAATATTAAACTGTTTTTATTTAGTGTGTGGTTTCATGCAGTAGATGGCAATTGATCAAATTAGTAGTTTTATATATTAAAATTACGGCGGCTCTACAATATAAAAATATGTACCACGAAGAAAATATTTTTCTAAAAGAAGAACGAGCTATAGAAAGAGCTAAAACATTAAATCAACCATCTTAAAGTAAAGAAGATTCAGGTTATGACTGAAAGACGTAACAAAATAATAAAAAATGTATGCAGTATAAGATAGCGAAAATGTGATAGGGGAAATAAGAGATTGCGCTACTCGCCGCAAGTGGCAGCACAATCTCAAAAAATAATTTATTTTGTTATTTAATTACCAGCGGAAATTTTGTATACATTTTGTATCTCTGTTTTCACTAAACAAAACATCCCAGCAGAAAAAAGGCCATATAAGTTATTTTCAGTTTTTGGCCAATATCTCAAAAAAAGAGCTTGGGCCGCTTCCCAAAATTTTCCTTGTAGTTTCAGTATGACCCTATTAGAAAAACAACCGAAAGTTTTGATTACTAGTGGAAGTTTTTGAGATATTGGCCAAAAACTGAAAATAGCTTCTATGACCGGAAAATCAAAAAATTATAGTGACAATTCTAATCCATAAATTTTCCCCAAATTTTCCTTGTAGTCTCAGTATGACCTAAGCTATTAGAAAAACAACCGAAAGTATTGGTTTCTAGTGGAAGTTTCTGGTTTATTGGCCGAAAACTGAAAATAAATAAATAAAAAATTTAAATTTTCAAAGGGATTGGTTATGAAATGGCCAGATTTAGTCCAGAATGAACAGATCCTAGAATTGTGTCCAAAACTTCCTTTAAAATCCCTGATCAATACTACTATCTAAATTTCATCGTCATTCTTTAAGAAATGGCGGAAAGACGGAATTTAAATTTCAAGATTTAATTTACCGAGTTGCGTTACTTAGGAGTTCAATCAATTTGTCATTTTAGCGATCACATTTAATATTTTATTTCGCTGGGATGTTTTATTTAGTGAAAAAGAGATACAAAATGAATAAAAAAATTCCGCTGGTAATTATATAACAAAATATATTCTCTTTTGTGATGGTGCTGCCACTTGCGGCGAATGTCGTAATCTCTTATTTTCCGCTGTCAAATTTCCACTATCTTATACAGCATAACAAATCTAGCGACTAATCTTACTTGTTTTAATAACATTGAAATTATTATTGTGAACGTATTACGAGGTATCGAGATTTCTCTCATTTAGAGCGATCGTTTCAAGTAATGAGTAGGTACGTAGGATAACTGATGTTTTAAAGTTTACAGGCATATAACTAAGTACTTGGAGATGACGCAAGATTTACAGTCACGTCAAAAAAGAGGAAGTGGATTCCATATTAAGTTCAAAAATATGATCTGGCTGTTGAGTAAAAGATTTTAGTTCGGACAAGTTTTTAGTCTGCGTGTCCGGTTCGGTCAAGCAAAATGTAGCTGAAATCTTGGTTTTTATCAGAAGTAATTTCGTTTTTATAGACTAATATTCATTTTATATTCAAAAAAGTTTGATATATTTCTGCTGTGTCAGTGGCAGTACAATTGTTACTAACAATTCTGTGGAATTCCATTCCATTATTTTCATATAATTCTATGTGTAAAGGAACAAGACGAATTTCATATAACCAAAAAGTATTCGGAGAATTTTCGATTTTAACCATCACCAATCGAAAATGATATAGGGACCATAATTAAGTTTATACGATCAGGAACAGCACCGAGAAAGGATAACATTCCAATTGAATTCTTTAGAGATGCTCCAGATGATGTAATTCAAGGTATATATTCAATATTTGAAAAAGTCTGGATACATAGTTAACCCCCTTCAGAGTGGCTTGAAACTATACAAGTATCAATACCGAAGCTAAAATTTCTAAGAAGTCTTAAAGGTTAGCGAAGAATTACATTACGTAACGCTGGTTACAAAATATATTCTAAACTTCTTCTTAACCGATTAGTTGAAAATTTAAATCTCCAACATCATATCAAGCGGGTTTCCTGACCAATCGATCCACTGAAAGTCATATGTTTACAATAAGGCGCGTCCTCGATGAGGAGTGGCATGTGGGTAATCGGGCTTATGTGTTTTCTGTTGATTTATCGAATGCCTTTGATACTTTGGATCTAACCGTGGTGCCCGAGCGTTTATAAAATATTGGGGTATTGGGGCAAAAATAAAGGGATTGAACCAGGCTGTCCTATTTCACCACGTATTATTAATTTTATTTTAAATGAACGAATGCATTTGGGTTCAGAATATGTAACAAAGCCAATTTAAACTTGAAATGTAATTAAAAGTCATTTGTGAGTAGGCATAGGGTTAAGAAAACCTTTATGGAATACACAGAGCCTTGTTAAACTTTGCATAAACACAAAATTTCATATTTAATTTTTTGCGTTTGAGCGAATTTTTCGTGAACAAATTATACTTTGGTAGAGGATTTCGAAATATTTTCACAAAGAAAATATTTTTATTGTGTGATTGACTCTTCTGAAACATAATTAAATTTCTAATTTAATAAACTAACTTTAAAGATTCCCTGATGTGATATAATAGCACGGTTCTGGAGTAAGCGTCAAAGAGTCAAGTAAGATTAAAAGCATATTTGAAAAACGAATCGTACTCCAAAATTGTACAGGCCCAGGTTCTGGTCTGCATCCGCATAGTGAAGGCTATATATGGAAAGTATTAGTTAGTCACATAATTGACTAGGGCGTTATTCTACAAAGTCATTATCTAGTTAGAGAGAAATTGGTAATTTATTAATCTTTGTTAGTTGTGACTAGGATATCTAAATTTCATCATATGTATCTATTGTCCTCAGTCGTAAACCACTGGAATAATTGATTGAATACTTTCACGGGTCATTTCATCATATGCTGTATAATGCTGCTGCAATCTGTATAAGTTCGACAGCATGGGTATACATATGATGACCTAATAATTGTTAGTCTACTTTAACCAATCATTAATACTCAGATACAGAATACAACATTCACGTCAGCTAAATTACAGAAATAAACACGCTTGCATTCAATTAGAGAGAATATCAAATACAACATTCTTTTGCAAAATGTCTTTAGAAGTTTATTTAATTGATATAAATGCGAGTTGCGAATCAAAAAACCGTTTGATGAAAATTGCTGTAGCTTGAATCTTTCCTTGAGCTATCGTGTGTGTGTAAAATATTAAAAGTGACAAAATAGTAAATAAATTTATATACCTTACGCAGCTTAAGACTCTAAACACTTACAAGATACTCGGCTTACACCGAACCAAAAGTTGGTGTTTCATTAAAAATTTGTATTTCACTAAATAAAGTTTACGATAAAGAAGATTGCACTAATGTCGAAAACAAAATGGCGAACTAAATAAAGACCATCACATACAACTATCTGTGTATTCAAAATTTAAAAAAAAAACTTATATTAGTTCAAAGTGATACTAGAGTAGCACAAACTGCACAACAATATGTGTGAAACCCGAAATACAGATGAAGAACACAAAACCCAAAAACTCGGTACTACGAAACTCTGACAAAGTAAAGCAATCCCCCCGGCTTGGTCAAAACAAGTTCAGTAAGCAACCCCATTTTAAAATTGCGCAAACAACATAAAGCCGGTTTGCCAAACATTCGAAATAGTAAGTCATATCGACGAACAGGCAAAACAGTCCGCCCTCAAGACTCCAGTATTTTACAAGAAGTCTCAACGAAAACCCTACATTTAATAGTACAACTATATCCGTCCAGCTCTAAAAGGTATGAAGATATACAGGGTGCTTTTTATGTTTCAGGTCGATTTTGTTTGGCCGCCATTTTGTTTTGGATGGCATTTGGCAATTCGCATTTGACAGTCGTAGAGAGTGGTCCTACTGAGTAATCGAATTCTTAAAGTTCTAATGCCCAACAAGCAATCCTAGGGTTGATTAATCTTTTATTTAGTGTGAGAGCTAATGCATTACAGTCGGTAATTTCCTTCAAAGAACGTCCATATAAATATATCCTAAATCTGCGTAATGAGTATAGGAGTACAGGAGGAGTTATTCTTTTTCAAAAGTAACTTATTGGATGAAATTTCTGGTCGGACTACTTTTGCATCTGGATTTAACCAAATTTGTCGGCACTGGCGCCGCAGTGTAATTGAGTTTCATTCTATGGAGAAAAAATTGCTAAAATTGGTTTAGCTATCAGCTTAGCTTTCAAACAATTAAACGACTCTAATTGGCTCGGTTAAAACGGTAGTAATAAGGTCCTGTAACGGTTTAGTAATGTGACAGAAGTATTTTACAAATTTCCTAAAGTATGAGCTCATACCTAGAAATCGTTGCGTTTCTCTCATATTTTTTGGAGTCGAATAGTGATGAATTGCTTCATTATTTTTCTTGTTTGGTCGAATACTCTGTCGAATTACGCTGTAGCCCAAAAAATTAATTTCTTTATTGGATATTTGACACGAATCTAACCTCAATTCTAGTAAACTATTTGAAAAAAGAATAAGAACATTCCTCAAAATTTCACAATGCTCTTCAATAGTCTCTGTTGCAATTAGCAAATCGTCTATATTCACTACTATTTGATTTGACGAGATTAAATCCTGAAAAATTGTGGTTATGAACTTCTGAAATACTGGAAGACCGTTCTTCAAACCGAAAGGCTTTCTAACGCACTCAAACTGCCCTATAGGTGTCACGAAACTAATATACTTAACACTATCTTCAGCCATTTCAACGTGATGGAAATCCGACTTTAAATTCAATGTTGTAAAATCGGTTTTACCGTGTAAGTAACTTAAACGATTTTTTATCACAGGTATAGGCTAGTTATCCCGAATTGTCACCTTATTTAAGACGCGATAATCCACACATAATCGCTTTTCATTACCATTACGCTTATTCACTAACACAATTGGAGAACAATATGGAGAATCACTCTTTCTAATCACACCTTTTGCGACTAAATTCTGAAGAATTTCAGCAAGGACATCGCGCTCTGCAAAAGATAGTCGACGAGGCACCGTATAAAAATATACCTTCGTAATCAATTCAATCTTCATCTGAAACCTTGTTTCAGGCTCAAGCGGCTTACCGCTCTCCAAATAATTGTTTACAAAAATATCCGAAATTTTTAATTTGGTATCATAATCTGCACGTACATCAATGGGCAAAATTATTAGCCGAAATATTGCGAATTTCATTTTCAAAATGATCTACGTTATTTAGATTTAATTGAACCTGAAGTTCGCCTATCTTAACTTTAGTATCGCATAATTTTAAAAAATCGCGACCGATTATCACGTCATGCGACATGGTACCAGCCGATACTACAAACAAATCTATGTTATACAAATTATCGTCACAAACTACATTTAAATTTACTTTGCCCAGAATATTTAATGGGGCTTCCGGTATCAACCAACGGTGAAATATTTCTACATATTTTGGTTTTAAAAATTAATTTCAAATTAACGAATATACCTGTAGGTAACATTTGGTTGGGTGTCTCCCATTTTTTAACATCACGCATTCCATCAAACGATAACCTAATTGTCCATATGACATACATGATCCAAAAGGCCTCTTTAGTTTACTGCAGTTATGACCGACAGATGACCAACTTTACCACAATTAGTAGCACGGTTTTCCACGATGTTTATGATTGTCAAAATAACTATTCGCTTTTGAATTGTCATCTGATTTGGTAACATGTTTGGTTTTTGTTTATTAAATGAGACACCACGTTCCTTGTTCGTAATGTCTCGCATCGCATAGGTAGATCTTCCCTGTTGTGGAAACACTGCATCTTTGTTTTTGTCTGAAGATTTACATTGTCCATTAGAGTTATGATGTAATCTATCAATTCACTTTCTCTATATCCAAATGATTCGCCAATTAACACCTCGGACGATCTCCACTTGCATTGTTCGAATTTACGCTTCTGATCTAATTTGCTTGGACGTGTATCGTACATCTTACGCGTTTCTTCCACTATTTCCTCTAAATCATAAGTTATATATTTTGGTTTATAGTGGAACCAGTCTGTTGATTTACCACTAAATTTATTTATTACTTCTATTTAGAATTCTTCGGCATCAGGGCCGTACGTATTCATGGTCAATTGTACTTTGGTTGCAAAAGTTTAATATATATTTATCATTATCGCCACTAAATACCGGTAATCAGTTTCCCAATTTGTTTGTTGAAAATAACCTATTTCTATTTGTCGACTCGTCACAAGGCCCATGCGTATTGACACTATCACGACTTTGATTTTCGATTACACCAATAGAATTGGTAAATCGATTATCCGGCTTTACATTAATTTTTTTCTCCATAATTTTCATCTGCATTTGTAAATTTGTCAAAATGGATTTATGATCATCTTGTACCGTATTGTGCTCGGTTAAACTTCGATTAAACTTCGTTGCAATTGCCATTTGTTTCCATCTGTATTCAAATTTCGTTGTTGTAACTGCTCAGTCAACTCATCAATATTAAATTGCAGAATTTTGCCTAATGTTAGCGACATTTTATTTTCACACACTCTTTTTTTACTAACACGATTATCAAAAACACTTGATTTACTTTACAAATTATATTCTCAATAAACTCACAAATTAATTAAGCACTGGATACACCACTAATTATAGGAGATGTTTTTTAAGATTATAACAAAGTCCGCACACGTTCTCTTTTCCACGTTTCCTTTATTTCTCTTCTTTTTATTGAATTGTGTTTTCACTTCTGTCTTCTACATAAAAATGTTATTTTTATTTATCAGTCATCTAGTGTACAAGACGAAAACTAATCATTTAAAATTAGAACAAAAGTTTCGTTATTCATTGATTTTTTTTTTAACTCTTACAAAAGATATTAAAAAATTAGACTCCTCTAACCCCAAACAAAACTGTCCGCAACTATCACCACACTCACACAGCAAAACAAAGCAATTGAAAAAATACGAATAATTTGCTTAACTCCGCTGTGCCCTCGACCGTTCTCGTTGGCAGTCAAACATGAACCTTCTTTAATACATTTGGGTTCAGAATACGCAACCAAATTATTTTGCGAGTAACGCCGAGTAGTAATGGGATTACCCAAAAGCGTAACGGAGTATTCAGATCCTATAATAAGGACTTTGCCTAATTTTTTACGTTTGAGCACATTTTTCATGAATAAACCATACTTTGATAGTTGTTGCACATTGTGTGCCAACGCTCTGAGACATAATTAAATTTTTAATGGAATATACTCACTGCAATGATATCATTTATTTCAACATTCCTCCATTTACGAAATGTCCAAGCTAAACGTTTATCCTTTGAAAAAAATTTGCATATTGATTTCATAAATGCTGTCTATTTAAAACTAGTATAGAATTTTTGTTATAATTGGTACAGAAAGGATAATAAAAGTTAATTATTATTTTCATAAACCCTGCAACAATAATCCCATTGTTGATCTTCATATAATCTTTTGTTATAGATGCACTACTATAATCTATAATTAATAATCACCTACATATACAATTCACTTACAATAACCATAATTTTCCCATAAAACTATAATTGTTACAATTTCAATAAACTCGTTCAGTTTCCACATACAGATTAAGCTTTTCTTTCGTTTCGCAACATCATACAATAACACAAAGTAGTATATGAGAAAATTCCAATTTCAATACAAATTGTTTTATCTTCAATATACGAAGGAAACGAACAAAAAGTGCAGATCGGAAAAAATTCGTACAAAAAAGCTGCTGCAGCTTTTATTTTATTTTTATTATCATCGATATATTCATATAGACGTTTAAAGCACACAAAACACTTGTTGCGAAAAATAAGTTGAGTTGGAAATTAAATTGTATATAAAAGAAAATTTTGTTTTTGTAACACTTCATTACAATTTCCTATTGATATCATAACGATAAGAAAATTATGTTTTATTTTATATGTGGGAAATGTAAATGAACAGTGATAACAATAATCGTACAAATTGTTTGCTGGTATATATTGTAATTCGAACAATTTCTAATAAAATCATACACAATACGATTTTTAAAATTATGTTTGTATGTTATTATAGGGATACAGCATAGAATTCGAAAATTAGAAAACTGATAAGAAAAATAAATACAAAATGCTAAATCCAATTAAATTCCAAAAAGGAAATTTTGCTGTCATTCTCAATATTTTCTGTATTTACGCAAACGAACCGAGATTTTAATCAGATAAATTATAAATAAATAATAACAAATAACTAAATAAATATAAATAATTTAGTACTCGTATAGTGGCCATCATAATAATCATGATGATGTTCATGATTATGCTGACAATAATATTGTTGTTGGTGTTTTGTTTGTATTGCGGTTTGAATTTCGAGATAATAAGAAAGTGATAAGAAGTTGGAATATTATTTGGTTTTTCTATTCATTTTGATTATTTTTTATTATGTACATTGTGTACATGGATGACATTCTGAACTAGACAGATTCTGCTTCGTATATTCTGTGCTGTGTTGTTATTATATATAGGATGGCATTTAGAAGAATATGTTTTGATTTAGTACAGCACCAAACACAAACTAAATTTTAATGAAATCATACATTGTTTGGTTGGTTGTTATTAATTTGGGTCCTTTAACATTATTTTTGCATACTACTTAAACGATATTAATTTATTTTCTTTCAACATAATCTCCAGCCACGCTAATGCATTTATTGCACCTATCAATTAATTTGTACAAACCATCAAAATAAAATGATCTTCAAAATACTCTTCTACAGCGGATATTGCATCACCGTCAAAAGAAAATCTTAGCCTCCTTAATTTTTTTTTCTAAAAGACGAGGCTCCGAGCAAATGGCACAGAACAGATTCGATCTGTGATTAAAAGGAACACAACTACAACCCCCTAATTGCGTGCAAAACTCATGGGCCGACCCATCTTCCATGTTCAGTACTATAGGCTGGCATGGAGCAATGCAATGCGCATATGGTAACTTTAATCGGTCCTATAGCCGTACGTCTTCGAAGGAAAATGAACCACAAAAGAGCGGGGAGTGCTTCGACCCCAGAAAAGATTGCATGGATTAGAAAAAATGTGAAGCCAGATTTGGACTGTAAGGTAGGTGGGTGCGGTAATTCATTGAACCTTCAATCTAATCAGTATTATTTAATTTATGTAGAAATCACGCTTTATGAGGTAAGTAGTCAATGATCAAAATTTCATCCCTATCTCAAAAGATGGTTGCCGTTATCTTAGCCGCAGATGGTTGAACCCTAAACTTTTTCGGTGATGGATTTCTCTGTGCTATCTATTGCATGAATTCCTGTTTTGACTCTGAACCATAGAGTTGAACCCACGTTTCACCACCAGTGACTATCTGGTTTATAAATTTAACCGGATAGGCATTACTTATTTTTAAAATTATCTTATAAATTTTAGGCACTCGATTACATGAACTTTTTACTGCTTAAGATGATTGTGTTGTGTAAAATGAAGCTAATGGCAGTATTAGATTATATTAGATTTATTATATTATAAAAATATTATATCTTACTTAATTTTAGAATGATGAGTTGTCTGTCTCCCAATTTAATATCCCCATTCAAACAGCGTTTGCGTCACCTTCCAGTGACTCTACCTTGTTTGAATAGAAATACTCACTTCGTTATTGTTTTATAAGAACGACTAGAAATTTAATCACGGCACGATATTCAATACTTTCAATTTTTTAAAATTTTCACAAAACGTGTTCATTAAATCACTCACAGAAATTAAATGAAACAATTGCTTTGCGTGAAATTTTTGCTTTGCCGATAGAAAAAATAAAGGAAAACAACAAAATAAAAATTGGCTAATACAGTAAAAGGTTAAAAAGTGGATGAATATATTGTGACCTACACCCGATTCTCTTTTACCACGAATGTGTACATGGAACTCGAACATACCACATGGTCAACCCTTATTAGTTGAAACTTTAATCATTGCAAAAATTGAAATGGCTCTCGTTCGTGCTGCCACTTCCTGTACATAAATTTCCACCAAATTTCGCTAGTATCTCAAAATTAATCGAAAAAATCGAATCGACTATGGAGATGGAGAGTTTTGGTGAAATAAGTTCTTGTCTCAAATAATTTTGTTTGAAATACGATCTGTTTATTTTAATCGTTTTGTCGTCAAAATCCGAAAAAGTTCCTATTGCGGGTGTCACTGCCGATGGTCAGATTTCAGCCAAAAATCCAATTGTTGACATGTTGACCAAATCCCAATTACTAGGATCTTCCCAGAAGCTATAGATATTTAATCTGCACAACACTACACACACACAGGTTTTTTTAATAATTTTTATTTTATGAAATTTTCGCCCATTAATGCAATAAAATTCGAGATTTCGAAGGGGTTAACAATTACGTAGCGAATAATAATAATTCGCTAAGGCATTATGATTATACTTTCTATGTAAGTTCAAAGTATTTTAAATATTTTCGTAGTTTAGTCACTGCAGTCTGATGAGACGGCCGAATTTTTTAATTTAATCAAACTTCAAAAGTTTGTTTTGAGAACCTCACCCCGATTTTTTTTTACTTCAGCGATATACCGAATGCAAATCTGCAAAAATCTCGAGGTCAAAATTGTTGATTTTACTACGTAAAAGAAAGTAAAAAAGTGTAGTTGGCTAAGTTTTTATGAAGACCATGAAACACAATAGCGGACATTACACGGTCAGCAATAATGTCAATACCTACATCATGACCTAAAAAAGTCCTATTTCCATTGTATTTTATAATTTTTTAACCATACCCAGACTGGATTACTTCATGATTTGTAATGTGCAAAATTCAAAAGTGAAGTAAGTGTGGAGGAAATGCGAGTTTTTCAGATAATGATGGTTTAGGTAATGACAGTCCGCTATACAGTCTAGTGAACTTATTCAAACAGTATTACTATATCATTACGATGAAATTTGAAATTTGTTTTTTCTATGATAAAAACTGTCGCACATAACAATTGGATGGCTTTTAAATCGCCAGAATATTGTATGATTCCCTGTTTTACAGATGTACTACTAGTTTACGTTAAATGTAGAATATGAGGATATTTACATACTGCACTGCCCGCATGAAGTTATCTCACTGTTTTCATTCCGCGATTTTTTTTACTAAACAAAATATTTTCAGTTTTCGTTTACATATTTGTTGTTTTTGTAAAATATTAAGGGCAACTTTAACATTCACAATCTTTCGGCCTCGATAAGGCCCCATAAATATTTATATCAAAATCGTTTATACCTAACTTCCATGAACTGCCTGGGCTGGAAATGGCGACAGATGTTTTCAGATGGTGAAGTGCCCAACTCCAGCCGTATGTTAAAATTTTAGGAAATGGCCAACTTCCAAAACCTCAGGTTCAGTTAACCAAAATTGGTTTTACTATTTTTTCTAATTTTATTTTATGATTTCTTTATTTTTCATCCGGTCTCTCACGACTTGGCCAGGGTCAAAGGAAACCTACCCAGCTCTGAATCTAGCCGACCTAACGACCGTACGTTTGATTGAAATATGTGACCAAGTACATACTAGGAACGAACCCTATAGTATGGAATTTGTTGGCGCCCAATCCCTAATACTTTTTCAGGGACTATAAAATTTCATAATTTCAGTTAATAAAATTAGTTTCAGTTTAATTTTGAATCATTCATTTCACGCTACCATCGACTTTGTGCCTTATTTTAAAATTCACAACACATGGTGATTGAAAGATTTTTGTTTTGCAGTAATTGAGTAGCTACGCATTTCTTTCTGCTAGAAGCATTGACTTACAAGATTTGATACCGTTTTCAACAAAAATTTGCACCGGGTATTGACGAAAGTGTATATTTTAAATGAAGTATCTCTAACCGATTTTATGTTATCTTGCTCCTTGGATTTAGATCCTATATCATGGTATCTTTCAAGATACAGCAATAATAATACGTATCGGTTTTTGGCGCTATAAATTTAATGGCCTTCCTAGAAAAAAAAGATCAAAATTAAATTTTGAATTGCATACATTTTACCTTTAAATATATCTGTAAATTTTGAGACACAACTGACAGGATTTTCATGTTTTAACGATACTCTCCGTACATTTTGCCTAAAGTTAAATCGGTGTGTAAATATCTTTTTCTCGTATCCGTTCTTGTCTAGTGCCTTTCATAAGCCAGAAAGCTATCTATATGTGTTTTGACTTCATTTATCTGCTCGAATGAAATCTTATTTTTTTCATATTTTTATGCCATTGGTTTGACAGAGCTTTCGGCATTTTCTGCTGTTTTCTAGTTTTTGTTTCGTACGGTTTCTCTCGATTACGTTGATTTGGAGAACATTTTCTGACATGTCACTTTTTAGGTGGGGTTTGATTTTCATTTTCCAATTTATTTTCAATTTACAGCGCCATTTGTTCAATATCTGAAGTATTCGACAAATTATCAAATTTATCCAAGTCGGATGGCATATAATTTGGGTCAACATCAGAATCATCAAATTCATTAGTATCTGATTCAGTGTTATCAATTTCATTATTGTCAATATTAGCAGCATCAATTGCGTCTTCTTCAAATGCTTGAATTGACGTATTCCAAAAATCTCTTATATTTGAATCCGTTTCTGGAGCTTTAAGCTAAACTTGTTTAATGACATACAAGCGGCTTCAGCGATGTATATTCTTGAATATCGAATGAAGTTTGAATTTCATTTTCCTGACTATTGGTTTGACTATACGACTAGGGCCTGAAAAGTAAAGTATTTATTTGATCCTTGTACATAAACAAAATCACTCATTAAATAATGCTTCTAAACATAAATAACGGGTGTTTTTTTAGGAGGTTTGTTTTTCCGATAGATGTCGTTTTATTTTATGACAGTTGTTTTGACAGCTCAAAGTGGCATTTCTACTCAGTATTGTTTGGCAAATCATTATGAATAGGTTAACTCCAGAACAACGTTTTCAAATCGTGGAAATTTATTTTCAAAATCAGTGTTCAATTAAAAATGTTTATAGAGCACTTCGTGAATTTTATGGTGCACATAATCGTCCGTCAGAGACCACCATAAAGAACGTAATTACCAAATTTCGGTCTACATTCACTCTTTTGGATGCCAAGCCACCGACAAGAATGAGAAGAGTTCGTACAGAAGAAAATATTGCTGTCGTTGAGGCCAGTGTCGAAGAAAACGACAATTTATCGATTCGTCGTCGTGCTCAGCAAATTGGACTTTGTCCATCGACTTTATGGAAAATTTTACGTAAAGATTTGGGTTTGGTGCCATACAAAATTCAATTGGTGCAAGAATTAAAGCCACACGACCATCGTTTGCGCCGTGAATTCAGTGATTGGTCGTTAAATCAATTGAACGAAGATCCATTTTTTTACCGTAAAATTCTCTTCAGTGATGAGGCGCATTTTTGGTTAAATGGATACGTCAACAAACAAAATTGTCGCATTTGGAGCAAAGATAATCCACACGCCGTTCTAGAATTACCAATGCATCCTGATAAATGTACTGTTTGGTGCGGTCTATGGGCTGGTGGGATCATCGGTCCATATTTCTTTAAAAATGAGGAAGGACGACGCGTTACCGTGAATGGAAATCGATACAGAACCATGTTAAATGAGTTTTTGTTGTCAAATCTTGAAGATATGGATATGAATGAAATGTGGTTTCAACAAGATGGTGCCACTTGCCATACAGCACGTGAAACAATCGACTTATTGAAAGAAACTTTCAACGACAACATTATTTCGAGAAATGGTCCGGTGAATTGGCCTCCGCGTTCGTGCGATTTGACGCCACTCGATTACTTTTTGTGGGGATACGTGAAGTCATTGGTTTATGTGGATAAACCTCAATCGATTGACGCTTTGGAAACCAATATTCAACGTGTCATTGCTGACATACGCCCTCAAATGCTTGAAAAAGTGCTGGAAAATTGGACCTCCAGAATGACATTTGTGAAAAATAGTCGTGGTAGCCATATGCCAGAAATTGTGTTTAAATGTTAAATGCCAAAAAATTATCTACCAAATAAAAAAAAATTTTGGTCATTTCATAATTTTATATGTGTTTTATTCAAAAAAAAAATCGGCAACCTCTTAAAAAAACACCCTTTACATACATACCTCCTTGTGTCTGAAAAGTACTTCCACTTGACTTGGACATTGCCAATTGCCATTGTTTAGAATGGGCCCACCTTTTTCCAATTATCTTTATTGAAAACACATAAAATACTTGTTACACTATTAGTTCACTCTAAGACACCACTACAACTATTATTATCTTCATATTAAAATACGCTTAATAACTTAAGTTGTCTGGTAAAATAGTAATTGACCATGGAACCATAATATATTTTCACTTAAGATTTAATATTACAAACAAATAATTTAAGCAACAACCATATGGTGTTTGACCTAAACGCTTAACTCACTATAAGAAAACGCAAACAATTATTTAAAATAAGGAATAATCGCCTAACTCGACGTAATTTCTTATTCCAAAACTGGGTCCTCCGTTTTAACGATTACTAAGGTAGGTTTTTATAACTTAAGTGGTTATTTCAAAATTGTATTTAAACTTCAAATCTTATTTAAATCTGAACTTAAGCGAATATGTTTTTTCTGCATGACTTCTACAAAAATAAACCAAAATCCATGAAATTTTGTTCAGAAAAAAGTTTAATTTCAAATATGGTAAATTCATTTTTCACTTATCTCGACTTAGGTGATTTTGCCTTGTAGCCACGGATATATTTTCTTATACTTTCTTTATTTTTCTTTTGGTTATTTAAACCACGTTATTTTTTCGAGGTTTGTCAACTTTATCGTAATGAATATGGAGCATTTGCAGTTTGACGAATTGCAAATCGCATGCGAGGGTCGACAGTTAACAGGAAGATCAGTAGAACTAATAAGGAATTAAAAGCAAAACTTTTAAAATAATTTGAACACGCGGTGCTTGATCGTTTTCGACCTCGTCCTGCCGCTAAGAAAAATCCTAAGAGAGAAATTTGTCGAATTAAACATAACATTTAAATATTTCACTCCCTTTTACAAAACGCTATTAATCTTGAGAATCCGCAGATAAATTTGTCTCTTTCTCAGTTAGCTAGTCGCTTGATACAGGTTCAGTCAAGTCTAATACGGTTAAGTTACTGCAAAATTGTTTCAATTGAAGTTAAAGAATTGCAGTTGATAGTGCCTTAAATGAAACAGTACCTTCGAATGTTTCAATTAAAGCATTTACCGAAGTTCAAGTTGGAGGCCTCGGGTCTGATAATTCATCTGATAAGGAGACTAGTAACAACGAGAAATTTAATGTTAAAGTTATCAGTAATATACAAGAACAATAGGAAGACAGATCGAAAACTATTTGAACTCAAGCATAATCGTTTATCAAATCAAAATGTCCTAAATCAAACGACACATCCTAAATAGCTACTTACAAGCAACAAGATCTATTCAGTACATCAGTATTTTTGTTATGGTTGTTGATGCACCAGGGGTTCTTAGATCAAGGTGTGGCAGGTTTTAACAACAAAACCAATCGAGTGGAGGGGACTGAAGAGTTGCAGTCCTCCGTTCTTCAATTCACAAATTGTACCAACCTCCAAAGCTAATCAGAACCCGTCGACAAATTAAATCATAAATTCTAAGTAACTTGTTGGTCGACACAATTGATAAATATTACTGTGCGTGGTTGGACAACGGAGCAAACATTTCCATTTTAGGAAAATTTTACTAGAAACTAATTTATTCGTTAAAATTGAATTTATGACACCACCCATCTAAACTAAAAACTTCAAATGGAGCTTTGGAAATAATTTTAGGATATACAACCACTTCAATAACCTTTGCAGGGCAAACCCATGTGGTAAAATTAGATTTTTCTCCTAATCTCAAGCAAAGCCTGCATATCGACGTTTGGAAGATGTTTGCAATAAATGAATTACACGGTGACTAGCCTACGAGCAACAAATTAAACTACAAATTACCATAAAAGAATTTTCTTCTTTTGAATCACTCACAACTTGGTCCTGTTAAATTGAAACTTACTGCAGCCCTTAGTATGGCCGACATAACGGCCGTAAATTTAATTCGATTCTCTGGCCAAGTATATTCTGTTAACGAACTCTATAATAAAGAATTCGTTACAATGCTTAGAGTTGGTAATGATAAGGGCAAACTATGGTGATCTTACCAGTGCCAGTCAAATGTTAGTATTGCCGCAATATTCCAGCTTCGATATGGCTCCATAAATATTTATTTGAAAATAGTCTATAACTTGCAAGGACTATCTGGCCTGGAAGTTGTTCGTAGAATGAATGCTGATTAAATGGTTAACTTCTAAAATCTCAGGTTAAATAAAAATTTCTCACTTAAAACCGGAAATTGTTCAGTTTGTTTTGAGTTTATAATGATAAGGGCACAAAATATGGTGAGCTTGTCACAATTTTCCATCTGTTATATGACCACATACTCGTATATTGTTGTGAAAATCGCCTATAAATTCCAGTTGTTGGAACAATATAGGTTATGTTCTGTGTGGTCTTTATAACAACAAAAGCACATCTGTCGAAAGTATACAAGCAGCTCATCCGTTTTCTGAAGAAACACAAAGCTACAAGAGACAGACGAATGTGGAGATGGATAAGCCGAACACTGAAGAAAGGATTTATTGACATATCAAGAATGTTATTAGAATGGAATCAGCAAGGGAAGAGGAAAGTAGGAAAACCATAATGATCTGGAAGAGTGGTTCAATTTTCTTACACGGTTTTGGTACATAGCGAGGAAATAGGTAAATATGAAAAGATGCGATAAAGGAAAATATATTCACAAACTACAACTATGTAGAAAATTTTTTTTCCATCGTATTATGTGGGCAGCTTACTATGCTATAGGAATAGCGTTAGACTAGTGCATCTTGAATTTGTTGTAAAAGTATTGCCTGTTCATTTTATTTTAAATAAATTTATTTAAACATTTTATATGAAACCTTTTAGTCTTATTTAAATACGGCACAAAATTTACAAATAATCCACGTTAATTAGCATAAAATAATCAAATAAATACTGAGTACCAGGAATAACCACTTAAAATTCAATTCACAAACTCAACCATCTCACTCCTCTTCAATAACACACAGCGTCCCTGTATATTAACGTAGTAAAGTAATTCAATTAAAATATACAAAAATGTGCACAGTAAAAATGCATATTCATTGAGTACAATCCATTTTGTTCTTCGTTTTTTGTATTTCGTGTGCCGTTTTGTAAAATCCACTTAACCCCAAACAGAATGGAATCGAGCGCAAAAAACCGTATTATACTTTTTATATTTTTAAATTATGTACAGTAATTTTAATAATCTAACCCTCTTTAACGAATCATCTTCACATTCAATCAAGAAAATGTATTTCCATATGAATCATGATTAAAATTTCAATTCAACGAGAGACCCTCCACAAACACCACACTCGCCTTGAAATGATCGAAATTATTAATAAAATTCCTTCAAGTTGCAAGAGAAAATAATAAAATGAGCAACACGAAAAAGGGGTGAGATAATTTTCCCCGACTCCTCTCCACATCTTAAATATTATAATGGAAAAAGTTATAACAAAAATTGCAGCGTTCATTCAGAAATATTGAATGAGGCTGGGGAGGCAAAATAATATTTTTTTTTCTATAGTTTAGTTTAGGGAATAGATCTAGTAATATAAAAGTAGAGAGTATAAGATGGATAAAGGAAATTGAAAAATAGCAATGCGGGAATTATTTCAAGAGTTTGCTCTGCTGTGCTGTACATATTGATAGTTGATAGCAAATATTTTCTTTATCAATATCTTTACAGTAGCAATAGACGACGATGTGTGTAACTAAGTCAACGATGTTCATTTCAAGCTCATATTAAATATATTTATAGAGAGACATCTTAAGATAAGGTGGCTTTGTAGTAAAAGGAATATTTTATAAGATCATTAAACATTCACCCTTTGTTGCTATTTTTTTATGTTGTATACGAAACAAATTATTTTTTGTGTTTTTTAAATAATCTGAATCTCAAAGGGATTTTAAATTATTATACAAGGAGACACGCTTGACATTTTTTAATTTTTTTTTTTGTTATTTACGTTTCTTTCGTCAAAGAGCTGTGTATAATACCATGGGCAACAGGAAGAGTACAATTTGTGGTGAAGATTTTCAATTTGATTACGCGAAATACTTCGTGGCCCAATGACGGTTTTGTATATGAATCAATTATACAATTTTTATATTAATGCAAATTAGAAAAACATGACTTTGAACGTATTCAAAAAGATCCTTTATTTCAGGTAACATAAATTATTTCATCCGCTGATTTTGCTTTTACAACAAAAGTTTAAAAATTAATCTTTTGGATTGAACAATTAATCTATCAAAATCTTAAACTTTTCGTTTTGCAACTCATTACTTCTTAGTCATTAACGTGACACTAAACTGAAATGACTCATCAGCGAGTCAAGCATGACACGTATATTATCAAGTTTATCAGCAAAGGGGGCTAATTTTCCTTTGTGACTTATATGGGCTGAATCGTTTATGAAATGACTGAGGTGAATCGTATATTAAAAGTTGGAGACAAATCTTATCTGACATGTCTGAGATGAATCGTATGTGATAGTCTGAAATAAATTTGTTTATTTATGGAGAAATACAACAAAAACATTCCATTTAAATGCGGACTAAAATTCCAATTTATTTATCACGAAATAATACACAATGTGTTAAACTGCCCCTAACAATCATCTTCCTCGCCACATCTGTTGGTTTCCAAATGGCTACAGTTTGCATTTTTGTTGAATAAGACAAAATAAAAAATCTGGTTAACAAAGTAAAAAATCTCAACCGCATAAAATGTCTCACTTCAGACATTGTCATGAAACAGCAAATATATATGACACGTCTCATACTTGTCGTCGAACGTCGATAGTCAATGGACAAGTCATTTGAGAAATTATCGTAACGTGTCATTAATTAGTCATTTTTTTGCTTTTTCTTACACATTTAGAGAAAAAAGCCAAGAAATAGAAACGTAGGTCTTGCGTTAAATAATATTCACATGCATGTAGCCAAATTTCCAACTAGGTATGTGTGCATTGTAATTCAAAAGCAAATGTCACAATATTGCGGTTGTTTAACGGGATTCATTCTACAAATCCAGTGTTCCCAATTAGGTATTGATAAAGAGAATAACCGGCACTGCAGTTGGTGACCCTTTTTCGGAAAGTGGTTAAAACTTTATCCATTATCAATGTGTGGCATTCGGATTGTTAACTCAACATATACCTAAAGCAAACTCGTATATACGAGGGAATTTGTGGATTTATATAAGCGAGCCTCTTTGTGCAGATCAACCGCACTATATGCCGATCAACGGCGATGTGTCGCCCGATTAAAAATGTATTTACACATTTTACGAGTAGGAAACAAAGTGCGAACGAATCGTCGCTGCCACATGCACCATACATCACATGCTTGATCCAAGGTGACGAGTTCCTACAACGGCCTATCGTTGCGCGTTTAATGATTTCCCGTGCATGCACTCAACAATTTTGCACGCGTAATGCTGTACTGTTCTAAATCGATCTGAACGCGAGTTTATACTGGATTTTTCTTTTTAAGTAAACAAAAAATGATTAACCACTGCCCAATTAGGTAAGCACAGATAAGAACAAAAACAACTTACGTGGTAGATCAAATTGAGCTAACTCGAAATTATAGACCATAAGTTATCAAATCCATACTGTTGTTGTCTGATCAAGATTTGACTTCAAATGAACGAGTTGACACAATTTATTTTCAATTCTGATCTGATTATATTTGTATTTTTTATTCGAAAATGTACCGCTTCACGAGCCGGTGACCAATTACACGTACAACGACACATTTCGGATTAAAAACACACCACAAGATGGTCGCGTACGTAATATTTAGAAAAACAAATAGATCTGCAGTTAGGGACCGACATTTAAGCGCAATCACAATTGAACGAACGTTATATCAGAACCGAACCGGTTTGAATTGATCTAGTTGGGAAGATCATATTCAAACAAGAATGAAATTTACCAACCAAATGGCACAGTGGTTAAAGCTTTGGCGTTTGGATCGGGAGGTACCGGATTCGAATCCCGATAGAGGCAGGATGCAAAGGGAAATTTGCATCAACCGATTCGATCTGTGATTAAAAGGAACACAACTACGACCCTCTATCGGCGTGCAAAACTCATGGGCCGACCCATCTTCCATGTCCAGTACTATAGGCTGGCATGGAGCTATGCAATGTGCAGTTGAATCGGTCCTATAGCCGTACGTCTTCGATTTGGCAGAAATTGCTTAAAGTAAGACAGAAAAAGCAACCGCGAACGAGCAGGGAGTGCTTCGGCCCCAGAATCCATTGCATGGATTAAAAAAAAAGAATGAAATTTGTGAAGCCATTGGTTTACTTGAGCTTCATTTTCGTTAAGACGATTTATACGATTTATACGTAACCGTACAACCGAAAGTGTGGGGAAAATAGTTAACCGATTCATGTATTGAATTTTGAAGATACCTATTTCGCTTAAGCGTAAATCCCCACGCATGGTGAACTGCGTTCGCGTTGGTCCGGATCGTCGGCTTAGGGCGAGTATAATGCGGTTCGTATATTATGGCTTGGAATTCATTACACATATGACCTCAGGAACTTCATGAACCAAGAAGATCTCGTTGCGTATGAATTCCGACATTTCCGTTGCGGTGCATTTATTTAAAGGTTTAGTATAACAAACTTCATCAGTTTATCAAGAAGACTTAGAATTGTGGTATTCCCAGATCGGGAGGTAGGAAGATCCCAACAAATCAGCATATAGCTTTTGAAATAGCCTTTCAGCAAAGATAGCGTGATTCATACGCGGTCTCATTATTCGCAGCCTTAGTGGTCTTATAAGTTTCACAATTTCGTATAAAACCCAGTACTTGCTTGCACATTTGAGACCAAAAGTACAATCGACGTAAACGACGTTATACTATGGAATGTCAGTTCGGTGTCTCGATTAGGTGCCATCCGAATACACAATCGATCGTCCATTATTTTATGATTTAGATAATTTATCGGGTGGGTTCTAATCTGCGAAATGGTTTAACGATAAATCAACGGTACGTATATGAGACCAGTCGTCTTGTGATTTCTGGATAGTGTCGGTGAAGGCTCTAGATAGCACGTCGGAAACTACGTTTTGAGATCCTCGCTGGTGTTCAATGACAAAGTCATACTGCTAGAGTTACAAACTTCATCGTGCGAGTCTGCCGCTTAAATCTTTTTAAAACATAAGCCCCAATTGAAATTAAACCCCTCAATATATGGCCGACATTTTTGGGCACAAATTAATGCAGTCACCCTTTCCAACTCGTAAACATTGAAGTTCTTTTGGGCCTTATGGGCCTTATTGAGCTTCTGTGAGTCCTAAGAAATCGGTCTCTTGTTTCATTAATACTCGCGTCACAGAGTATGTGGAATGGTTTGGCAAAGTCGGCATTCGTCAAAACGGACCAGAAATAAGAAAGGTTTTCAACGTATGAAACGCTGCCTCGGCATCTTTATTCCACTCAAAATTTTGAGTCTTGTTTAGCAAGTTCGTGAGTAATTTAGAGGAAAAAATTGGCGTCAGGCACAATATAATTACTTAGAAGTATATTTTATAGTAACAAAATATTCCATTAACTAAAATCTCCGGACACAGAAGTTGAAAATATATGGATCATACAATCACTACTCTACGAGTAGCCGATGTTGTCTACGAGTAGTCGACATTGTCTACGAGTTATCGATGTTGTCTGTGAGTAGTGAACGCCTGACCCGTAAACGCCTGTCTCTGTGTGCAACGGAACCCCCTCATATAGCTGTACGCTGCTCATATAAAATGTGTGCAACCAAGTGCTAGGTCATCTACCCAACGACAGCTGAATTTTAAACATAAATCAGGGTAACCAGAGCCTTTGTTTTTACTGGGGGACCAAAACATAAAACTCGCTTTGAAGCCAAAATAAATCTAGACGTCTTCCCTTTCTCCAATTGCTCCTGAACAAAATTATTATTGTATGTTGATATTTGTTATCGAAAAAACGTTTGCTTGAATTGGTGACAGTACCAACATTATATGTCATTAATACTAAAATCGTTTGTTTCTATGGAAATTAGCCTTAATATTTTGTTTTGCTTTTTTGTTCATATCCAGTATTCATGTAAACGTCGAATGGATTGTAGAGCGAGACCAATGTGTACAGCTTGTGCGTGTGTGTGACCGGCGGAGATATAGAGGAATATTTTTGCTGCGTGTTTCTCGTTTTGGCGTGTGCGATTGATATGTGGTGTGAATAAATAGGGGAGTAACGCACACGAAAACCAAAACCAAAAACGCTAACGACGAAAAAATATTCTCCTAAGATCTTTTGGTGCAGTTATACAGTTATACATTAGACATATCATAAGTTATACAGTTGTGCTGCAGTGAAATACCGCATAAGTTATACAGTTGTGCTGCATTGAAATGCAGACGTTATACCGAAAACTACACAGATAAGTGACCTGGTTTTTACGAAGGCGCTCCAATTTTGTATTTTGAAGACGCCCAACTATTACTAGTTATTAATTACGGTGGAAAGACGTCCAACGATGGTGGCCATTGGTAATTTTTTTTTGATTAACGGTGAGGAGACGCCGCAATCTCTTTTGGCAAGATCTTTCTGAAGGTCAAGAAGTATATTCAACATTGGTACATTGGTTTCGCTACACCATTTATTCAAGGTCAGCGATCATTGTTCTGTATATGACTTTTTGCCGCTTCACGGTTTATTCAAGTTCAGTTATCATTTTTTCTTTTCTCTCATTCCTTCCTTCCTCCTCTTATTATTGGTGAAAATTATAAAATAAAAAAAAACGCGGCGTTTCCTGGCATTCGGTTTTCTTTTCTTTTCCATTCATCGGGCTTAGTGGTGTTCCGTTACTATTCTGATTTTCTGATTATTGTACTTATTTTGTTTTGTTGTTATTTTTTTCCTCTAATAATAAAATGAATTACTAAATTTCTTTCCGGTTGGTATGATTGGAGGGGAAATTTAATTTCGTTTCGGTTGGCAGGACATCCACAAGTCGGAGTGGTAAGTTCAGCATGTCGTCCATTCGAGGACCACCTTAAAATCTACACGGTCTCCCCGTGGCACTTCGGCAGACCTTCAGCTATCAAAATGTGTAATGTGGGAGATTACGTAGAGTTCTCTCCGGGTGAAGAGCGGATTTGTCTGTTGGGGAGACACACTCTAATGCTGCTTCGTTGTGGCTGGGCATCGGCCTCTAGGGGAGGGGAATGTGGGCATTCGGATAGATCCGGTTCTTCCTCAAATTTCGGCCGATTTAATTCTGGTGTAAATCCAATTTAGTTTCAGTATTTATTTTTATGTTTGTTCTGTTCCACGGTGTAGGCCAGGAATATGCAAGCCACAACTTCCCCACGGCCCAAAACCCTTAAATTAAATCAGCAAAATCACCGTGAAAAAGGCCTCCGCATATTTAAATGAATTTACGGGTTGGATTCGTGCCATCCCGTAACATCTTGTCAAAAGACGTAATATATTTTTTATACTGACATTTTTCATGCTGATCCTCCCAATGACATGGATTTTTATGAGACAAATCGACCGATGTTTATTTCTTCTTTGAACAATTAACCTTATCCAATATATTGTCGTACCTGGTGATCCTATGTGGAGAAAATTTATGTCTGCGTCATAACATCTGCGTCAATAACCTATAATTATTGATACAGCTTAATATTTTAAGGAGTAAATCGACTATTAAAATAATAAAATTGTATTTCTGAATATTACCCAGTTTTGAATTTCAACTCCCTAATTTTGTGTATTGCTTTTGCCAATTTTGCTTATACATAATTCAATAAAAAATTTTATAGAATAATTTAATATAAATTGAAATGTGTATCAATTGCCATTCTTTCTCATAAACCGAAAATTCGTCTTAACTTCAGTAAAATCAAAATATTTTTATAACAATTTAATAAAATATTGATTAATCTCCAATATCTTTTATACGTAGAAATTTTTATTTAATAGAAAATCAATTTTCCAACTTGTTGAACTTTTAAGTAATTTTTTCGTATATTTTTCGTATCGTTGCAGAAATAAATTCAACATTTCAACAAGAAAATGGCGATCAGCTGGACCGCCAGTTAGACGATGAAGATATATTGTACCAAAAGGGTGCATCGTTTAGTGCTAAGCTAGATGATTCCAACATAGATAATATTGAAACTAATATATTATTTAATAGTCAAAATAGTAATAGTAAAAATAGTAATCGTAACAATAGTAATCATTTGACAATAGAAAAATTATGGCGAAATAAACAGCAACACAAGCAACAACAACAGCAAAAACAGCAGCATATTGATCTGGAGGTGGTGGAAGAAGACGATGTAGATGATATGGGCGTTGATGGAGATGATGTCGATTACAATGAAAAAGAATATGAATATTATAAACAAACATCGAAACGAATATACCAAGCAAAATTATCGAAACCGCCCGCATCGCTCAAAACACCTACGCCATCGATAAAATTACCCACAGCGATTATTACGCCGCCGGCTATATCACATTCCATCGTTATGATAACAACACGAAAATCTCCAACAACACCGATAATACCTCTTTTAGGCACACATACAACAGCCACAACATTAAATATGTATGATAATAACAACGATGATGATGATGATGATGACGATGATGATACGAACGGTGATAATGAAGATGATGATAATGAGGAAGATGTTGATGATAGTGACTATAATAATAATCAAAGCGACAACAATTTTTACTCAAAAGAGGAAGATATGTCGGTCTACGATGACGTCAACAATAATAAATTAAATTTAAATAATAATTTAAATGATAACTACTACCAGAATCACATATCGAGTAAAAAATCAAAAGTCAAAAATCGCAATCGCTACCGAAATTTGGAAAGCACTAGTGATAGTAACAATAATAATAATAAAAGTAAATTAAGTAGTAACAATAGTAGCAATAATAATAATTTTAATGAAAATTATTTGCAAACTACTACAAGCAGTACGCCGAAAGTTACGACAGACGGACACGACGATATGGACATTGATAATACGTTGCCAACGTTGCAAACTAGACAGCAAAGCGATGTGGTTGTCATCATAATGGATGGAACGACGGAACGAAGGTGAGTTATTTGTAATTTACAACGGTATCAATTCCGGCTTTTGCTTGCTAAAAATACACGATTCCTAGTATTTCGTACGCATTTTTCCGCCCATCGAAATAAACACACACATGGAAATATGTTAATAGAAATGTGATGTGATGTAAATCAGATTGGTGTAAGCGGTAATACCGGTATCAGAGATTCTAGGAAATCACACATATAAGAATTTTACTGTGTTTTCTGGCTAAAAACATTTTTAGAATATTTCTCTTTTACATCAGTCATCGTCAGTATATTCTTATATACCGCACAATATACTGTAAATTTACGGTACGTGTAGAAGTTGAAGTTAGATGACATTAAGAATTTTTTTGTCTGCTTAATATTAAAATTCTATCAGATAAAACGTCCATTGAATATTATTTATTTAGTTCGATCGACCACAGACAACAAATTTTTCCGGAGACCTGCGCCAGAGTAAAACTATTTGCTTAATCATATTTTCGATGTCGTTACAAATTAAATTTTTTATCTAGCACCACAAAGCAGTATAACGGTATATTTATCCATAAAAAATTTACTGCTCAAAAATAAAAACGCCACTTTCCATTTACTATTCTTATAAGCCTCAGCTGTGTCAGTTTGAAGAAAAAAACGTTTCCTTGTTCCTCTTATATTTTTAAAATCTGTGGGTTTCATAAGATCTGTTTGTTTGTGGCGACCAAATCTTACGATCAATTTTTGAATAACTTCCGAGAATATTATTTTATTGAAATACATACTTTACATACATGTGTATTGTGTAACTCAGTTGATACCACTTTCTAACCGGTGTAAAGTTTTTAACGAAAAGTGTAGCTACACAAATTAACGAAAAGTGTAACTTATAAAAAGTGTAGCAAGTAAAAGTGTATCAAATTTTATCATAATAATTCTAGTCTAAAAGTTGGGATTATTACGAGTAAAAAAAATAATTCTTTAAATGTTTGAAATAACATATATATGCGACATTATGACCGATTAAAAAAAACTCAGAGATGATACCAAATAAAGGCATATGCCGTCTAATAGTAAACAACTTGATCTGTTGAAAACAATGAACTAAATTAAAATAAATAGCTTTGGTATGTTTCCACACAATAATTAGGATATAAATTTCATTTCAAAATTCAAATATTTTTCAAAATACTTGCTACACTATGGCCGATTCCAGAAAACTCAGAGATGTTACCAAGTGTGGCCATATATTTTCTGAAAATGGATGAATCGTCCCGTTCAAAACAGTTCACCACGTAAAAATAAAAAGATTTGGGATTGCTTCACGACAACTTTTAATTTGTCAAAATACGTGCCACACTACGACCGATTCCAGAAAACTCAGAGATGGTACCAAGTGTGGCCATATATTTTCTGAAAGTAGATGAATCGTCCTGTTCGAAACATTAAACCACATGAAAATAAAAAGATTTGAGATTGCTTGACGACAACTTTTAATTCGTCAAAATACGTGCCATACTACGACCGATTCCAGAAATCTCAGAGATGGTACCAAGTGTGGCCATATATTTTCTGAAAGTGGATGAATAGTCTGATGGAGTATTAGAATATTCATTAAATTTATCTACATAAAAATTGTCGTGAAGCAATCCCAAATCTTTTTATTTTTACGTGGTTAACTGTTTTGAATAGGACGATTCATCCACTTTCAGAAAATATATGGCCACACTTGGTAACATCTCTGAGTTTTCTGGAATCGCCCATAGTATTTTGACGAATATTAGAATATTCTTTAGAAATTTATATCCTAATTCTTGTGTGGAACCGTTCTAAAACTATTTATTTTAATTTAGTTCACTGTTTTGGACAGTTCAAGTTGTTTAATATTAGACGGCATATGCCTTTACTTGGTATCATCTCTTAGTTTTTTTTTAATCGGCCATAGTGTCGCATATGTATATAATTTCAAACATTTATAGAGTTAATTTTTGACTCGTGATAACCCCAACTTTTAGACTAGAATTATCATGATAAAATTTGATCCCGGTATTTTCATGAAATATACATTTTTGACTATCTTTTTTTTAGTAAAGGTGTGCTATTTACACTTTTACTTGCTACACTTTTTATAAGTTACACTTTTTCGTTAATTTGTGTAGCTACACTTTTCGTTAATTTGTTTAGCTACACTTTTCGTTAAAAACTTCACACCGGTCACTTTCTATTATAATTTAAAAGTGATCAGACACGAGGACCAAGAAATCATCATAAAATATTTTGAAAATAACCTTTTTTAGTACACCCGTGTCTCTTCGGTGGCCAACACTATCTGAAAATTATGAAGTGATCGCAACTTTGACATTCCAAATCAACAAAACTGGAGGTATGTATTATAGTAAAGTAGGGTGATATCGAGTTGAGGGTGAAATGGCATAGGTGTAATTTCTCGCACTTCTCTTTCAATAAATTATCAGCTGAAACTTTTATTTTGTTAGTTGCGAAATAAATTTCAAACGATACCGTTCTGTGCGTGTTGTGACTAATACTTTTTTAGTAATTTTACGAAATAAAAAAAAATAATTTGTAATTTTTTTTATGTGTGGTTTTATCGCAAGTGTAATTCGGTAAGTAAACGTCACAGAAATATGAAATCTGTTTCCAAATCAACAGAAAAGATCACGTTTTGATTATTGCTATCGATTTATAGGTTATGACTACGTTCGTGTGTGTTATTCTTATTCAACCGTGTAAATATCATATGGGTGAAATGGCATTTTCAACTTGGAGGATATATGGTACACTGTGCCATTTACCCTATAATAAAAGTATTTTTTTATTTATATAACTAAGTCTATTTATTTTGTACACAAATGCCTACATGCCAGTATATAAAAGAAAAAGTCCAGCTAGATCCAGTTGGACAGAATCACAATTGGCAAATGCAATCGAAAGCATACCAACAAAACTTCTACAATTAATGAAGCGGCCAAACAATTTAAAATTCCGGGCACTCGTAACAGACGAAGACATTTATAACTAAAAACCATAACCAAATCCACTCTTGGATCTCCTTCTTGTTTGGGCGCTAAATATGAAGTATGTTGTATGGCTTTTCAATTAGCTGAAAAATGTAAAATTAAACACAATTCCAATTTACGAACGAAAAAAGCCGGGACAGGTTGGTTCATTCTTTTCATGACACGTCACCAAAATTTATCTGTAAGAAAATGAGCAGGTCCATCAAAACCACGTGCTGATGGCATGAACAGAGATGAAATAAATGCATATTTTACGCTATTGGGGAACATTTTAAAAGAAAATGGACTAATGGATAAACCTGGGCATATCTAAAATGTTGAGGAAACCGGTTGTCAATTAAATAACAAACCTGGATATGTGATTGCCGAAAAAGGGTCAAATAACATAACTAGCATAACATCGGCTGAGAAAGGAGGAACAATAAAAAAATAGGGGAAAATAAAAAAATGAATTTGGAGATGGGATGCCCCACGGATCGGTTGTTTATATGAGTGCAAAATCAGCTTACGTTAACAGCGATATATTTTTTATTTGGTTGAAAGATCATTTTTGTGTTAAAAAACCAACCAATATTAGACGGCCATTCATCCCACTGCAATAACATTTAAATGCTTGAATATGCAACCAAAAACGATGTGATGCTCTTGTGTTTACCACCGCACACTACTCAATTTTTGCAACCCTTAGATAGAGCATTTTTAAGTCCTTCAAATTACATTTTTAAGACGCATGCAATTTATTCATTAAAGCCAATCCTACTCGGAAAATAAATCGCCTTCAATTTGGGAATTTGCGTGAATCAGACTATACTGATCTCGATAGGGTAACAACTAATGTGGAACCAATAATGGAAATCTTGGGTTCAACTACCCCGCCACAACAGCTGTTGGCAAGCTCTAATATTACTCTGCAACGCAGCCTTATAACACCAGGCAAGTTGTTAGATATAATCTCGCCAGTGCCTGCAACATCAACTGTTTCGGAAAATGTGAGTGTGCGTAGGAAACGTGCGTGAGTTTAGGCTTCTATCGAAAATTTGGCTAGAGTAAAGCAAAAAAAAAATTAAAAAGGAGCCTGAAGTTAACCAAAAAAACCAACACAAAACTGCAAGAATCAAAAGAGAAAATTAACAACAGACCCAAATGTATCATCTTCAGAGGAAGATCTAGGACCGCTTGAATTAAATGATGATTTCAGCGGCGCTGAAAATTTCGAATTAAATAATTGTGAGGGTTGTGGTGAAAATTATTTTAAAACAAAGAAAACAGACGAATGGATTCAATGCGTAACATGTGAAAGGTGGTCGCATGAATGGTGTACAGCATTTATTAACACATGTAAGCCATGCGGAAATAAAACTATCAAGCAATCCTGTGTATCGTTTCCCCTTGCACCTAGTGCCACATCACCCAATAGTTAGGATGATATTATAATTTCAAGCTATAATTAATTTTTTATTTTTTAAGGTGTTTACAAGAATTATATGTAATTTTTATAATTTATATTTTTTAATGAATAAATGTAAAGTATATTTGTTTTTGTTTCAATATAAAATCTCATGTGTTTTTGTACTTATAGCAAATTTACAAAAAAATATGCCATATCTCCCTACTTTACTATATATATGGTGGCTGACACACGAATTTCTTTTACCACGTATGTGCACATAGAGTTCGATACTTGATTTCTAAACCGCAAAATTAAACTTAGAGGACTTTTGGTAAAAATTGGCAAATCAAAAGTCATTATGCTTGCCCCCAACAAGGTCATGTTCAAAGTTTAACAATAACTGGAAGCTGACACTTCCGTTACACAGATTTTCAACAGATTCGCAAGAATCTCTCACTTAATGGATTTTAAAATTTAAGTATAAATTTCATTCCGAATAGTCAATCCGCCTAGACTGTAGATGCCGAATTTTGTTAAAATATTTTTTTTAACCAAAACTCGTAGTTTCCGCCTAAATTTGATAAATGATGTGAACAAATTTTGTTTGAAATTCATTTTAAAATCTTTTGGTATTTAATCGTTTTTTAATGCTTTGTATTTTTCGAATATTTACAAAAAGGGAAACTCCTATAGAAGTTGCCGCTTCCGGTCCGACTTCGGTCAAACAATTACTGGCTCTCAAAACTTATGGAAAGGCTTAACTATAAAGTGAATTTCGATCAATCAGTCAGTTTTGTTGAAAATCATTGTCCAAAATCGTCATTTCCGCTTAAGTTTTGGTGAACTGATTTGAACCGATATTTTTGCAAACTTAATTTAGAATCGTTCAGTTCATAGTCGTTTTCCTCAATCAAAATGATACATTTTTCAAAATATTTGCAAAAATGGAAAAAAAACTTTTTTAGAAGCTGCCACTTCCAATGGACTGATTTCAGCCAGACGTCACTGGGATTTCACAATTTATGGCAAACCTAAAATATGGAGTTTCACCTTGATCCGTCAATTCGCCATGGATGTGTATAAGACACGGACATTTAGTATGCACGAAACCGCACACACCGAGTCACACATACACCGAGATATCTATTTGGAAACAACTTTTTCGGACTTCGGCGATATAGTGAATAATAAATCTGCAAAAATCTCCTCTTCAAAATTTTTCATGTTAACTGTGCTTTATTTTACTACGCAACAGAAAGTAAAAAGTCTGGTTGTTGTCAAACCTCTATGACAAAGCGGGTTTTTGTGTTATAATACGGTTTTAATAAGTGTTCGGAGCTAATGTCTTAAACATATTAATTGTGTGATTCAAGCACGGATGTGATTACAATCTTAGACGATTAGCTCTAAGTGGTATAGTAAGGTGACTAGAGGTGCAGGAAGACCGATGAAGGCGATCCAAATTCGAGTAAACATGACATAAGTAAGACAGGTGACTGAAAAGTTTCCGACCTAACAATGATACAAGGCATTTTTCTTCAAATTTAGTTTTATTTCTCTACATAGTCTCCTTGTCAATCTATACACTTCTCCCAGCGATACTGCCATCTCTTCAACCTGTCCAAATAGTACTCGGCGTTTTTCTCTGCAAAACCAATCTTTATGAAGGTAATGACCGCGACTGTAAACCGATTTTCGACATAGCAACCGCTGAGGTGTAAGATGCTGCATTGTATTGGTAGAACAAGATTTGTTTCTGCAAATGTGGCCGTTTTTCCGCAATTTCTGCCTTCAGCTTGTCAAGTAATGATGCGTAGTATTCTCCTGTAATGAGTTTCCCTTTCTTACGGTTACCGATTAAAATAACTCCATGACTGTACCTGAAAACAGTCGCAATCACTTTCCTACGCGAAGAAAAGGTCTTTAAAGTCCAATAAATGGAGCGGGTGCCTCCCTTGGCAGTCCGCATTTTGACTGTATTTTTTATTCTGGAGTGTAATGGTGTATCCAAATTTCATCAACAGTAATTAGTCGGCGCGAAAACTTTGATTTATTGCGCCTAAACTGCGCCAACAGAGCGGTGGAAATGTTCATTCGAACACATTTTTGTAGACATATTCGTAGCCTCTTCTATCTCATCAACTTTAATTCGACGATTGTCTTGTCTGGCACCATTTGGTGAACTTGCGCGTTGTTATCGTCAGTGATTGCAGTTTTGGACATCCCGAATGTTCATCGTGACCCAAGCTGGTTCGGCCAGCTTTAAATGCAGCTGCCCAAAATTTCACGGTGGCAAATGATGATGCAGAGTCCTCGTATACACCGTCCAATTCGTCTTTGATATGGGTAGGTGTTTGGCCTTTCAAAAATAAATATTTAATAACAGCTCGATACTTGATTTTTTTCCATTTTCATAAAAACGTCTACTCACTCAAACGATTGTTAAACATCAACTGCGCGTCCAAAATGGCTGATATTTCGGTCAGTGTCCTTTCAACGCCTGCGCAAACACACTTCCTTACTTTTGTTGACGAGTGCTGTCACCTTCATGTTGAGATCGGAAACTTTTCAGACAACCCTCTTACACCTAGATTCTGCCATTCCCGGAGTGTGGTAAGTTGGTCATTCAGTTACCTAACCTAACTAAAACCACTTAGTGCTAATAAGGCATGATCGAGTTTCATGCTATAAATTTTGAGAGATTGTGATTCAAATTTGGCTAGTACATGAAGTTCTAGCTGAAGCAATCGAAAATCAGTTCAAAAGACCTCAATTATTGGGAGTAATTAGTCTTATCAATTACTCGGATTTTACTGGGCCGCTGGTAGCTGTCAAAAGAAAGGACGAGCGTATCCGTATTTGAGCCGATTATTCAACAGGATTAAATGAAGCACTGGAATCACACAAGTATCCTCTGCCAACGCCAAAACCGAGTGTTCAGCAAAATCGACCTGTCCGACGCCTTCATGCAGATGGAGATGGATGGCGAATCAAAAAACTTACGATGATCAGCCCCCATTGTGGCCTATTTCGAGTAAACCATCTTTTTACGGGTGTGGAGACAGCACTTTGCATTTTTCAATAAATAAACGGCATAATTATGAACGGAGCTAAATGTATTTGTCCCTTACGGTTTTATTGTTAGAGGAACTGACTAAAAATACCACCATGATATGAAAGAGTTGACATTTCTGGGCTACATCATCGACGCAACGGCTTACGACCAAATATCCAGAAATTCAATAGGATAATTCGTGCAACGAGAGAAGTCCAACAATTGCAAGCATTCCTAGGAATAGTTGCATGGTATGGTAAATTCATAAAACAGCTGAAAGACCTTCGTGGACAATTGGCAGAACAGATGTACTATGACGTAAAGTTTGTGTGGCAACCGGCACACCAAGAAGCTTTTGAGAAGCTTAAAAAAGTGGTTACTTCGAAGTTGGCGTTAACTCACTATGACCCGAAGCACAAACTACCAGACGGAAGTAAGTAGCCCATCGTGCACGCCGTTTCGTCATTTACGAAGACCGAGAAAAACTACCTATAGATCCAACGAGGGCATTGATGTCCGCTCTATAAAAGTTCCATCGATTCGATACATCTACGGTCGCAACTTTGAGCTTCAGACTGATCGTAAACCGCTGTTGGCGTTTCACGGATCGAAAAAAAGCATTCAGGTATACACGGCTAGCTGTTTGCAATGGTCAAATAATTGGATACAAGGAGGTTTACATACGCCAGTAAATTTTGAGGCCCGAAACCAGTATATGCAAGTTGATCGATAAAGAATTTGAAAAGCTGGTAAGGCTCTGTGGAAATTTCGCTAAAAATGCGAAATCCCCAATCAAGTACACGTTGCAGTCATGAGAAATGTCACACGCCGTGCTGAAGAATGCTCATCGATTTTGCAGGAACGGTGATCATTCATCGGCGATCAGAAGGTTTTAAAATTCAATGAACAAAAGAAACTGAACAACAAATTAAAAAGACGATCGAACGCCTAGAAGACGTTTTTCCCCGTTAGGGACTCTGACCACACCATCGTTTTGGACAACAGTCTCAAATTTTTGTGAGTAAGATTTGGGTCGTTTTACAGTGAAAACCGACAGTTAAATGTTCAGGCTGAAAAATTCGTTGGCTCGTTGAAGACCGGATTAAAGAAGCTAGAAGGAGAAGGTAATGGCGATAAAATTTATGCAAATTCTTGCAAAATCCGCTACACATCTTCGTTTGCTCTTGGTATGAACTCACGATATCAAATGATGATGGGACGACCGATGAAAACGAAATTTGGCTTAGGTAAAACAAGAGCCAAACATAGCCAATAGTCGCCATACAAAAATGAGGCAACAATTCTATCAGCACTATGGCTCAAAATGGAAAGAGTATGAGACTGGTGAGGATGTGTCGATCAAAATTTTCAGCAATAATAAATGAACGCAACGAGCAGTAGATCCGAAGGTTCTACCAGAACTTGAAACAGAATCTCAGATCGAGTCTGAGAGCTATGGAAATAGAATCGCACGAATGCCGCAAGAGCCCCGCGACGCTATGCTGAATACGATCATGTGGGAGAGTGTGGTGATGTAACACTAATATCTATGTTGTGAGATGACAACACGAGTAGGAAAGAGTAGGCGTTCTATTGGAGTGTGAAATACTTACAATACATCATAAAAAGCGACGATCACATCAATAGTCATAAAAAGATTAAACTAAACTAGTTGTGTATTATTTAAAAATAATCCTTATAACAGTCCTTACGCAGAATTACAACAGTGACATAAAAAAATGTCACGGCAGTGATTCGGGATGATATATAAAAGTTTAGTGATAACGATGGATTTTTCGGGATGACACTGAAAACCGTCATGATATTAGAATTTTAGTGTTACCATCGCATTTTGTCGGGATATTTTTCAGGTTAAAATCACAAATATGTATGACATGAGTTTTGAAAAAATGTGGAATAAAGATATCTGGCAAACATTGGTAAGCGAACAGTTGGTCTGCTTTATAAGTCAACTCGAGTAGAGATTGCCAAAAAATACACTGTATTGTTTTTTTTTATTCATAAATGCGTCGTAATCCTTTACTCTTCTACACTCGTTTTTTATGAATTGTGCTTACACCAAACATAAAAGATTTCTCGAATTTTACTCTGAAATGAATCTCAGTGCACGAAGATTGTTCAAAGAAAAAACAATTTAGATTAAGCAAGGATGGATTTGTCGGATGGAAACCGTGTCAGATTCAGTGAAACTGAATTCGTGCATGTGGATTAGAAAAAGGAAATGAAAAACTCTAACTCCAATATAGTTTAAGTTGTATCGGTATACTTTTGGGAGTGACTTCGCAATTGAACACGAATTAAAAATCGAAGATAATAAAAGCCTATATAATGGCCAATAGAATTCAGATTTGAGGTTGTATAAACCAAGCAGCTCCTTATGGAGTAGGGGAGGGGGGTGTGAAAATAAAACATACGTTGAAATCGTCATTAGACAGAACGTATAGGAAAGCTCTATGTAATTATCATAAAATTATAATTAACGAGTAAATTTGATATTTGATTAGGAAGGAAATGTTGTTACTCTATAGGATAGATGAAAAATAAGAATCTACAGAGTGGAGGATCGATATCAAGAAGCGAAAACACTAGTTGTAACATTTAGTTATAAAGTTCATTCGTGTGTATTTTATTTGGTCCTTTTTCAAAAAGATAAAAAATACTTTATTTTAAAAACGGATAAAGCCAAATGGGATAATAGTGAAATCTATATAGATTTGCAAACCATTGAATACTAAACACTTTTCAAAAATATATTAATTTACTTGTCACTTTTAATTTTACACCCTTAATAATAGGATTAAAAAATATAATAAAAGGAATTAAAACAAAAATAAAAAAAGTTTTCCGAAAGCTCTTCAAAACTTTATATTTTTTTAGTATTAATATTATTTCATTCGAGTTATCACTTAGAAATATTTCTATCTACGTTGTTTTTATTGCTCCTATTATTAAAATTAAATTTATAACAATAAATTAAAATATAATCTTAATTGTGTACACTCGACGAATACATCTCCTCGTATACCGAAAAACAAATTTTATTTATTTTTATAAATTTGAACAAAAAAAAAACTTAAATAAAATACGATAAAAAAGATAAATTTATCTAACACTAACAATAGAACTCGTATATTCGTAATCTAATTTGGTTTTAGTTAAGCTTTTTTGTGAAATTTAATTTTGACAATTTTTATTTATTTTTTTGGTTGTTCGAATTAAATTATTTATCAGCACGCAAATAGTTAGATCCATTTATTGTTGGTGGTTAGAAAGTTTATGTTTAGCAAAATTAATATGAGAATGGATTGGGAAAATGTCTTTCGTTGATTTTTAGATAGTCAAAAATTAAAATTTATCAAAAATGTCTAATTTGAATCATGCTATATGGTTACATCGAACCACAGAGAAACGAAACTATTAGAGACCTAAACCAGAGTAAAATTTGTTTGCTTTGCTTTTGCTCTCACACAGATTATCGATGTCGTTACAAATGAACTTTTGTTTGCATACTTTTATAAAACTCATAGAACGTTGTGGTAACCGCAGTTTACTTTATCTAGTGGAACCCTGCCAAATCAAGAAGATAAGTCAGTTCGGCTACCGAATCATGTCTGTTGCTTGAAGTATATTAAAGGAAGCCCTTTAATCGCTGGGTTGCGTTGTACATATCATACCATTATATCGCATCTTCCCACAACTTGGGCTAACACTTATCGCTTAATTTTAAAAATAAAATTAATTTTTTCATCAAGGAAAAGCTTGGTATTTGAAAGGCTATCGCCAGGTGTTATCAACCTTAGTGAGGGTAATACAATTAAATATCAGTACAGAATCATTAATATCGAATTGCAGTGAATTTATCAAACTATAACTTCAATGAGTTCATTCATGCAATAGTTACCTAAGCAAGTTCTATGGTTGGTGTTGTCAAAAGATGAACTGGCGAATTTAAGTATGTAGCTGCGCTTTTTACGCTTCTATTTCGCGTATGTAAGATTCCAAGTAGAAACTCTAAGAACTCGAGGAGAACGTGGGCCCTGATCAATGAAAATTTAAGTAATAAAACCACCACAGCTAAATCGATAAATCAAATATCTGTAAAGGTGAATGACAAATTGTACAATGACCAAAATGAAGTATCTGAACTTCTTAATAACTACTTTATAAATGTAGGTGCCGAAATTGGTAACTCCTGTCATATTGATTTAACTTATATATCTACACCAGATATTTGCGTCAATCATTTACATAATTTTGATTTATTTACGGATGACGAGGTTGACCACTTGATAAAATCCTTAGACCCAGCTTGTTCTAAAGGTTATGACAATGGTTCCACGGAACTGAATCCCGTCATAAAAAACTCCATAAACCACTGTTTCGATTATTCTATGTGAATTTCCAGACAAACTTAAGATGGCTCAAATAATTTCAATCTTTAAGAGTGCTAACAAATTTAAAAGTCCAATTATAGGCCTTTCGACCATTTCCAAATTATTTGAAAAGCTTATACTGAACAGACTGATGCAACACACCTTAATTAAGAACTTGATCTCAGAGTTTCAATATGGGTTTCAAACAAACTCGAGCACCACCTCGGCAACCTTGTGCCTGATGAATAACATTTACAGATTCCTAGAAGAAGGTATATGTACAGGCTGTATTTTTGTCGTTCTGATGAAGGTATTTGATAGTGTTGATCATGTCAAACTGATTGAGAAATTATATAACGTTGGTATTCGTGATAAAGCCCTCAGTCTGTGTAGAAACTATCTATCAAATCGTAAACAATTTGTTAAATTAGTATTTATTATTTTCTGGTGTACCACAAGGTTCAATATTGGGTCCAATACTGTTTCTAATATATGTTAATGAATATTTAATTTATCGTTGAACAGTAAACCTCAACTATTTGCAGATGACGATTTACGGAGAGTGATTTATGTCTTCTAAAAAAATATTTCGACTGGAATAATATGACGTTTAACAAAAATATAATTCACAATTTTACCACTTTGCAAGTAAACAATAAAATCATTACGAAATCAGACGTGATTTATTATCTGGGTTTAAGTAATGTTCATCACATACAGACAAATTAAATTTACGTCTGGCACCAATAATTGGCGGCTTCAGAAGATCTGGTAAATTTTTGGACAGCTCTATTAAAAAACAACTATACTACTCGTTCATTCATCCCAACCTACTATATTTAACCCCAATCTGGGGCCCCACTAATAAATTAAACGATTTCCAAACATACCAGAATAAGTCACTAAAGGCACTTTTCGAGTTACCGCATAGATATCCCACAAAATTATTGTATTATGCGGATATACTACCTGTTCTCAAACTAGTTGACTTTAGTTATAAAGGGTTTTCCAATAAGAATGATATGATTTCTTTAAAAAAAGAAATACTACGTACTGTGTGGCACGTAACCCCGTCTTGTTGGAACCAAATGTTGTCAAGATCAATTTCTTCCAATTTCGGCCATAAAAAATTGGTTATCATCGATCTATACCGATCTCCATTGACAGTAACGGTGTTACCAGCTTCATTTCGAAAAAAATACGGATCGATGATTCCACCAGACCAAAACCACACCAAACTGTCAATTTAGGTGAATGTAATGGTTTTCCATGAATAATTTGTGGATTTTCTTCGCACCAGAATCGACAGTTTTGTTTATTTACCGCACCACTCAGATGAAAGTGAGCCTCATCGGAGAAGATGATTTTCTTAAAAAAATCGTTATCGTTTTCAAGTTGTTCCAAGGCAAAATCAGCAAATTTACGACGTTTACGGTAGTCCAATGCCTCAGTTCTTGAGTGAGAACAATTTTATGCGGATGCAAACCCAAATCCTTTCCCAAAATGCGCCATGTTGTGGTTTGAGACAGTCCCAATTCTTGAGAACGCCTTGGAATCGACAAATTGCGGTCTTCAGCAACACTTGCCTGAACGGCAGCAATATTTGCATTACTTCGAGCGAATCTTTGTCTTATTGGCACTTCAACATTATGTAAAGAAAATGTACGCTCAGATTTTTCAACACTTGGACGATTATTACGACAATAAAATGGCAAAAGCGCACGAAAAGTTGCAATTGGAGAACGATTATTTTGATAATAAAATTGAATAATTTGTGAACGTTGTTCTTGCGTATATCTCACCATGATGAAATGTATACATTACTGAATACAATGAAACAAAAAATGACAGATCGTGACATATTACAAATGGCCGAAACGTTACTTAAAAATCATATCATTCCTATTGGAAAACCCTTTATAATGCTAATATACCTGGTTAATAACAGTATGATAAAATTCTCGCTTGAGCTCTAAACTAATTTTCAATTAACTATGAGAAACACTAGACAAGCAAATGATATGAGATTAGCCACTTACAGGAATACATCATCTGCACGAAGTATATTTTACCGAGGTTTGCATCTCTGTAACGAATTACCACTTAACATTAGAACACTTCCGGTCTCTAAATTCAAAATGTACAATAATTAAAGAAATGCTATATAACGAGTTTTGCAGTGAGTACGATCAATGTCACAGATAAATGCAATTAGCATTAGCAACTCTATCGTTTTTTTAAAGAACAAAATCCAACTTTTGCAGAGTAATATGTCAGATCTTGTATGTCCCGGGTTACTAAGTACTGTCTTTACAATAATCATAAGTTTTATAATATAATGAACAATCACATTTAGCATCTTAATTTTCTAGCTGACATAGCATGGTATCGTCATTTTTATGAAGAATTACATGCTTTATATACTTATGTGCAACATATTTTTTTACTCACTTAATGTCAAATTTAATACTTAAAATTTCCAAAATTATTTAAAACTAGCCGACCTGTGACTGAATAATCAGTCACGTGAATACATTTTATTGAATTTTTGGTTAAGAAATGATGAAGAAGATTTTTTAAGATCTAAATTTGATGCACTTTTATCAAAAATAAAGTAAATTCATATTTTTTCCTAGCGCTAGGAAATTTTCTGAAACCAGCTGTGATACGCGTTTCGGGTACTTTCCGGTGGAATTTGTCCGATTTTTCTAGTCTACACTTAAGTATGAAAAAATTAAGAGTATGATTGTAAAATTTGTATTGGAAATAAAAAAAAATATGCCAAATATGTCCATATAAAGAGAATCGAAGGCTTAGTTGAAAAAATGGTGGTTCCTGTGAAAACATTAGATTTCATGTTCCGAGTAGGAGGCTGCATTATCATCGATTTTGGATTTTATTCGCCATGCCACAAACTACGGTGACAACAACGCCATTCTAGCTCATCAAAATCTTTTAACATGGAGCAACATAATATGATAACCAAGGACAGCTTTAAAATTAATTTAAGAATTTAATTTTATAATCTAAATTAAAATTAACTGCTTTTACTTTATTTTACATAATAAAATTAATTATAGTAATCAAGAAAAATTTGGCCTCGAAATATTTGCTCTAGAAATATTTTCTAGACTATAAATATCTGTGTCCTCTCTACAGCGCAAACGGGTTGGCTGTTCGAGGTGAAACTTTATACTTAAACTTTTTCTATAAAATGGGGGACCCCAGTGTTTGATTGAAATCAGTCCAACGGAATAGCATATTCCCTCGGAGCCTTACGTGTTTGCAACTATTTTGAAAAATATAATTTTCGATAACAATTACTATGAATTAGAAGATTCAGAATGACTTCAGAATGGCAACAATACTGGTTCGGATCAGTTTTACAAAATGGACGATGACGGAAATGACGATTTTTGGCAACATATTATTTTCCAACAAAAACTCGACCCCTGCACAGCCCAGACGGATCGATTGATCTGATCGGAATGAAACTTCATACTTAAAGTTTTTCAATTATTGAGAAATCCCAGTAATTTATTGACGAAATTGAACCACCAGAAGTGACAGCTTCAATAAGAACTTTTTCTGTGTTTTTGCAAATATTTTGAAAATTATATATAGCATTTACGAAAAAACGATTTTAACTAAATGAATTCTTAAATTACATCGTTTTTTAAATTAAACCGAAAATGTTTTGATAAAACAAAAATTATTTCACCAAAATTCGGCTTTTCCACAGTCCAGACGGATTGACTATTTGAAATCAAACTTATTACTGAAACTTTTGCCTTTAATTGGGAGATCTTTACGAAATTTGGTGGAAATCTGCCTACTGATAGTGGCAGCTTCCATGGGAGCTTTTTCAATATTATTATTTAAACTGTTTATATTAGTTGTATTATTTATATTAATTTATTATTTACATTAATTATATTATTTATGTTATTTATATTACTTATTTACTTTATTTATATGAAACGTTTCTATGTTTGAGTCAGATTACGCTGGATATGCCCAATGTGTAGATCAAAAATATATATTGAATGTATAAAGAAAATAATATTACGAATTGATAAATAAGTACTTCTGGATTATTCAATTCAAGTATGATAAACACCACACAAAAAATAATAATCGCTGTTCAGGATCGATCAGTAAAAAAATTATTATTCGGTCAGTAAAGAAAGAATTATAAAAAGAAATTCCGTTCGGAAGTGGCATATGACTCTATTGCTATATTTTAGAACAATTGCTCAAATGTTTGTTAAAACTAAAACCCATCTTGTAGTTTATTTTTAAATAAAGCAGTTAATCAAATTTTGAAAGTACTAAATAAATTCTCAAAATGTATTAAACCTCTCAATTATATTTGATGCCTTCCCATTTTATTCAGTAAATATTCTTTAAAAATTTAATTTTTATTCACATAAAAAACTTACATTAATCTTAACTTTACCAGAAGAGAATAACCAGGTAAAATTACCTAAGACGCTTGGTAAGTTTGTTCCTATGGTAGGGAACTCATTCGTTCAGCGTGCGAAGACAAAATTATCTGGTAGAATTTTTAAATTCGCTCACTGCAAACGGTCCTTCCTGAACATCGAATGGCACTTAAAGTCGATGTTTCGATATTGCTTCCCCGAAACTTAACCTCTCCTAAATTATGCAACGGAACTAGACTTAATGAGATCAAATTACAAAAAAATCAAATTGAAGCAGACATTTTAAAGGTATGTAGCACAGGCGAAACAGTATTTATACCACGTATACCAGTTATTACCAAATCTCGCTATTACAATTAACATATCGTGGCGGCACACGCTAAAACCAGCTGGTGTCGATCTAAGGACAACCTGTTTCTCGGGCCGTCAACTGTTTGCGGCTTGCTCTGATAGTCATATATAGAGGACGCTAAATTATTACATTTCTCATATGCTTGAAATTTGATAGATAGTTATCTGAAAAAAAAATATTCTTAGAATATTCTGCGTCTGCTCCAATTCGGAAATGCAGGAAAATTGAGAATGTTATCTTAGAAAATTAAACAACAGTTATAAAAATACTTTCCGGGTTGGAGGGTTGACTGTGCGATTTGTATTTTGTCGCCAATATTTTTTCATTTTGAACTTGGAAAATTTAATATACTTTGGGAATTGCATGTACGTCAAGGAAATCTATCTACCATTACAAATCACAAAAAAAAAACGCTCACAATATGATCATTGAGTCATTTTATTATTTGTATGCAATCGTGTGATTTGTCATTTAAAATGTCTAGGATCGGGCAACTGTAAAAATACTACTGTTGTTCAGAATTCATCGTTTAGAGATGATGGCAAATTTTCATTTTGCGTCCCATTGCGTATTATTAAAAAATGGAAAATGATGTTGCAAGTGGTGTCTGTCGTTTGTCTGTATGTTTGTATCTTCTCTATAGTCCAGACAGATTTGGATGAAATTTCGTACACAATTTTTCACCAAATATTGGAATGCCTTTTGAAATGATGTGGGAATCACCCCACAAGAGCCTTTTTGGCGTCTGGAAGGTTTCCTTCCAATTAGATGTAGCTTGGGCTCTAAGCAAAATTTCAAAGAATGGCCACTGCATGAAAAATAGAAGTTAAAAAACAAAATCCTTTTCTATTGTTATTATTTTTTAAATTAAACATAGGAATTATTATTTGTTTAATTTAAATATATTAATTTCGGATTTTAAGTTGCTCATATAATTTGTGGTACTTGTGTTTTATTTAAAAATGTTATTAAAAAATATTTTCGGGTTGAAGGGATTTTGTTAGAGAGGATTTTGATATTTAAGTTAAACATCTAATTTTGTTTATGGTGCGTGACTTAAAGCACTTACACACGATCTGACTTGTCGGGTCGACGGTCGGTCCGACCAAACCAGGTGTTGTCTCCACACAATCCATCAAACTATTGAACTGATATTCATTTATACTTTTGTTTGTGTTGAGTACAAATCATAAAATATTGACATTTGTGATTTTTTATGTTTTAATTGTTTGGTTTGAACCCTTTGTACAGTGAAATACAGAATACCTTGATTAACAAAAAATAACAAAATTCCATCAACGTTTGTGGCATGTTTAAATATTGGTGACAAAAAAGGTAGAATACGGTCTAAATATTAAGTCGAACTACCACTTACGAATGGGCCATACAACCTTCAATATATTATTGTAATTAGTATTGCCAATAGTTATTAAACACAATACAACTATGAAGAATGCTATAACTGCAGAGGAAAAATGAATAGTAACGCTACTAAATCTTGCTATTGGGAGAGATGCCGATTTACGATTTAGTAGCGCAAATTCTCTTCAATTACTTTCAAAAATAATTCCGAAGACGTGCATATATAAAGTTTTAAACAATATATACAGGTAAGCCACCATTTTTCCTAAATACCTGTATGTATTGTAATTATGTATACATAATTAATTTGTTTGTGTTTTAGATGGCCACAATTGAATCAGAGTGGATATATGTTGCTGATTAATTTCAAACCTTATGGCAGTTTAACAATTCTCTGGGAGCAATGGATGACAAACACATTCTAATAAATAAGCCAATAGCAACAGATTCTTCATATTATAACAATAAGAGTACTTTTAGTGTTGTACTGTTTCCGATTATCAATGCTAATTGTGAGTTTTCGTATGTTCATTTGGGGTAAATGGACATGTATCTGATGGTGGAGTTCTAAAATATACTGAATTTTGCAAAAGGCTAACATCGGATGCATTAAACTTACTACAGCCTTCTTTACTACCCGATAAAACCACATTAGCACCTTATGTTTTCCTAGGTGATAGTGCCTTTGCATTAGAAAACAAATTACTGAAACCGTTCCACAAAAAAAATCTCAGCAAGGAAAAGCGTATATTTAATTACAACCTCCGCGGCGCTGCGCGCCTCGTTACCGCACTGTTGCGAATTTATAAATTTATAAATAAGGATAAACCAACAATAATTTGGATATTTTTAAAATATTTTTTTTCTAAAGTAAAGAAAAAGCCATATGGAAACTTTTCGGGGGCAAATCCAGCTTCCATTGGGCATAAAAACCTTTATGAAGTTAAATAAAATAAATTATAAAATTAACAAAAATAATTAATTTATAAATTCAATAAATAATAAAAACAGTGCAAATTTAATTTTCGATAAGACTACTAAGGCCATCTTAGCTAAGAGTTTCATGTGAAGACTTTTTAGTTTAAGACTAAAGTCTTTATTGAAATTCTGAAGGCAGTAGCTGTCAAAACCAAATGTTCATCATATTGTTTCAAATTTATGAACGAAAAGCGTCAATTCATTGAATTCAATTCGAAATTGTTTAAAGAACTCAAATTTATGCTATACATATATGCTAAGAACATAATACGTTCTAAAATATAAAATAGTAATTCATTTTGAATAATTTTGTAAAATTTGTTTGTTAAATGTCAAAATTATTAACTGGAAACGACAAAATTATGACTCCTAAGACCACCTATTTCGCTGGTATTAACGAAGACAATTTTTTAAGACTACTGACAGATCAGACTAAGTGTGGGATAAAAATAAGTTTGAAGTTTACAGTTTCCGTTAAGATAAATGATTTCGCTTTGACAGAAAATACGACTGTGACTGTACGTCATAAACGAGTGTGTTAGTCTACAAAAAATAATATTTAAAATGACTATCACAGTCCTTCAGCTCGGTTCCGGCTCAGTCCATTGGTTGTAGTTCGATGGAATAACATGAAAAAAAGGAAAAATATTGTTATCAAATCTTAATCAAAGAATTAATACGAATATATTTATTTATTTAAAAGTAAGTATTTTACGATTCGTGATATCGTTAAATGCATGGCGCTTATCGTTCATTTTCTTTACATAATTATTTAGCAAAATATTTGCAAAACTTTCTTGGAATAACGCAGACATGTGGAAGATGCATATGTGATATAGTTTACTTCATCTGATGGAATGGTAAGTCCTCCACACTGTAGGTAATTAAAATAATGGAAGTTAGTTATTTCTCCTTTTTCATTCAGAAATAAATGTTGACATTACTTGCAATTATGTACCTTGGACTGACTGTGTGCTGCGTAACCAGTAACAGTTTAGCGTCTTCGTCTATTTCAACATTTTGAAGATAAAGGTCACTGTCCAAAATTATGTTGAATTCGGATAGATCCATGTCTTCATACAACGAATTTTCATTAGTCGGTTGCATCAGATTTTTATAATCTTTTTGATTATGCGCAAAAATGTTGTGTATCCTAATTTTTTCTGCACTCTATGTCTTCTGTGTAGGATACTCGATAACTGCAACCTAATGATCGGTATAATCGAAATCTTCCTTCTAAATCGTCTATTTGTAATTTCCCAATAAGAAAATAATCTAATTTACAGTGGGACAATGAAAATTTTATTAAGTCAATCATAGTTTTAGTGCTTAGTTTGAGAGCAACCCACTCTAAAAACTTTACCAAAAAAACATAATTATCGTCTGTAATCGATTTAATCGGCAAAAAGATAAATCATTTCTTTTAAAAACACCTTTCAATGTCCGTTTTATATTGACAATATTCCACAATTATTGCATCAATATTCCATCATTATAAATGACTAGATTTAAAATGACTAGAATTAGAAATAATTTCCCTCCAACATACCCAACTCCAACATAATCGGCTAAGAAATGGCCTGAGTTCTATCCCACGTGGCCATAATGCAGAACTTCCATTTTCATCCAGCACACTGAATCCCATCATAATCGGTTAATAATTGGAAGCATTGAATTTGTTTTGCAAAAATTTGATTTTGAAATGCGAAAATTTACGAATTTGAAATATTAAAACTTGAATTTACTCCTCCTTACCAATCAATTGAGGTTGATTTACAAAAAATTGACAATGAGGAATAACAAATTGTAGTGGACTTGTAAAAACTTGGAATGAACTAAAAATTTTAATATCATTTACAAAATCGTGAATTTGAAGTGCAGAACCCATATATTTTTTATTGTCAAATTTCAATTTGGTAAAATCTATAGAAGCGAAACAAAATACACGTCTAAGCATTAAAATATAAATTTTTAAAATTAATAAATGTTAAAACTTTCCCGCTAAATCTATTTGAACTTATTTAGTTTTGTTCGAAATTAAGAAAAGAAAATAGCGAGTTTTGCACATTTTCGGTCAATATACGTGTGGTAAATAACGAGATTTGAATAAAAAATTTTACCTGTATAAAAAATAACCTATAAGTCTTCAATTGGACCGCAGTCTTAGAGTTTAATTTCAAATAGTTTGCCAACTCTTTCCATTTTGGAATATTATATTTGAGTGGTTCTTATGTTATTTGTTAAATATTTGGCTAGGGAGTAACAAATTACTGACGCCAAATTGTCGATCAAGTTTGGAAACGGAAGTTAAATCGAATTTAATTAACTAAATAATTTTAGGCTATTTTCTTTAAAAGATTTTTTTAATCTGTGAATCTTTCGAAAATACTAATAATCATTCTTGTTCATTACAGTGACATAACACTATCGCGTTGCCCATTGGATTGTGGCATGGATGGTGTCTGCGATTTTAACGATGGCAGCGGCATGAGTGGAAGTACGGTTTCACGATGTCTGTGCCCATTCGGTAAATCGGGGCTGAAGTGCGCAAATGGTGAGTATACTTTAAAACTAAATTTTATTTATTATTATTCTTAAAAATCTATGAACAAAAATACAAGATTTTAATACTTAGATTTTGCATCTTAAAATATTCGATGTAGATTTAATGTAATCGGCAGACTGTCGGTTCTTGGTATATACGCAAATCCCTAAAGTACCTAAAAATGTCTTTTATACTTTTACATATTTTCATATTTGCAGATAGATTGTTACCATTTTCCCCAATCTACTTTATGATTTGTTCATAAATTATAATATAAAAAAGTGTATAAAAGCTTTTAAAAGTTTTATTCTTGGTTTCGTTTTTTATTTGTGTGCCAATACAAAGTGCTATTAAAATATACTTAGCCATGTGTGTATACGTGTAGGAGAGCAGCACAAAGTATTAAAATGGCGATTCAAAATAATGCTTTTAGTACATTGTATATTGTAAAAGTAATGTATTGATTATGCTTTAAATTATAAAAGCACAATTTTGCATTGTACCCCTATGCTCTGCATATGCAGTACTTTTGTGTAATAAATAGTTTTCCATTTTATTGTTGTGTATTGTTTTTCAGACAAAAAACTAAACTGAACTAAACAAACAAGACAAGTAGTTTTTTTTCGAAAAATACCGTTATATAACTGAACATCAGTTTACTGCTTTATATATAGCATTCGTACCTTTAGCATAACGTAATTCAGTACATATTTACTACTAACTTAATCAACAACATCTTTTTCTATTTTATATACAAACACATAACTATTATTTAAGCCATTAAAACTCTATACAGCTAAACTATAAAATATAGTGAACGACAACGAGCTTGGATAAAACGAAAAACGTTGTTCAAATTGCTTTGTCATATCGGAAACCGGAAATAATATCCTTTTTCTGTTAAAGCTTTTACCTCTTCAACAACATGTTTTTGGTGTGTCTGTGTGTGTGTGTGTATACTCATTTTATTTTCGAGACAACAAACTTTGTTGAACTTTTTATTATACCAATATATAGTGAGTGTATACATACACAGACATATTTATGTATAAATTGAGACTTAGGATAACGGATCAAAAGCACCCAAAATAATATTTCTGAATTGTATTTTGTGTAAACGTAAAGAGTTTGTAGTTTGGTTGTTGATCGAAAAATGTGAGGGAAAACTTTTTTTTTTGTTTTGTTGATGGTATGAATGGAAAAATTATTCGTTGTTTTTTTTAATGGATATTCTGGTAATTTATGGGTGATGGATTTTTCTTTTGTTGTATGTTATTATCAATATAGGAATGTTTTAACGTCGGGGTTATAATATATACGGGTTCAGTTTGGCATATTGGAGGGGAAAACATGAATTTCATTTTAATACGGAATTAATGGAAATAATATTGCTATTTGGAATAAAACAAACTACCCGCGACCAATTAGACTAGGGAACGGTAGCATAAAGCTGTCTATTAAATACTTTTAAAATTACGAATGATTTTAGTCTGCAATATACAATAGCAACATTTTTGGCACAAGTTTTAATCATTTATTTTAATTTATTTTACCTAAAGCAATTGCTTTATTAGTAAAGATAGGATGAACCAAGAATATTATTGCTACTTTTATCGATAGTTTCGACAATTCGTTGAATCATAATTCGATTATAAGACAACTTTTGTGGAAGAAAATAATAGCAACAATGCAATCCATTAGGTTTCATGTAGAAATCAGGGGAGTTCAACAGCTTTAATTCAAAGACTGAGATATTTAATCCATTTTATGGTTAAAACTAGTAACGTACCTTAATATTTTGAGACCTCATGCAAAATGCAACTGTTAAGGAACACAGCAACACTCTTTTATTGGTTAAATGATAGGTCTAAAATCCAGATAATAAATTTAAAATTTAGATTTTCAAAATAGGGGTAAAGAAGTTCTTACTATAAGTGGTCTTTATTAGTCCTCTTCATCTTCGCTAGTACGACAGTAATCATGTAAGGAGACTCAGATTATTCTCGCATGCAGTGCACCATAATGACATGCCGCCGCCGCAGCGATACCAGCTGACTGGATCTTGACAGGTCTAGTTTTGGGTAGTTTTGGGTTTAGATCTGACTAGTTATTAAGCATGAGATACTATTGAACCACCTGTCGTTCGTTATTATTCTACCTTCTTCTTGAAGCAGTAATTTGCACATAGCGAGCGATATGTCAACATCCACCCTGCTTAGTGAAATGAGACAGGTATTGCCTTGTCAAACAGTTCCATCCGTCTTTTCATTCTCCGCGACATAAATAATGTCTTGACACCTACTTCAGGTGGATGTTAAACTCTGCCATCTCGTTAAGAGATAAAAGACACTTTTGGAATATTTTTGACGTAATAAAATATCAATGATCGTTTTCATTGTAGCCATACTGTCCGTAAAAATGTAAATATCCTTTGAATATTAGTTTATACCTCAACGACTGCCCTTATCGCGATAATTTCAGCACGAAAAACACAGCAGTAGTGCGGGAGACGAAAAGAGAAGTTTACAATTAATTATTACTCCAACCCAACCTTCCCATCCATCTGTGAACCATCAGCAAAGAAATTAACTCCTTCAGTATTCAGAAATGCTTCTCTCAACCAGACCTCTCTGATGGGAATCTAAGTCCTAATCTGAGTACCTCTGATCAAAAAATGATGACGGACTTGTATAGTCGGTAGTATTTAACATGTTCCTGCGGCTTAGAATATATGAGTGCCCTGTATTGTTACAGTTCCACATGGAGATGAAGTTGAGCCTTATAGCTGAGCTCACTGCCCTGTATTTACCTATGGTATCTAGGGGTGTGAGTTGAAAGCGAATATTCAGTGGTTGAGTGGATGTGCTCCTAAGAGCCTTAAGCAGTAATACCCAAAACATATTTTCGCTGTACGCCTCTCACCAAGGATTTTAGGTTAGTCAAAATATTAGCAGAAATGCGACCCAGATACTTTGCGGAAGGTCAATCCAATATCATTTAAACTACGGGTCGATCTGAGGAAGTTTGTATTTTTTGGAAAAAATGATCAACTCTGTTTTTGTGTGGATTCACATTCAAGACGCAACCGTTAGCCCAATTGGAATGAATTCCAAGTGCACTTTGCTTATCTTTTTTTAAGGTGCCAGGAGATTTACCGAAGACACCAATCGAAAAATCATTCGGATAAGCAACCGCACTTTAAAGTCGTACCTTTCCAGGTTTAATAACAGGTCATTTATAACCACATACCTTGCGGTGTTATCTTACTCGCAAATATGCGGTTAGAGAACTCACCCGGATTGACCGTCACGACCCGGCTTTTTCGCATTTTATCTACCCAACTCTTCGAAACTCGTCCACGCACAGAGAGAAACGTGTTACCATAATCGTCGTAGTTAAAGGCCCCTCTACATCCAGAAAAGTTATCATCGAGCATTTCTTATGTTCAAGAGATTTCTCGATAGGATAAATAAGGGAGTGGAGAATAGTTGTAATAATAGATTTCCGCTTGCAATATTCATTTTGGGATTTCCATAGTCTATTTGGCTCAATCGGACTCGAAATATGGCCTTCTATCTGTCTTGTCAAAATTTTAAGTAGGGAAGAGGTATACTTATAGGTTTAAGGTCTTTGCCTGAGATATAAATTTTTCATTTACTTCAGCTCATTTTCTTGGAATGTGATAGAGTTCTGAGCTGCCCTTGAAGATAACTTACAACCAGAGTAGTCGTAGGTAGTCATAGGTTTAGCGAGATCGTCTCTCCATAATATTCTCTGATAAGCTCGATCTGCCTCATGAATCCATACCTGTCTGTACATTTTGTCGATATCTGCAGTCAGTATGAATTTATGCCGTTGCCATCGGAGCAAGATGTCCGCAAGATCTTGCTGCAATTTTGAGCCAGTCATCATTAAATCCTTTACTGACATTCCCGTGGTGGTCTTCGCTGAAGCATCGAACACAACTCTGAGTTTGGTTGTTGTATTGCCTTCCTTGAGCACACCATGATGTGGTATTCAATACCTTTGATTCACATTGATTTCCTCAGGCTCCCCTCGGACTAACTCCATGTGCTTTAGATCCAGGTACTCCAGCATGAACTGGTGGTACATCTGCTTGAATGATGCATCCTTTGTGCATTTTCTCTCGAGCTGTAGCAATCTGGCGACGGCCATTTTTCTTGACTCGCCTAAGTTGTGCTGGCTTGATTTAAAAGGAATCCTCACCATGTACTTTCCATCTGGATTGCGCGGGAATATTAATACTTCGGGAATATTTTCATTCTCAATCCAAATTCAGTGTTTTGAGCCATGGGCTCATTATGGTTGCCCTTTATAATGTTGTCGGTAATCATTAACGGATAGTAATCCGCTTTGTATGCCTTCCAGATGCTTCCAGTTACTTTCGTCAATGTTGGTTTCGGGAATCTGTTGAGTAAGCTTGTCGAATACCAAAGCGTCAGCAAGCATACACAAATTTTAAGAAAATCGTGGGCTTAGCTTGATGTTGATGGAGTGTCTGCAAACGCCAGCCTTATTCCCACCTATGCCAGCAATATTCACGTTGGTTTTTCTTTTGTTTGCATTCAATAGATGAGCGGCCTTTGATGATATTAAGGTGGCTTGGGACTCTGAGTCTATCAAGGCCCTTAAAGTAGCGACCTATCCATTGCTTGTAGTTGCTTTGATTAAGGCGGTGGGTAATAGCACAGGTCCTTGTTGACTGGTCAGAAGAGTTTGACTTATACTCTTGCTGTAGACGCTGCGTTGTTGCAATGCTGAAGAGTATGATGGTGTCCATTGCACACCATTCATGTTGTAGATTTACACTGACCTCTTTTATGTGGTACGAGTCAATGTACACAAAGATTGCATTCATTCACTAGCCTTGCTCTGTCTACCGTTGGCATTTTCCGGAGTAGCTCGCATTGCTCGGATCCATGACGTTCTCTAAACGTTTTAACCCAGCAATGGAGGCTGAGCGTGGCGGCATATATACGCTTTAGTGGTGGCACGAATGGTGCTACGTTAGATGTTCGCGTTACGGCTGTTTTTGTGCTGCCCATTGCTCCTAGTGACTGGAATTTTCTCTCCATGAAGTCGAAATATTCTGATATTTTTGGTATTCCCCATGGATTTGATACCGTTGATTCGTAGAGCCTGGCAGATTCCATTTTTTTGATCAGGATGAATGTTACAAATGACTCAAATGGAGGGCTCAAATTTAGCCGCTCTATGTTGTGTAACATTTCCTTCGCGGATTTGTGGAGATTTCGTAACGCCCCGGTAGTTGTAACTTGTATCGTTGGAAGTGACAGCAATTAATTGCAATATTTGGCAGCCAGCAGTCGTGGGTTATTGTATTTCGACTGCAGCAGGTTCCAAACCATTTCATAATTTTTACCTGTTGTTAGGTGGCTGATAAGTTGCGCTGCACTTTTCTGTAACTGGGACTTAAGATATGACATTTTTACTCTATCCGAAATGTTGTTGTTTCGGTAAATGAGTTCAGTCAATATGTCGTTGAATAAACTCCAATTTTCTTAATCTCCAGCGAAATTTGGCACGTTCAATGTCGGTAATTTGATTTTTGGACATCCTGTTGTTATCGATGTTCCTTTCTGGAGCTGTTTTAATCTGATAATCGTGGCTTGTGTGTAGCTGGTCGACTACATCCATGTGTTGTTGCAACTGGTTGGTCTTTAGCTGCAAATATTCTTTTGAGCACTCTGCGGTGTCTAATGAGTACTTACTAGAAGCAGTATTTTTGTTCAACGGACACATTAAGATGTTTTGTTTCATAAATAACTTATTGTTGGCATCTCCATCGTCCGTTGACTCCCGATCCTTCAGAGGTATTGATGAATGTTGTTGTTCACCTGATTTTGAGGTCATTTCGTTGTTGTTTGGAATATTAAAATCATGGCTGACGAGTGATGATGATTGTGACTGGTCGGGCGTTGATATCGTCGGAGTACTAGCCGGTCCCTTATTTAACCGTTGACGCGTATCCTCTAGGAATAGATCGTACCTCTCCACCAGTTGTCTTCTGGAACCCCAATACGAATGAGTTGATTCCAGCGGCGGGATTTGGTTGCTCTAATTTGGTAGTCTATTGCCACATAATCGTTGTATAGCGAATTATGTATGCGACCTTCTAAATAGGTCTTTGCTCTGATTTTGTTTAATTCTGATTATTTAAATTACCACTGGAGGGGTTTAAATAATCAGATTGCGAACTATAAACGGTTGTAAATTATTTTTAATTCTAATTTTTTATTACATTAAAATTCTTTTTTATATATAAAGTTTACTGCTGCCTAAGCAATTTAAACACACAAAGAAATACAAAAATACGTAAATATGAGTACTAATAGTGTTTATATTATATCCGGTAGTGTACGGTATCCAGATGTGGAGCAGACCGGATGTGGATTACGAAAACTCATGGGTCGACCCATATTCCATGTCCAGTACTATAGGCTGGCATGGAGCTATGCAATGTGCAGATGGTAACTTAAATCGGTCCTATAGCCGTACGTCTTCGAGTTGGCAAAATTGCGTAAAGTAAGACGGGAAAATGAACTGCGAAAGAGCAGGGAGTAAATTTAATGCCATCTCCACAAATGATAGGTCGGCAGTAATACATATACCAAACATTCATACAAAGTTGAGTAACAAAACATAAGATACATGATGTTTTTGACTGCTACCACATATCTATCTCTCCAACGTCTTGCCACCACATCCCTCTTACATTATGTAACACAAAATGGTATAATATTTCTTGTACATTCAACGTTATGTGTTGTTTATTTTGTACATAGAAAAAGACTACAGGTGGGCTATAAAAATCAATAATCCATTCGGTATTGAGTTTTTATGTTAAAGTTTTCCAAAGTTTGTTGAATATACGAGTACGATGTTTTGTGTTTCGAAGCTTCATATTTTATTTTTACACATCTACCAATCGAAATATACGTATTCACATACACACAGTTGTGTGGAAAAAGCAACAAAACACCCAAAATATAAATGGTAAAATGAAATGATTTTTTGTTTAGTTTTCCATTTTAAGATGGAAATAAGAAAATGTATAAATAATAAAATATTTATGGACATTTTTTTTTGCTACTGTGTCGGCATATTCCATGTAAGTACGTTACGTACGTACATGAGAGAGGCTGATGTATGAGAATAGAAAAAGATTCTGACTTCGGGTACATATAGCGTACACCATATTTTAACAATGAAGATCTGGTGTCTTACTTGTATATAGAGTTGTTTATATTTAGATATGAAAAAAAGGATTACAAGGAGGAAAATTTAATTCAGATAAAGACATATGTGTTTTATCGTATAGATCCATTTGGTACAAATTATGGTACGTTTCTATCCCATATACGCCGAATAGTTAAATGATACAGAACAATTGCAAGCATAAACCAAATCCCAAAAAAATCGAATCCTAGCAGTTGGTTTAAATCTGAAAACGTTTTATTGGTGTACATAAATAGTTGCATCTGGGATCCTGTAATATGTATTTCCCGTACTGTATCTAATATCTATATATACCCACGTCTTTATATACAATCGGTGGTGTAAAAATATGATAAGAGAACCAAAAATTGTTGTTTTATTTAAATCAATTTGTTTATTTATATACATTTCGTATTGTTTTGGCTTAAATTAAATTTTTGTGCTTTGTGTCTTAAAAAATAAAATAAATTCGAAATGGAAATGGAAATGAAAATCTGTTTATCCACTTATTGATTTGATTAAATGATGAATTGTATTCGTTATATATTTTTTTATACATTACATTACGAGTGTATGAGGAAGGCGTAGGGATTTTGATTAAGGATAATTTAATAATCAGAGTTAATTTGGATTAAGAAGAATAGGATATATAGACGAAATATAGCCAACAACGAAAGGCGGATTAGGCATTATTATCGCAATTTACTTTTGTTGTTGCTGGATTAAATTATTCACTGGGCCAAGTGCCAAAGATTTATTGTATAAAAAGCTCAATTAGAGGAGATGGAATTATTTTAATTTCAGATTGAATTTGTGTAACACAAGCAGAGCCCACTGTTTTAGGTTTTTATCCACCTTCTTGAAATCGTTAAATCGCTTCCCAATTTCATTGGGCAGTTTGTTTAATTATCTGGCAATTACTGTTCGAGCTTTGGATTGTATGGAATTTCACTGTTCCATAATAGTAGGTAATTATGAAAAATTACGTTTTAAACTCTTGCTCTATTAGTGGAGGTCAGTCTGTCAAGTTATAAAAATGTTTTAACGCCTTCAACCGAAATACTCTTTGTGACAGAAACAGCAATTTCTCTAGGCCCCGAAAATAAAAATCATCCAGAATCCTCAAAATCCTTTATTTCAATCTAATTGTGATAAAATACAGTTTTTACATACAGTTTTAAATTTGAATTAAACTCGCAATTTACCAACAGATGGATAAACTACCTCAAGTTGTTGCGAATAATTTTGATTATCCTGTGTCACACAAAAGCTGCCTCAACAGTTCTCCTCATACCGGTTAACTCGGAGGAGGTTGTCGTTCTGATTCGACATATATAGGTAAACAGCATAAGAATCTAGGATAATTGGATGTTATATTTTTCTACGTGCTCTCTACGCGTATGTCGTAAAAGACATAAAGATTGGTGACAACAAAATTTGGCTGGTATCAGAGTAGAGAGACCAAGATAAGTACTTCATTGAGTAACTTGCTATTAATTGAAGTAAAAATAATACTTGGATGTGATACGAAAATGCATCACAAAATCTTGCGATATTTATCAAGAACCTAATTAAATATATTACGACCAACAATCATTATGACTTAGAGCTTTTCTGAGCACCAAAATATTTGACCTATAATCACGATATTCACTCTGCTACTCGGACTTTCTTTAAGAGACATTGGAGGGCAAGTTTGGGCATATGTTTGTCCCAGGCCATAAGCCCCAACTCACAAACTCCTCAAAGCTGGCTCAGAATGCTGGTGGCTGGATAGTCTGGGGAGCTTGGAACCAAAACCCATTGGATATCAAGAACTACTTATGAGAGCCTAGGTACCCCTATAAAGTAAACTTAAGAATGTACAAGAGTAAATTGAGGAAGAAAATTCTTCTGTTATAAAACTAAAGGCTCTTCGGGCTTTCAATTATTTGAATAAACCAGACCCCTCATGAACACGTTCAAGTGAGGTATCCTAGGCGCCGTTTATTTTCCAGAAAGCTTTAAGTTCATTACCTAATAAGAGTTTCATTCGCTACACATACAGGAGTTAATGTTAGCTAATGGAAAGCGGGTCCTATTTGCGTTAAATTGTTTCAAGCCATTTAAATCACTTGCATTAGACGACAACCACAGTCCAAGACAGAATGGCTTCCCCACAATAATTTCCGTTAGTTGAACCTCTTGCTTTCAAAAACATAAAACTTATGTTGTTACTGATAAAGCAAAATTTCCGAGTACTATCCTGATCGGTAATCGAACTATTTAAAAATAGTAAACAATGTTACAACAGCGTTGTGCTTAATGCATAATCAATGCATTTAAATAGATGTGGTTTAAAAGGCCTGGTACTTTGATTTTACCGTTGTAAGATCGCTTAGGCGGAACACCTTCAATAGATATGGGGGGCATCGTGGACAGGGAAACGGAACGAATCCTGTGGACGCTGAATGATTTTAAGTCTTATAAATCGGCGGGCCCGGATCGGATTATACCAGCAAAAATCCAAAGGAACTCGACAGACATCCTCCCCTGGCTGGAGGTTCGGGGAATGTCTGAAACAGGTCTATGTTCCTAAGAAATGGAAGGAGGTTAGAGTAGTCTTTATCCTGAAATCGGTAAATAGCTCACGTGCTTGTCCAAAAACCGAGGGCCTTTAACTCTATCATCCTTTCTGTTAAAACCCTTGGAAAGGCTGATAGATGCAGTTATTCGATCAAAAATTGAGCCAAGAAATTGAACCTAGTCTCTGCATATGCAGAGGATGTGGCGATAGCTCAGGCAAATATCTGAACACGGTTTGGGATGTTATGCAGAATGCACTCCTGATCGTTACGAAATGGGCCATCAAATGTGGATTAGGGGTCAACCCTTCCTACACGGAGCTGGTCCTATTTGCTAAGAAATATAAAATTCCGGTAGGTAGCCCCCCTACAATGAACGGCATTACACTGGCTTTTGCTGATAGAGCGAGGTTTTTGGGCATAATCTTGGACAGTAAGGTCAGCTGGAAGCCTAACATTATGGAAAGGGTGAATAAGGCTAATGTAGCTATTTACTCGTGTAGGAACGTCATAGGTAAGAGGTTGGGTTTGACATCAGAACTGATACATTGGCTCTATACCGTAGTGGTAAGATCTGTGCTGATGAAGGGGTGGGCGTGTGGTGGCAAAAAAAGGCCTGCATGCTTATAAGCGGGGCGCTTTGGACAACACCTACACGGCTTTAGAGGTTATGTTCCACCTTATTCCAATTGAATTTTTTGGTAAGCAGGTGGTAGCCAATGTGGCTATGAGACTGTCCGCTGTCTCTCAGTGGAAGTGTCTTCAGGCGGGGTACTCGACAACAGTTAGATCGCTAAGGGAAGAACTGACGAATTTAGATTATATTAAACCAACGTTATGCTTCGATAAAGGTTTCCGGACCATCTGTTATTCGAGGGAACCCTGGAGGAACGGATCAATACTGGAAAATGAAGCAGTGCAATTTTTTACGGACGGCTCTAAGCTAGACGGCAAGGTAGGAGCCGGAGTCTTCTGTGAGAAGCTTAATTTTAATACATCATTTCGTCCGCTGACTACTGCAGCGTGTACCAGGCTGAAGTGGTGGCGATTGGGGAAGTCGTGACATGGTTGAAGCATAACGTGGTATCCGTGAGGGATATCGCAATTTTTATGAACAATCAAGTGGCGGTCTGGTCACTAGAGGTGGTTTGTCTTAAGTCACGGGTGGTGCTGGATTGCCGATAATCTCTTAATGAGATGAGCGAGTATTTCAGAATCCTGATATGCTGGGTCCCTGGTCATTCAGACGTCACGGGAAACTGCAGAGCAAACAAACTAGCTAGGTATGGTACGACTCTCCAGATTTAGCCGGAAAGGGCAGTTCTGGGGAGACATATAGCAGGGCTCATATTGGCGCTCAGTTAAAAGGCAATCGGCTCGACAAGCGAGAGGTGGACCAACACTCTCACGTGCAGGGTAGCAAAACTTCGAGAAGGCTAGGTCTACAGACGGTTGACTTTTGAAGAAGTTGTATGGACGAAGAGGAGGAAGACACTTTAGATCACTTCCTATGCTCGTATCCGGCACTATCAGACAGAAGGCATAAGTACTTAGGTGTGTAGGTAGGTTAGGAGTTAGTATGTGGTTGAGTTGCCTCTCAATGGTTGCCAAACCATTCCTCTCAAACGGTTTTCACAATGGTGGGTTAAAAAATACACGTTTTCAAAAAAATTATTTTAGAAATTCTGTTTTCTAAAGTTTGGCAGTGTAGTAAAATTATCCTGGTTTAAATTTTTTGAAAATAAAAAAAAATATTTAATGTAATTGGTTCAGAAAATACCTGGTTCTAAATTATTTGGTTCAAAAATTTCTGACTATAAAATTCCGTTGAGTAAATGAGTTTTTGTAAGATTGGTTTATTAAATTGTAAACTATTTCTCAAGTAGATCGACTCCATAAAGCGTTGGGTATTCCCGCTATAAAGCACTCAAAGGGTTTAGGTTGCCAATGAATATAAATAAATTCTCAGGTTTATGTTAGATCTAATCATTTATGGCCATAAATTATGACCAGAATTCATTTAGCAGTACCATACTTCAAAACTTCGTTAACTATTTGTGTTAGCTTAGAATACTAGAATTATTTTAGTTGGTCAAAAAATGCTAAATTTCTCATATAAGAATCCCAATCGCATCGTGCCAAAAATAATATCAAATATTTACACTGTTAAATTTAAAGAAATTCCAATAGGAATTGTCTTTTAGTGAGTTTGAAATAATTTTTGATTATCTTTAACTCTTATCTTAGAGAAGTCTTGAGTCTCTAATGATGTCGTTGTAAAGATCAAATAATTTCCAGCGATTTGAGATGAACGAGAAAATTGGGATACAATTTACAAATTTTTTTTTACTCTAAAATACTCTAGTAATTTTATATCTTCGATCATAGAGATGCTCACGGGGTCTCACCGATATGACCGAACCGCAAAATCAAAACCCTATGTGCGTGGTGAATGGAATTTAATTATGATGATTTTGTCCAGCGTATTTTAAACATTTGTGATTTCTATCTATTTGCAAATTTTTGTAGTACCCGTTCTAAAGATGCTCATTAATAAATCTCCCAATTTTACTTCAGCGATCCTAGAGAAGTTCACGGCATCTTAGTCAGTCAGAAATCCAATGTTTATCGTCTAGAGTTTATTTGTCTAAAGACATTTTACGTTTACGGTCATATCGTGTATTCCAGACATGTTCACGGGTTCTCTTTCATATACACGAATAAGTCCGGAAATTTTCGATCAATGCTGTGAAAACGAGGCACATATGTTGATTTTCGCCAGTTCAAAATTTAAAATTTCGTAAATTTCAATTTTATTTTCAATGGTATTCAAGCCGATTAAACTTTTATCCGATTGACATTCCCAAATAAGCTGCGAGCCTGGTTTATTGTGTAAATAACTGAAATCTCTGAGATATTCACTGGGCCACGTTTGTATTTTGGGAGAGCTCAAAATATAGTCCCGAACATGTTTTGAATAAAACGTAGAAGTTTCAATTGACATTCCCAAATAAGTTACGAACCCGATTTATTGTAAAAACAATCAAATAACTGAAATTCTAGAGATGCTCACAGGATCACGTTTGTACTTTTGAATAATTCAAAGTTCGAGTATCAATAGTTCTGAACAGAGTTCGGTTACGATGATGCTTACTGTGCCAAACGACATAGAAATTTCCTGGATTTAAATAAATTTTCAAATTTTGCTTCAGATAGTTCAGTCGAAACTCTATGAGTGCGGGGAACGCGATCAATTTATGATGATTTTTAATCTGTCATTTCATCCTAAATATGTTCATGGGTTCTCTTTCCTATTTTCGAAAATTTAAAACTTCTAAATTTTTAATTTTATTGACTCTGAATTTTTGACTCTGATTTATTGTGACAGCAATCAAATAACCGAAATTCGAGAGATTTTTACAGGGTTTGTACTTTTGACCGCATCTTCAGCAAAATGCTACGTTGGTAAACGGATTGTTGGTCCCAGAATAGTCCTCTCTGTTTAATCGACGGTGTAATTCAAATGGCTATTGGCCATTCCAGCAGTGTTCCCATAATCGGTAACAACATTATATGTCTGTAAGGTTTCGACAAAAGAGGATCTTTATCACCAGGTATCCTGATAATAATCATTTCAAATGATTTCCACATCTTAGGAAAAAAGTAGTCAAATTTCAAGCAGCCGTTTAATTATGATTTTATTTTGCTAGATTCTATAATATGCCATGCGAGTTTTACTATTTCAGCGTTCAAGTTGTCCAATCCTGACGACTTGTTTCTGCAAAAGCATGTTAGATTACTCGTGGCTTCTTCCAACGTGAGTGGAAGCTCTTCAGCAACCGTGGATTTCAAACTACTTTTAATAGCGATCTCACACATAGTTGCATGTGGCTCAGTTTCTTCTGATAGAAGTAAGTTGAGCAACTCCAAACGGTGTTTAAAGTTTCTAGAGGTCTTGGGCGGCCATCTTAGTTTATGCATAGAACATCTAAGTTTCCTTAGATTACAGTTCCACCAATAGCTACTGTTTTTGGGAATTGAGTTATTACAGATTTCTGTTAACTATGTTGAGATCAACTCCACTCGAGTATTAATTTTATCAATCGAATCAATTTCTGGAAGTGCTTCTACACTATCCCAGGAGTCAACCAAATGCCCAGTCAGCCACATAATGGCACATCTCGGTGTTTTGTTGCTTGCCAGCGACTATTCTATGGGAAGTTTAATAACTTCACTAAATATTCAATTTTCTCTCACACACCACCCTAGTATCGAGCACAACAAGGCCCCCTTGACTTTTGTTAGATCAATATTTTATTTCCCATTAGTCGAGAACGTTGTTGGCTTTCCCTGCCAGTACATTATGAAGACTACTTTTCTTCCATTTTCATCAGTTGGTCTGGCAGGCCACATTTTACTTCTCGGGTGTTGACCCGATAAATAGTCTAGGATCATTTCGATTTGAACAGATGAACTGGGCGTATTTTGAAAACAGGTAGAAGAAGCAACATAATAAGTGTTATTCTTTAAAAGTTGGTCAGCACTTTAGTATTTGAAGGAACAGGTCTTTGTGCACGCCTCGCAATTCTTTGCAATATGATCGTATCGCTGACAGCTAAAGCACCTAGTTGTATAGTAAGAAATTCTTGTGAAGTGTTCCACTCTTTAGCTTCCTGGTTTTAATTGTCAGTTCAACTGTTACCACTCAGTGTGCTGTCTCTTTATTTTTCGCACTATTCCTATATAGAACCTTACAACCTTGTCGATCTAGTCGATTTTGATTTGGTAAGCAGATTGTAACTATGTAAGTTTACTTCGATAGTATCGATTACATTATGTAATTTATTTTCAGGTACTGGTTCGGTGGCTACGAGACACACACCTTTTAACTTCACAATTCTGCAAATACTTTCAAACCAGTGAAAGAGTCAAGAGTAACCGCAACACCGCGTTAGGGTCAATGCTTGTTCGATAGTGAATGATTATATTTGATGCGCTGAGACGTACGACTTCCTTGATTTTTTTGATAATCGCTTCTGTTGAGAAGCTGGAATCGTTATGTCTTCTTGGGATAATTTTCCGTTTTATCCTTGTCTTATTGTGCCTCTTACGTTTCTTGCGTTGTTTACATTCCATACGTAAGTATTCTTTAGTATTTTCTGTTGGGACAGACGCTACCCCCCATTTGTGCCTAAATTTGTACTAGGAACTGAACCTATGGTTGTGTGCCTCATCCAGTTTACCAAAAAATGTGTTGTTTCCGCAACAACCTGAAGAATTTTTACCTTTATAATTTGATGTTTCTCGAAACTTAGGTTCAGTAAGTTTCGTTTCAAAAGAAACGATTTTTATCATAAAGTCTCCATGGAGCCTTTCGCACGTTTGTCTTACTTTCTTAACCTCGCTTGACTATTTAATCACAACTTCAGCCGTGTCCTTATCATCGCTGACGAGCGCAGCATATGATTTCGAAAAGTTTAGAATCAGGTCGTATTTTATCTGTTTAGGTGCCCGTTGATAATCAAATTCTTTTGAAGACTGACCTGGATCGCATCTTGGCCTGTTATCTTTTGTCCTTTCGATCGCGTTTGGAGTGTCTATTGGATTGCTTTTTAGAATACTGTGTTTAGCCGATCCTGAAGGACTCGTTGCTCAGAGCTGTCACTTGGGTACAGGCTGTTGGAGTAGAACCTTTTTATAGAGTTAGCAGTTTCAACTTCTTAATCTATTGAAAGATACCGTAGTTATGGTGGTCAAACTGTTAATATTGCCATATAAATTATTTGATCTTAAAATATGTTCGCTATAGTTTTGCTTAATACTTCGCCCCCAGGAAGTAGATGTCGTTGTATTCAAAGTATGTATTCGCAAACATTCCAAGTCAGCAGTTCTGCTATCTTGATGTCAACCTTCGTTGTTATCTCTAGTGTTTTCCATGATAACTATTACCGCCTTTTACAATTACTTTCGTTATTTCCATATTCCCTTTCACAAGGAGTGCCAGTATAAAATTCATTTTCCAATTCGAATTGGACTGACTGTTGGGATATTGACAGTTGTTGGTATACATCTTAACCACCTTGACCACCAAGAGTAATATGTGTGTGAGGTAAACTCGTAACACTTAACCTTAAATCTGTTCGCCTTAAACAGACACATGTCGTACTACTTCAGTTTACAGCATTTGACGACCTTCCGTGGACCTTTTAGGTCTCCTTGTTACAAATTTTATATGGACGCCTCCAAATGTATTGTCGTCACTTGAACTTTTCTTTTTCGCTTAGTGTACAGCCCAACAAATCACAACAATTTTCAATTACTTATTTTTGCGATTACTGTCAATCGGAAAAATTTTATGAAAGAAGTAATTTCAAATTCAAATTTGCGTGATGAAATAAGCCAAGTTATCGACTAGAAAATTTGTTGCTTGTTAACTGATCAATCATCTACCCCTACATTTTCCAAAGTGGTCGTGTGCCTCCGATTATACCTTGCTCTTGTAAGGTAGTTTTCTTCTGCGGTTTAATCGCTATGATTCTTCGTCGTAGATTTTCTATGTTGATCATCTTTTTTGTTGAATTCATCCTCAACTAACGTATTTGAATCTTATACTGAACTGTCTCAAACGACCTTTCCTGCTGGTAAACCAATTCGGCCCTCGTTTTTTTTCTCTCTCTCGTTACACTCTCTTCATACATTCTTTCACTTTTTGGTTGGTCTCTTTATGTCACCTGGTTTTTGCAATCGATGTCATTTTCTTCTTCTTTCGATTCCAAAACCTGTTTGTTATTTGCCTCGACTCTTTTTTTATTATTAAAATCAGTTACTGCTGGCTGATTCAGATTTCCAAAGACAACGCCAATACTTCGTTCGTGGTTTTACAACTAATGTTGGCTTACAACCTGTTAGTTAGTCCATCCAACACATCTCTAGCAGCATTGCCGTAAGCTTGACGCGCCAATTTCGTTATCTCTCGTTTAGGTCTTGCAGGCTCTGTTCACGGTGTTGTCGCTTGCTTTGGAATTGTTTTTTGCACAGTTCTCTGGCATTTGACTGGCCAGATCTTAGTTCCAATTAGTTCCAGCCAAAACAAGTGCAATGAGCTGCTCCTCTGTGGCTCAGCTAATGTGCTTTACAGCCGCATGAAACTGAATTTTAAATTTCTCAAATTGAGCTTCACCGTCGAATATCGGAAACGTTGAAATTACTTTTGAGCGTTAGGAAGCAACAACTACTATGAGCTTTTGGTATTCCTTATCAGTTTGCAAGGTATGTTTCTGTGCAAAATTGTATCCTATAGGAAGGCGACAAACGCTCTCTGAATTCATTGATGACTTTTTGTAAAGAAATCATTTCATTTATCAACACCTTCCGTTACACATAAAATTCCCGATGAAGATTATTTACGTTAATCATTCAAATATTCATCAAAAACCAAAAAGTACACAAATAACTTTAACCGTGAAGAACGAATATAGCTAACTGAATCGATGAACATATTAATTACATTCTGCTAGGGTATTACACGGAAGTTAATTTGTGTCTTGATTTTCGGAAATTTATAATGGCCCTGGAAACTGGCACGATACCTTCCTAAAGCGTAAACACAAATATTAACCAAACTAAACCGGATTGGCCTTGATAAAATGTAAATAGCATTGCCCTACAAATTCCTATCAGTTTTATCGATTTTTTGTTACAAATTTTACAAAGATAAAATTTCACTATGATATGATAACAAAAAATTTTGTAATTTTGAGATAAGGCAAAAGTATTATTTGGTCAGTCCGCACATTTCATTTCGAACTATTAAACTGACAACATTAATGTTGTGAATTTCAATAAAAAATGTTGAATTTATCTATTTTCAAAAATGATTTGTGGTTCAAACCTTTACAAATTTGTAATATCTTAATTGGACTGGGATCGGCCATCTTTTATGTGACTTGCATTCATTTGATTGCCAGTAGCAATCTGCATTACCATAGCAAATTTTGGTGTGAATTCTACTTTATATTTATGATAAATGTTTTGATTGGTCATGCAATTTCGTGTGTAATTTTTGTGATGGGCATTTTAAAGGTTCGTATGAAGTAAAAACATTAAAATCTGTGAAATTTTTCTAATGCAATTTTAATTTTAGAGGAAACGTGGTTTTATAGTTCCGTGGTTATTTAGTCAAATTATATTTGCAATCGTGGTTGCTGTAACTTTCCTATATGAACGCTTCTATACGAGTCTAGATTGTATCATGAGCTTTTGGAGTTTAATCCAAGCTTGCATTTGGCTCTTCGGATATACGCTTTATCATAACATGTCGACTCGAGAAGCTGAATATGATGCGATACCGTCATGCGCGAGCAATACCATTAGTGAAATGGTTAAATCGGATGAAACTAAAAATTGTGAACCAGTGGTTTTAGAAAATGTATTGTACTGCATTCCGTTAAAGTCGGGCAACATTTTTTTTGGAATATTGCATGCGTATTTCTCCCTGATGGTTATAATTTATTTTATAACGAAGGTTATTTCATTCTATTTGGATTTATATTCGATAACAATGCTAATCATATCATTTATCCATTTGATTGCGTGCTTATTATTTGTCGTTGGAATTTTAAAAGTGTGTATACCTCGCACCTGTAACTGTTTTGTCAGAAAATTAATTTTTTTTTATATTTGCTTAATTTAGAAAATGGAGAAAATGCTGCTTCCTTGGCTATGTAGCCATATATTAATCGCCACTATTTTGGCTATAAAATTTCAGCGACCCCTTGGGGTCGATTTTTCTGTCTTGTGGATTGCAGTTCAAACGTATATTTGGTTTTGTGGTTACTCATACTATCGCCGTAAACCTAACAAGTCTGACGAAATGTCGATTACATCCGACGAAACTGATTTACATGTTTTGAAAACTGTATTATTTTGCATTCCATTGCGAATTGGAAACATTATCTTAGGAGTCATGGGGGCAGTCATTTATTTGGTACTAGGGAGTATTTTTGTTGCGAAAATCCCATTTTATAATAATTACGTAGATTTTAATTATAATAATTATATAAATATTAGTTATAGAAATTATGAAAGTTTCTATTACATATCGATGAGTGGAATTTTCTTGATACATGCACTTATTTGTGCTGCTTTTGTGCACTGTGGAATTCGAAAGGTATTAATTCTAACATCGATTTACTCTTTTTACCAATTACATACTTTATTATGTTTTTTACATTTTAGAAATCAAAGCGCTTGCAGTTGCATTGGTTATTTAGCCAATGTCTTATGATAATTGTACCGGCGGTTCTTTATTTAGCGATTCCATTAACACCATTGTATGGAACTGACTTTTCAATCGCTTTCAATTGGATTATCGCTCAAACATATATTTGGTATTGTGGATACTCCTTCTATAAAAGCTCCCCTAAAATGCAGAGAAGTAATTATATTATACCATTAATTCAGCCCGATACTTTAATTGGCAAGGTTTCTTCATAAAGTATATACTTTGGTATCACTAGTAATTAGCTTTATAAAATTATCTATCAAATAATAATAAAATAACATTTCTTGAATTTAAAATTTTTTTTAACCCAATTTTTTTATTGATCTTCCATTTTAAATGAATTATGATAACCAAGTAGAAGTAGCAGAGCCCATCATTCAAAACCAACGACGAGTTAACTTCCCATCTGAGTACATTATTTTATCATGCTGATCTCCTCTGGTCACTGCAAAGGCCATATCGCTCTCCCTGTTTATATGTATGTGAAGCCGGTCCGAAAAACCATCCCATGAAAGAACTCTTTCCATTTTGGTGTGTTTCTTTATAAAAACGTGTATCTAATACCGAAATAATTTTCCTTAACTAAAAGATACTAATTAATGTGAAATATTGGAAGCAGACAGAGGAGGCATCGAATGGCAACGCATACCTCCCAGATCACCGCACTTTGGAGGTCTTTGGCAAGCGCCAGTTGGGTACATCTGTCAAAATTAATGAATTGTATAGAAGTGGCCGGAGTATCGACCCCATTGTAGTTCCAGTGTTCTTTGGTCGAAATCCGTCCATGGCAAGTCAAAGCTTACATGAAAGCTTTTCAATTTTTTTTACAATTATAGAAAAGTGTAGCATTTGTCAGAAAATCGACTTTAAACGAAATATTCTAAGATTCGAAGGGACGCCGTTTTCCAAAAATAAATCGGATTCTATGGTTAAATAGATGAGAATGAAACTTTAAACTTCAATAGGCGAATTAGTAGCTTAAATATATTTTTTATTATACTTTCTACCAAATTATTTTAAAGTTTAAGCGAAAATGCTATTGATAAAAAGTTTATTAACGCTAAACCTACCGACAGTTCTTGTACACCTACTCATACCGCGCTCGGTCAAATTGATCGGTAAATAAAAATCCTATTGATTATATTTCGTCAGCGCAGATTATGGTTGATTGATTATGGCTTGATTCTACTTTAATTTGGCGAAAATAACTGTGTCGGAAGTGGCAGCTTTTATAACTTAGCAAATATGTGCCACAGAAAATTATAAAATTTTACGAAAAAAAAAAAACAATAAACAATTGCGTTTATTTGAAACACGGATGAGGCTGACTTTTAGGCCCAAATTCGGAATCTTGTTATTCGTAGAAGTCCCACAAAAAAATTATTAATTTAACCTATTTTTTATATGAAACCTATACTGACATTTTGCTTTAGATCAAACTTTTACATTCATAGTTCAGACATGAGCAAATAATTTCGAGGAGAATATCTCTTGGATTCCAGAAAAGTACAAAACAACCATAGAAGTTTATGGCAACTGCGTTCATTTGGAACATAGATGCTGCTTACTTTCAAGGCCAACTTCCGGATCGGTATAAAACTGCATGTTTAAGCTTTTTCTATAAGTTTGAGATCGCGCGGAGTTTTGGCCGAAATAGGTTCAACGGAAGTGAAAGCTTTCATACGAGTTTTTTCATTTTTTGTTAATATTTTGAAAAGTAGAGCATTTTTGAGAATAACGACTGTAAATTTCACGATAAATAATAAAATTGGCAACAAGACCGTTCCACACCAGTTTTCTAAACTTTAAGCGGAAATTACGATTTTAAACAAACAACAAAAATTCGGCCCATGGACTGATTGACCGGGATGAAACTTCATACCTAAGCTTTAACTATAAATTTGGAGATCCCAGTGAATTTTGGGCGAAATCGGTTAACCGAAAGTGACATTTTTCATAGAAGTTTTTTCGTTTTTCCATCGGAAGCGGCAGCGTCCTTAGGAGCTATGCAGATTTAAATTGCAACAATATCGACCCTGATCAATTTTCCAAAATTTGATCGGAAAATACTATGTTTGACAAAAAACTGTTATTCAATAAAAATTCGAACCTATTTAGCCCAGACGGATTGATTGATCGGAATGAAACTTTATTAGCTTTTTCTATAAAATCGGAGGAATCCAGTGATATTTGATCAAAATCGGTCCACCGGAAGTGACACCTTCCATGTGTGCTTTCTCGTTTTTTGTAAATATTTTGAAAAGTATATCGATTATGAGAAAATCAACTATGAACTTAAAAATTCTAAATTAAATTTGCAACAATATCGGTTCAGATTCAGAAAAACACGGTTTTTTAACTGTCGGTTAAAACGGATCTTCGATATAACTTTTCGAAATTTGAATGGACTGTTATCCACTTACGACTGGTGAGGCTATGACCATAACAGACTGAAGTGTTGTTTTAAACTACTTAACTTTTATCAAGCCCAAAGAAACTACAGGTCTTAAGACATAAACTAATAAATAAATTTTGAAATTTTGAAGAGCTGGCAGATGTAGATTTATATCGCCACTTCGGTACATGTTTGTCATTATGTTATTTTAAAGGAAAATATTTCACAAGAATAATGACGTTTCGAATTTGGATCGCATTGAACAGGAGCCATAACAGTATAGGTATAAGTAGGGGTAATTGATAAAGTAGAGTGGACGGTAGGGTGATAAGCAGATTAAAGTGAATGATTCTGAATTTGGTACGGGCGCCTTAACCCGATCAGGCAAAAGAAGATGATAAACAAAAGTAGGCCGATCGTGATAAAGGCATAGACACGTAAGCGCCAGCAAGTGCAGAGGAAAAAGGCAATGATGAAAATAAGAAGGACGTCAGAACTGGAAGTTGAAAAGAAACAATAGTCGGACAATGATTACCCAGACTCAAAAGATAAAACTTCAAATAAAGATAGTATTCAAGCAATATCAGCTACAGTCAATGCAGACAATACGGAAGATAACAAATTATTCCTTATAAATAAATATGTTATGAGAAATATTTCATTTACTTGCTTTAACCGAATGAGTTGGAGGTAGTTGGTTTCGAACAAAAGAGAATTTGAATTATTCAGTCAAAAAATGGTCTTCTCATCCGATTGCAGTGACCAACTACAACAATAATGTTTAATACTTCATCATTTTAAATAAAGCATAAACATTTTGGTAATCTTGGATTTTATTGTATTTGACACAATGTTTACGTGTAATGGAGGCTGATTCCTAAATAAACCAGTCGAATTAAATTTTACGCGAAGAGATGAGGTTTACAAAAAATTTTGAAGATAGTTGGTTTTGAACTGAAAATAATTAGCATTTTTCAATGAATAATTGGTATTTTTGTCAGAAGGCTAACCTTACATTTTATGTAGTAGTCGTTTAGCAGATTATTTATATAATTCGCTAGATTAAAGTGTTAATGCTTTTATTTATATTAGTTTTGTAGTTGGTCACTGCAGTCGGACGATAACACCAATTTTCATTGACCAATTTTAATTCTCTGTAGTTCGAAACCAACTATCTTCCCAATTTATAAGAATCTTAGTTCCTCACTTACAATTTAATTTAGAATAACCATACGCTTCTATAATTGTTTCCAATTGGTCGAGAATGTTGAATTTTTTGCGACTCCTCCAAATGGGTTTTAGATACATAATTTTACCAACTTTGTGAAAAGTTATTGTAACCTAATGCCAGTGTTGTGCCGTATTGTCTACACCGCGTAGATAATTAATATTATACATGTGTAAAGAATGTATGTAAACAATTTTAAAAAAAGGCGTCGACAATGTCGAAAATGATTATTTCTGTTAGAAATCAGCATAGTTCTACGATTTCTTTGTTAATTGAACCATTTCGGCATCATGGAGCTTCATTTCTAACTCACATTTGAAAAATTTCTACTTAAGTTTTTATGTATGGAATTGACGTACTCCTATGCTTATAATATGTGTTGCTCGGAAAACGGTATCCTACGAAAAAATGGATATTTCTTGGATGTAATTTAGCTGGCTTAGTACAATTTTAGAAATATTCCAAAAAGGTAAAAACACATGTTATAAAATGTAGGGCTATATACACGTTAAACTTTTAAACCAAATAAAGTGCTGTCAAAATAAACTGCTTTGAGCCATGGTGCTTCAATGAACAAAATCATCAGCACGCAATAAAATGTTGAAGCCCAAATTCATGAATGGATAATAACGGCTAGCACACAGTACAAATTTAATTTCGGTAAAATCGTTCAAATACACCAATAATTCGTGTGGCCGCCATATGTGTATGCCACCTATTTGCTTAAGAAATAGATGATAAACTTGGGTGAAGAAGGTTAATACAGTATCATTTTCAAAGATGTGGATATTGACTTTGCATAGAGAATTGCTTTTAGATCCGCTAATTTAGCCTCATACAACGAACTCGAACGCCTTGGTGAACTCGATTCCGACTAGAATGGAATTTTATAATTTCTGGATTCAAAAATATGTTTTGACCATGTTCCGATTTTCCGGGGTCCTGTGTTGTATCTATGGTATATTAAACCAGGGATTAAACACCTGTGAGATTAAAATTAAGCAAAATACCGGTGTATGCTTATTTACCGATATGCAAATCATGCCAGCTACTGATTCTACGGTGTTTACCGAGTGATAACCAAATTCAGATCAAGAAAAATTTCCTGATTCTCCATTGGTTTTGTAAAATTTTTTCATGTTGTATATTATTCTATACCAAATCATTAACTTGTCACCAGCGCTAATGCGGTCGATTTGTGAACTATAGTGCTGGTAATAGATTTGTTACTTTTCCAAAACCTTTCAACATGATTTTATAGTAACGAACTGAATGTAACTGTTTCCAGCGCCACAACGGTAGTTTTGAGTACAAGCGTGCTTCAATTTATTTTGGAACATCCTTCAAAACCCTTCAATGATATGAGATACGTTTATATGCGTAACCAAAGAAACAATTTGCTACCAGCGCCAAAACTCTAAATTTGCTTTCGTCCAAAATCTAAAAACAGAATATATCAAGATATCAGAACGAGAAAAAATTATTTGTAATCAGCGCCACAATGGTATTTTGGAGTATTACTCAGATAATCTGTGACATTATTCAAGACCTTTTCAATGATATGTCACACTTTCTATAATAAATCAATCATTCGCTCGCAGCCCCAAAACGGTGGATTTATCAACTAAATGGCTAATAGAATTTTTTTTCCAAGCCCTTTCAAATGATATGCTACACTATTATATGGGAATAAGAAAAATGGTAACTGCTTCTAGCGCTACAACTGTAGTTTAAATACTAAGGTGCTTCAGAAAATTTTGCGACATTCTTCAAGACTGCTTCAATGATATACGATACGTATATATATATATATATATATATATATATATATATATATATATATATATATATATATATATATATATATATATATGAATAATAAGTTACTAGCCCTAAAACATGATGTGGAATAATAAAAGTTGTAACTGTTTCCAGCGCCACAACGGTAGTTTTTAGTATTAACATTTTCTGGAATTTAAGACATTCTTCAAGGCTTTATCAAAGACATGCGGACAAGTACATATTTTATGGTAATCGTAAAATTGGCTACCAACGCCAAAACGGTGTATTTATGAACCAAAGTTTAATAGAAATTGTTGTCTTGAGTAAATAGGAAAAATGTCGTGGCATTGGGTGATTTCCTATGGAAGGTACAAACCCCCTTGAGGTAGAAATCCAACAACTTTTCAATACACCGAATTAAAAATAAAAGAAGATTGGCGAAAAAAGTTCGAATCGCATAAGCCGTTCTTGAGATATCATCGGTACAGACACCCGTTCATCCATCCATCCAGACAAAGGATAGACTTTTTTGGAATTTTTTGATCTGGAACCTTCGTACCTCGAGAAAATTGGTTTCGGACCAGGGTCATTTTTATCAGGATTTAAATAGCTTGACCTTGACAGACCGAAATTAAAACAACAAAAATAGTTATAATACACATTGTCTACAAATATTCTACATACTCTATGCATTGTCGACATTTTCTACGCCAAATGAATTCTCTACACTATTGTCTACACCAGCATGTCGACAATTCCGAATTACGCGTAGACGCTCAACACTGTCCAATGCTAGTAGTAGTTTTGCAATCGCCTTGTATTTGTATTTGTCGATGATATTTCATGTACAACAATATTCTAAACTTTTGATTATATTTATTTGATAACAAAAAATTGTCACTAATCTATAAGATGAGAACAAATTAGTATTTGGTTCGCCTTAGTTCAGAAATGTTGAGTTTGACTATTTTCAAAAATGAATTATTGTTCAAACCTCTGCAAATTTGTAACACCTTACTTGGAATTGGGTCGGCCATCTATTATGTGGCATGCATCCATTTGATTATCAATGCACCACTCGGTCAACACAGTAAATTTTTGGATGGAGTGTATATTATATTTATGATAAGTGTTTTATTGGGTCATTCAACTGCGTGTGTAGTTTTCGTGGTTGGTATTTTAAAGGTGCGTATGATACGCAGTGCATAGAAAGCAAAATCGTTTGAAACATTTTTAATTTTAGTGGAGACGTGATTTTATATTTCCGTGGTTATTTAGCCAAATTATATTTTCAATAGTGGTGGTCGTAAGTTTCGCCTATGAATCCTTTTTTGAACGATAAAGCACGCTCACGATTATTTGGAGTTTAATTCAAGCTTGTATTTGGCTATGTGGACATGCATTATACCAAAACACATCTGGACGAGAAGCGGAATATGATGAGATACCGACATGCGAAAACAACAAAATTAGTGGAATGATGAAATTGAATGAAACTAAAAATTGCGAAAAAATTGTTTTAGAAAATATTTTGTTCTGCATTCCGTTAAGGTTTGGTAACATTTTCTTCGGAGTGTTGCAGACATACATTTCTCTGATGGCGTTCATTTATGTGATAACGAATGCTTGTTTTTCTTTTTCTTATTTTAATTTAAATTCCGTTACAATGATAATTTTATCGTTCATTCATTTTATTTTCTGCTCATTTTTTATTATTGGAATTTCAAAGGTACTTACCGTTCTCTCATTTTATTGCAAAATAATTAAAAATATTTGTATTTGCTTAATTTAGAAAATTAAAAATATGTTACTGCCCTGGCTATGTAGTCATTTAATAATGACTACTATTTTGGCTATGAAGTTCCAGTTCAATCTGGGAGCCGGTTTAGCTGTTATATGGATTGCGATTCAAACCTTTATTTGGTTCTGTGGTTACTCATACCATCACCGTACACATAGGAAGAGTGACACAATTTCGAATACATCGGATGAATTTGATTTATTTCCAGATGTAAAGTCTTTAAAAACTGTATTATTTTGCGTTCCATTGCGAATTGGAAACCTGATCTTAGGCTTCATGGGGGCAGTCATTTATTTGGCCTTAGGGATTTATTTTATTACGCAACGCTCGCATAATGTGTATAATTTTAATTATGATTATAGAACTTGTAATACTTATCAAAATTATAATTCCGGATATTACGACTACAAGGATTGTGAACATTTGTATTATGTATCCATGATTGGGATTTTCTTGATAGATTCAATTGGTTGTGCTACTTTTGTAGTCGGCATTTTAAAGGTATTTTAAAATCTATTTACTCTACAACAAATTACTTTAACATGATATTTTTTTAGCGGTCAATGATCTTACAAATACATTGGTTATTTAGCCAATGTCTTATGATAATAGTCCCAGTGATTGTTTTTATTGTGATTGCACCAAGGGCATTGTACGAAGCTGATTTTTCAATCGCTGTCAATTGGATTATCATCCAAGCATATATTTGGTGTTGTGGGTACTCTCTTTACAAAAGTTATTCTAAAATGGAAGGAAGCAATTATATTTTACCATTGATTGGACGTGCTACCTTTACCAATAAATTATCTTTGTAATGTAAATTTTGCAAGCATATATTATGTCTATGTCCGAACTAAATACAAACTTCAAACTAAAGATTCGACCAAGATTTTAAACAAGATCGCCCGGGATGACCACTCATCGTACACTCTTTTTACACATAACAAAACCGGGCAGAATTGTTCCGGTTACAGACACCTAGGTTTAGCCGATAGTTAGTGACAACACAACTCGATTCTGATTTACCTCATCTGCAATTAATAATGTATCGTCTTTCATCCTTCTTCCATCCAACTAATTTAAAATTAGATAAATTCATAAAAGTTCATAAAAAGCTAGATAGGAATTTCCTGAAATTTACTTTTTAATTAGAAGTTTTACTTCGGCTACTCTAGAGATTCTTGATGTTTATAAAAGTTCTTTGAAACTAAATCAAGCTAACGGATAAGGAAATACAATAATTGCATGGTCGAAAGTCCTTAACATACTTTCATAAAGTTAATATTCCTTTCTTTTATATTCATTAAAGTCCTATGATATGATATGATCTGATTGGACACGTACAGTAGCCATAATGACGATCTTAGGTATGTGCAGCAGATTCATTTAAGGTATTAACAGAAAAGGTTTAGTTATCACAGAAACGACCGGGATGTCACGTAGCAAAGTCCTGATCTAATTACTTTGTTAATAAATTGTTTACATAAACAAACGTTTTCTCTCGAGAGGATTTGTTAGTTTATTAGTCTGTATTAGTTTCGATAAGAGATGTCACTACTTTTTTATGAACGCGTGTGAAGTTTCATGTAGGTCTGTCAACTCATTCGTATATTAACAGCTGTTCAAAGTTGACGTGTCATCGTATTACAATGAGAAAAATTGAATACTGTGCAGTGATAAAATTCTTACTTTTGGAAGGTGTAGCACCAAAACAAATTCATGAACGATTGTTAAAAATGTATAAGGACTCTTCACCTTCAATTAGAACAGTAGAAAGATGGGTTGCTGAATTTCAATTTTTTTCGTACAAGTTTCGAAGGTGATTCACGTGTGGGACGTACAAAAAGTACATCAATGCCAGAAATCGTAGCAAAAATACAGCATATGGTTTTTGAAGATCGTCGATTAACCGAGAGAAATTTAGTAGAAGACCTAGGGATGTCATTAGGTAGTGTTAGCAATATTATGACTGAAGCTTTGGGTTTCAGAAAGCTGTGTGTACAATGAGTGCCGCATTCGCTAACAACGGAACAAAAACATCCTCGAATGCGACTTTCTCAACACATTTGGGGCGTTTTAGGAGAATAAAGATTTTGCACATCACCCACCATGATCCTGAATCAAAACAAGAGGATATCGAGTGGTGTGAATTCCGTACTTCGGCCCCGAAGCGAGTTAAGATCCATAAATCGGCCAGAAAAGATTTGGTTTACAGAAGAAAAAAATTATTTTTCATCAAGACAACACACTCTCTCATACTGCTCCAAAACCATCGCGAAAATCAGTGAATTAAAGTACGAATTGTTGCAACATCCACCGAATTCGCCAGATTTAGCGATTATCATCGAAACGATTATCATCGAATGAAGAGGTAATTACAACCGTGGAAGCGTATTTCGACAGTCTTCCGAATTCTCACTTCAGGGATGGAATCCATAAATTAAATGATCACTGGAACAAGTGTATTGAAATTCAGGGAGATTAGATTGGATAATAAAATGTATTTCTAACCATAAAATCATGTTTTTCTTATCAAACGACAAAACTTACTCAGCGACCTAGTATGAATCGTCCTCAGCTGTAAACAAATAATTATCCAATCAGATTCAGGAGTGAGTCATCTCATGGTATGCTGTAAGCGTGGTACATTCTATGTACCTTTGTCGAAAAAGAAAATTCTGTGTTGGATACCGCAATTACATCCCAGCTTTTTTCTGGCTGACACTTCTGGTTGAACGACTTCAGCCAAAAATCATTCGAATCTCTCAATTTATGAGAAAAGCTTAAGAGTGAAAAATAATAATAGTTACCAACGACCCATTACCCCTCGCAGGCCGTACGCGGAAAGTCACCACCAACATTATTATAATTTTTTTTAAATATAATTTCAAAATTCATCGAAAGACGAAATGTGTTAAGAAAATAACGATAAAAATATTATTACATAAGATTTTATATTTATTAAGTTTGGAAGTGCATGTCTTCTTCACTCAGCGTTGTGAAAATGGGCTCGTTCTGGCCATAAAGAGTTCCGTGAGGTGCCGCTCTAAACAGAAACCCCTTCCTAATGCATGAGAGTTTGAATTGAAATTTATATGTTTGAATAAGGCTCGGGACACGATGTTGCGATGGATGGACCAAGATTATAAGCTTTAAACGTTCAAGGTAGGGGCAACCCAAAATTGTCTAAAGTAGCAAAATGAAGTAATCTACGTTGTCCTGTTTCAATACAATTTATGTGGATATTGTGGTAAGGAAACCATTGCTGGCTAGCATACTCAAACAGAGGTCGAATTAAGAAAATGTACATCGCCGTAACAGATGGATCAGTTAATCATATTACCAATATGCTCCATAAAGTGGTAGCTATCACAGATATCACGAAATCCCAAGAGGAAGTTATCCCAAATAGACGATGCTCTTGCAATAACATCCGTGTTGATAGAATAAATTCTAAGTTGAGAGGGTTAAAGTAATATATTGACATTTATTGATGTTTATTAATCGAATTTTTAATAACGCCGGTCAACCACATTTACGGACAAAATGAATAACATTGGTCCCAACAGACTAATCTAGGCTACGCCAGAGCAAGCGTTAAAAGGAGCGGAAATGCATGTTCTGAAAGATACTTGACATCTACGATTTATTTTTTTATGATTTAAGCCCCACCCAGAACAGGAACTGTACTGGAAAGCCGATGACTTTAAGTTTGAGCAAAATAATGTCGTGGGAAATCCTATCGACTGTTTGACTTAAATCTGTCGTGGCGACATCGATCTCATTACCATGTTAGGGAACACTTCAGGATAGCGCTTGAGCAAATTGACCAGCACATCTCCTGTTATTGTTTATTTTCCCCATCACTATACTAACTATAATGAACGTTAACGGATACTATAGATGTGTAAGCGCAACCATCCAAATAATTAACATAATTCACGCCGGGTTCAAAATGAAGAAGGGAAAGCAAGTTTGTAAAATGGTGCAAACAATTCGCAATACCGTTTGAATTGTTAGAACGACGGTCCTCATATTTTAAATTAGACGGGTACCCATCTGATTTCGACTTTAGATTAACAACTGCCAACACAGTTTTGGATTCACGATGAGATCTACTGCATCAGGCTTATATAATCATTGTAAAGTTCGTTGGCCAATCTACTGAATTCATAGTGCACCATCAAGAAATTAAATTGAATTTTTAAAAATGTTTGCCATTTTGCTTTCGAAAAGCGCGTAGTTCGCTACCATAGCACGGTGGCGATAATAAACTGTTTTTGCTGAAGTAAGAAACAACAGAGTATTAAAGCATACTGTTATAGTACTTCAATGTCGCTGCTACTATTTAATGGCGGTAAAGCAAGGAGTTAATGCAATAGTGTCCAGTATATCGTTGAGTTTGGTAAAGTTAGTCTTGCGAAAGTTGAAACGGTACAATATTTCTGAATTCGAGCGGCCATTTTGGTGGATTTCAATTGAATGGCAGTGCAATTGTTAGCACCAGATGAAACTACCAGATCGAGTTGCCTGTTCAAGCTGTTATTGATATTACTGATTTGGAGTACACCGGAGTTCAACATTTTATCCGTAAATAAACCTTCCTAGGATTTAGTTGAATTAGACGATAGGTAATGTACGCAATATTCTGAATTTATCTATAGCAGGCCAGGAATATTGAAGAACCAGAAGTTCTTATTGGATATTCGTATTATCTGCGGGCGAGGTTGAATCAAAATGTATCGTCTTGCAATATCAAACAAAAAAGAGTTAGTGAGACAGCAATATTTTTATTTTTCGACTAATCTCCTTTAAGGTTTATACATTTGCTACATCGATCAATTAACTTGCCTAAGCCCTCTAACACATAGTTTTCTTTTTCTCCATAAAATATTTATTTACAACAGACTGTACGTCATAATCACTTTGGAATTCCCCGGCCCCTTAGTTTTTTTTAAATTGAAAAACAGAAAGTAATCACTAGGAGCCAAGTCTTGACTGTAGAATGGATGCGAAATTTATACGAATCCGCAGTTCTTTATGCAGCTTGAGCAACATTACCCATGTGCCTTGTATGCATTGTTGTGAAGATGTAAGATTTTTTTTCTTTCTTTGGCCGCTTTTCCCGGATCGCTTTTTTTCAGTTTTTGTAGAACCTGTTATTGTGGTTTCCTTCAGCATCCCAGAAAATTTCTCATATGATATTGCAAGATATTCTGATTCACCCTCGTAGAATGAAAAATAATTTTCACGTGTCTTTTCATTGCCAATTTCCACTCAACAGTTCGATGTTTTTAATTTTAGGAATGAAAAAATCCGAACAATCTATCGAAGTTAGAAGAAACTGCAATGAGAACTCCTAGTCCGTTTGAAACTTACAATATCATCTTTGCGAATTAAATTATCTTCAGATGTGAAGTACTCTTTGTTATCAAAGTCGCCATTTAAATTAGTTTCCGTAAACTAATTTATTCCGTTAAGACAAAAACATCAACACAACTCAGACGATTTATTGCGGAGTCGTCTTTCATTTTGGTAATAGAGATATAAGGTGTTTAGTTTTTTGGTACAGCGCTAAGGTAGTTGTTACGCTTGCCCACAAACTCTTGAACAAAGGGAGAGTTAGACGAAGAGTTCGGAGACATGAGAGATTTCGAAAGATGTGATTTGCAAGTATAGAAAACATTCGATAATAGTGGCATTTTAGTACTAACTCTGTGAATATATTCCAATCAGACTCCAAAACCTTCCGATAATACGGACATTTTGGTACAATTTTTGCGATGTGTTGTTATTTGCCGAGTGAGTGAAGAAGTTCTACTCTGAAATCGTCTGGTATCAATTAGTTTAGGAATGTTACTTATATCATTTGAAAGTTTAGGCTCAGTATTGTCATCTGTATATGGTGGAATTTTGGCACGAACTCTACGATAACCAGTTATTGAACCTTTAAAGTGTCCTTAACGCACATTTTAAAAATAAAATAACCGAGTTTCATTAAAATATAAATCTGGCTTTGCAAAATTGTTCCATCAAAATTAATAATTTTACAGCTCGACGAAATATTTTCAGAAAACTATTATTCAAATTAATAATCAAACATCACAGATTTATTAATTACCGGGTGACTGACACGAAGTTACCAACTTCAGACTGTCATTGCTGTCAAACCAGTGATGACAGAGCGCTCAAATTTACACAAATGACATTTCATTCCATTGTTTACAAGCGTACAAATGCATTTTAGTGGGAAATATTCAGAAAAAAGTTATCCGCAAAGGAATTCAAGCGTAATAGTGTGATTGCTCTATATTTGGCTGGAAAACTACAGCCGCAGATTGTTAACCAGTTAAAACATCTGCATGTGAATAAAATGTTTGTGTATCGCACCATAAATCGTTATGACGACACTGGCAGTATTGCGAAACGCCATGGTGGTGGACCGAAACGCACTGCAACATCGCCGGATATCATTCGGAAGGTGAAGGCCAAATTGGCTCGGAATCCGCGCCGTAGCGGCAGAAAAATGGCTCGTGAGGCGAACATTTCGCTGGAACGGATGCAGCACATATTGAAATATCATCTTGGACTAAAGGCCTTGAAATTCCATAAAACGCATGGTCTCACCGATGCTCAAAAAAAGTTAGAGTGGAAAGAGCACAGGAGTTGTTACGCTTACACGAAAGTGGCGCCGTAACGGCCGAAAGCCGTTTACCGCTCGTTTTTTTGAACCGTGGCATCAAGATTAATGCTCATATTTATCGGAATCAAGAGTTGGGGGGCGTAGGGAGGGCTTAGGGAGCGTTGAAGCCTTGGCCACAAAACATTTCGGCCCCAGAGCCTGGACATTTCAACAGGACTCGGCGCCGAGTCATAAAGCGCGCGTTAATCAAGATAGGCTGAGAAACAACTTTTCGCGGTTCATTTCCACTGCCCACGAAATTCACCGGATGCAAATCCGCTAGATTTCTCGGTTTGGGGTATTTTGAAGAGCAAGGTTGGGACAAAAAATACCAAAGTGTCGATCATCTCAAGCAAGCGCTTCGCCGGGAATGAGCCAAAATACCTCAGAGTATAAATGGGAATTCAATATGAGTGAGCTCAATAGCATTAGAAAGAGAGGAAATGAATTTTTGATATAATTATTATATGAAAAATCGTGGCGTGTGTTTTCGGTTCCCGTGATAAAATTGAAAATCGAAATGTTGACAAAAATGTTACATGAGAGCCAATCATACAAACCCAAATAGCAATTCATCCAAGAATTTCCGTAAACAGCCAATGCAACGTGCAGCCACGATAGTAGTTAGTGTCTACTTATTAAAATTAGTATAGACTGTACATTAAACACGGGTTGCGCTCCCCTACGTCATTTTAGTTTTAGAAACATTCGTTTTCGAAACAAACTTTTCTTTGTGTATTTGATTTTTTATTACGTTAGAGGAAAGCCAATAACTACGGCTTGAGATTATGAGATTACGAAACCCAAATTTTTGTGAGAATCGACGATTAGCCTTAAGATACTATTGATGTATTTCCTCCATAGCTAATGAGAACAAAGAAAACGAAGTGACAACAAAAATATATATGACATATGAGCTTCAAATTACTCAAAGACTTGAAATCATAAAATTTTACCTTTACTCGTCGTATACCACCCCCTCCCCAATTTTTATTTTTACTATCATTGAACTAAAACAAATTTCTAAGAATTCACTAATGCAAAAATTTGATAACAAAATATTTTCACTGATCTAAGATAAGACCTGTATTATTTGGTTTGCCTGCCAAACCTTATTATTTACTTATTTTACTTTAAGTGAGAAACATTTAATTTGCGAATTTGTGTATTAAAAATGTTGAGTTTGTCTATTTTCAAAAATGAATTATTTCTCAAACCTCTGCAAATTTGTAATACGTTAATTGGGATTGGGTCGGTCATCTATTATGTGGCATGTATCAATTTGATTATCAATGAACCACTCGATTATTATGGCGAAGTTTTGGATGGGTTTTATATTATAGTTATGATAGGGGTTTTGTTAGGTCATTCAACTGCGTGTGTAATTTTCGTGGTTGGTGTATTAAAGGTTCGTATGGATATGATACGCAGTGCATAAAAAACCAAATCGTTTAAAACATTTTTAATTTTAGCGGAAACGTAATTTAATGTGTCAGTGGTTATTTAGCCAAATTATATTTTCAATAGCGGTGGCAGTAAGTTTCGTCTTTTATACCTTTTCTGTGGGACAAGAATGCATCACGATTGTGTGGAGTTTAATTCAAGCTTGTATTTGGCTGTGTGGATATGCTCTATACCAAAACACGTCTGCACGAGAAGCGGAATATGGTGCGATACCGTCAAGTGACGCAATCAGTGAAAAAATAAGCTCGACTGAAAGTAAAATTTGTAAATCGGTGGTTTTAGAAAACGTATTGTGCTGCATTCCGTTAAGGATTGGCAACATTTTCTTCGGAATATTGCAGGCTTATTTTTCTCTAATGTATTTTTTGTGCTTGATAATCAATGTCCATTCGTATGTTGATTTAATTACCGTCATAACAATAGTTGTCTTATTTATCCATTTTATTTTCTGCTTAATATCTGTTATTGGAATTTTGAAGGTTTGTGCACTTTACATTTTTAATTTTATTGTTAAATAATTAATTTATCTGTATTTGCTTATTTTAGGAATGGCATAACATGCTACTACCCTGGTTATGTAGTCATTTCGTAGTAACCACTATTAGTACTCTAATTATCAACCGGTTCTATAACGGGGCGGTTCTATCATTTTTGTGGATCCTGTTTCAAACCTATATTTGGTTTTGTAGTTACTCATACTACCACCGTAAACATAGCAAGAGTGACACAATATCGAAAAAATCGGAGGAATCTGATTTATTTCCAAATTTAACGGTTTCAAAAGCCGTATTATTCTGCATTCCATTGCGAATTGGAAATATTATCTTTGGATTGGTGGGGACAGCGAGTTATATTTGGTTAGGGATTTCGCTTCTTATAGAAGTCATTTCGCGACGCATTGGAAATTATAATTACGTACCTTCAGGTTATACAAATTATAATAATTATTATGGATATTCTGATTATAGAAATAATAACTATAGATATGATGGAAATGATCCTTATGAAAATTCCTATTATGTACCGATGATTGGAATTTTCTTGATACACTCAATTGTTTGTGCTCTATTTGTTGTTGGCGTTTTAAAGGTACTCCAAAATCAATTTGTTCTATAACCAATTAATTTAATATTTTTTTTATTTTAGAAATCAAAGGACTTGCAAGTGCCATGGTTATTTAACCAATGTCTGATGATAATTGTACCGGCGGTAGTTTCTTTGGTGGTTCCATTACGACCATTGTATGGAACGGATTTTTCAATCGCGGCCAATTGGATTATCGTCCATGCATATATTTGGTATTGTGGATATTCCTTCTACAAAAGGTCCTCTAAAACGGAAATAGGCAATTATTTTTTACAAGTTTTTGTGCCGAATACTTTAACTACTAAGGTTGCTTCGTAATATTTCGTTGAATTTTATAATATTCTTTGTGTATGAATAAATCATAAACAGTTTAAATATATTTTTTGTGATTGAGGCGATGTGAAATACGAAGGTTAAAGGACTTAACTAGTCAGCCTATTCGAGCACTCTAGAATTACCTAAGCAAACTTACTCCGCGATTCAACAAAAAACAGAAATACTGAACGACATAGACGAGTGAAATTTAAAAATATCAACAAATCCGGAACCGCCACATGCCAGATGCTCCTGTATTATTTTGCCGCAGCCTTAACAACGAAACCGGCATTCGCTTGGGTTTAAAAATTACTCCGTCCCACTTAGGGTCACAGCACTCGGATCAGACTCCCAAGAATCGATGATATTGTCGTTTTGCTTGAATTTCAGACGAAAACAAAGAAGGTTTGTGCTTATTGCTCAACTCAATTAGTTATGAATAAGCCTTTTCGGCATCCTCTTTTTAACCAAAAATCAATTACCATACCACATTTCGAATTAGGGGTGGGAATTTAACCGATATTCCTATACACTCTTCCATAGAATGGTTCATCAGTATCGTTCATTGAATTATACATATTATTTGGGCAGAATTATGAATTTCTCAGTCACTGAACTAAATTTTTTGAATTCGATCGAGCGCTTTCAAAACATTCATCTTTTTACTTGTGATCGCGATAAATTCATTTTCATTACCTTCTGGCGATAGATTGATAAAAGTTAGTGGTTGATCCCGAATTTTTTGAACATTTGCACCCCCCATTTTCAATGGTTAACTGATCAGTACTTTAATAGAAAGGGATTTACTTTTGATTCAGCAATTGTACCAATTTAGTAATACGAGGACTGAAAAGTTTCTGGCCTAGCCTTATTTATTTCTTGACATAGTCTCCTGTAAGACTATACACTAGACACTATACAATGTAGTCTATACACTCCTCCTAATGATGCCCTAGTGATGGATTTTTTAATCGACCAACATCTTTGTTCTTCGAGCGCAACTTTTAGTTTAGGGAGCAACAAAATATCGCTTGGGACTAGATCTGTTGTGTAAAAAGAGTGATCAAGCTGTTCATACCGTAATTTATGGATTCTCGCCATGCCAGCCGCTGAGATATTAGACGACACATTTTCTTGGTGGAGCAAGTTTTTTTTTGCAAATGTAGCCTTTTGCAATTGACTCCATTACTGTCCCAGAAAACGGTCGCCATCTCTTTCTCAGTGGAAGGAACATCCTTTACCTTTGTTGAACTGTATTTTAAATTCTGAAGTACAATGGTGTATCCATAATTCTGATTTATGTTCATTCGAACACTAAAGTTAATTCGACGGTTGTCTGGTAACCGTTTCGTGAACTTGAGCGATGTTATCGTCAGTGGTTGCAATTTTTCGACGTCCCGATCGTTCATCGTCATCCAAGCTGGTACGACTAAGTTTAGATTCAGCTGCCCACGAAATTTCATGGCGGTAAAAAATGATAGTGCAGAGCCTACATATCGTCCAGCTCGTCTTTGATTTGCATAGGCGTGTTACCTTTCAAAAATGAATATTTAATGACAGCTCGGTACTTGATTTTTTCATTTTCACAAAAACATTCACATCGACTCACTCAAACGAGTGTTAAACAACAACTGCGCATCTAAAATGTCTGATGTTTCGGTAAGTACCTTTCAACGCATGCGCAATCATACTTCTCCACTTTTGTTGACGAGTGCTGCCATCGTCATCTGCCAACTTTTCCGACAACCCTCGTAACCTACAATCATCATTTATCGAGCATTTATGTGTTTTGTTATTTTAATGCCGAAAATTTTATAGTTTAGCAACAACCAACGCGGTGATACTTTTGTTCGTTTTGGAATTATTACTTCATATTCTGGGATATACAAAGGGTTTCTGAGCTTCTGAGGCTTTCTGTCCAGGTTATTTTCTTTAATTTTTTTCGACTCACTTTGTAACAATTGTTCTGAAGGGCCGTTTTCGATATCCAAAAATTCAGTTTTATAGGTTCGTATACCATGACAATTCACTTAAGGAGCCATCCAATACGGGGCGGAAATCTTGGAACCTTCTTTTAATATTTTATTTGGCTTGGCGATTTTTATAAAATTTAGTGGGACTGGGCTTTCGATTGCAAGGAAACGATTATTTATAAAATTTGATAGAAGAGCAGTTTTTGATTACGAAAAACCGAATTTGATTTCGTGGAAATTCATTTGGTTTCGTTTTTCATTTTTCTGCTCGTTTTACTCTTATGGAAGAGTGTACATTTGAAACAGATTTCCGGAAAATTCGTTCAGAGGGTCGAATGGTTGGCCCTGGGTTAAATGTTTTCTTGGATCGCTCTAATTTGCGATTGCAATAGGTACTAATTTCGGGAAAATTCATTTAAAGGGTCATCCTATGGGATCTAGGTCCTTTTCTTTATTTTATGTCGGCGCGCACGATTTTTATAAAAATTGATATGGAGGATCGTGTTTGAATACCAACAACTGGTTTTGATTGGTTCTTATAACGTGAAAATTCATTTAGGGGAATTTTGGTGGGACTGAATTTTCGAATGCCAGGAGACGATTACAATGAGTTAAGATTTCTGGATAATTCGTTTACGATTCGCGGATAGGCTGTCATGTTGCACCGCTCAATTTTGCGTGATGTTGTACCATGTTCCGTTATATTACACCATAGCGTGATGTTGCACCATATTGTAGGATGTTGCGCTACAATGCAACCTGTTGCATCATTTTTGGCCATATTGCTCTGTATTGCACGCTGTTGCATCTTGTGGATGAACGCTGTGTGATTGTGCCAAGTAGGCTTAAGTCCTTCTTTTAACATTTTATATGGCTTCAAAAATGTGATTACATTTAACGGGAAAGGCTTTTCGCTTGCAAGGAAATGATTACAAGGAGTTCTGATTTCTGGACAATTCATTTAGGAGTCCTCCGGATGGGCCGTCATGTTGCACCATGTTGCGAGTTGTTTCACCATGTTGCATGATGCTGCACGATATTGCGTGATGTTCTGTCGTGTTGCATGATGTTGCGCATGAATGTTGTTTAATGTTACATCATATTACACACTGTTGCATCATATTGTGGTATGTTGCTATATACTGCTTGTGTGCCATATTGTACCATGATGCGTCAACTTGCTTCAAGTTGTGTCTTGTGTTTTTCGTTAGTTAGATATCTGGCGTCATATTTCGTCATATTTAAATTTTGGTTATTTTGAGTAAAAATATCGACTTGTAATATTGCCATCTGATAATGTCTTGGCCTTGATTCCTTTTTCTCATTCCGAGGCGGAACATTGTAACGATTTCGATATCGTCTCGTACAGCGCGAGTCTATTTAATTTTTTTTCAATGAGCACGATTTTGATAAAAATTGATGAAGGGAATGAATAGCAAGACCATGAATCAATTTCTATGGGTGCTAGAAGACGTTTTTTAAATTTTTTTGGGTTCAAACGATTTAGATAAAAATTGCGGTTATATCGGAAACTGCTGTATCCGGTAATTCGAATAAATTTTTATAAAATAAGCACGATGGGTTATTTCGCCACTCAGTGCAAAAGTGTTTGCTTAAAAGCTTTTCTACATCGGCCAATTTCTCCGGTTTTACCGATATACCCGATAGAACAACAGTTGGGGTCATTGAACCAATCATTCGATTATTTTTCATAATACTCATAGCTTTGCCTAAATCTGACTTATAAAATACTTCGCCACGAACTGAAACCTGTTTATTTGACTTTTTAATTACAACAATACGTTTTTATTCCTGAAATTTGAAGTGCCATTTGCCTGGAGGCTTCAAATAATCTCCAACTTCTTTTCTACAATCGTACACTGGACATTCATCTCCCAGTCTTATTGTTGTTTCAAATGTCGTATAGACATCCAGATATTCCTGAACGTTTACGATAGTATCCATTGTTCAAACCTTCTTTTGAATCTGCGCGAAAACGCGATCGGTGGGTATGTCAGAATGCCCTGCTACAGGAAATATCAGTTCAACACATTTTATAGTTGACGGTGCTATTGTATCAAGCCAAAAGGAAATCATTCCAACCATGGTCGAATTCTTGTTCTGTCCCCCACAACCATCACATATCCAACGAGCAGTACTGATTCCATCAAAATTTAAAGTAGATAACCTATGGAAAACTGCCGAAACTATTTCGTTTGATCGTTTTCGTTGTTTCGTTGTTAATTAACATTTTTCGTTGTTAATTTGGAGTGACCATTTCCAACAACTATTCCAAACAGATACATATATAGCTGGCTGCTATAATATGTAGCCTGGTCTGATACTTTGGGCAGAACCATATTTACAGCCAAACGAGACTGTTAGCAAATCGTCCCTAGTCTCATTGAGAAACTCGAAGAACGATTTTGCCCGCAGTTTACGTACACGGTTTTGAACCATAAGTTGATTTTTTTAGCAATATCCTTCTCGGCCTTAATTTCCTCTTTAAACTTTAAACACGTGGAACACATATCTGTGCTTGGGGTTTTGAAACCCAAGTTTAATCTCGTACAAAAAATCATCCGAAAAAAAAACTTTCTCTGACCTGCATTTCATAATTTACAAGTTGGTATTGCCTCCACATTTTCGCGATTGACAACAACTGCGATGGAAAGTACTGTCGTTTTGAAGTAGTTCCTCGACAATAGTGCAGCTCGATTATTTTGAACGACTTAATGAAATCCTCAACGGCTTTTCGCTTTCCTTCAAATTTTTTACTAGATCTATCACCTCCTCGTCTTTCTGTTGGTATGGCTCCGCTAATGAAATCTTGTTTACAAATTCTATGAATATTACCGACCAAATGGCACAGTGGTTAAAGCTTTGGCGTTTGGATCGGGAGGTACCGGGTTCGAATCCCGATAGGGGCAGGATGCAAAAGGAAATTTTCATCAACAGATTACGATCTGTGATTAAAAGGAACACAACTACGACCCCCTATCGGCGTGCAAAACCCATGGGCCGACCCATCTTCCATGTCCAGTACTATAGGCTGGCATGGAGCTATGCAATGCGCAGATGGTAACTTAAATCGGTCCTATAGCCGTACGTCTTCGATTTGGCAGAGATGCGTAAAGTAAGACGGGAAAATCAACCGCGAAAGAGCAGGGAGTGCTTCGGCCCCAGAAAAGATTGCATGGATTAAAAAAAAAAAAAAAATCTATGAACTCGGGATCGACTAATGTACAAAATACATTTTGACATACTGCCAGTGAATTGTTGTTTCGCGATCTTATGTAATGCTTAATAGTTGCCAATTTTCGGGATCCATTTTTTAGGCGATCGGTTCGTTTTGGCGGTTCAATTGAGAAGTATTTCAAAATAAAAGCATCTTATTACATAAAATAATAAGATTTTTATTACATAAAATGAGTTCGAAAAATTTAGTGCATCACCACTTTTAAGTAAACGGCACGGGAAACTGTTATATTATAAATTACAAAAAAGGTAAACTTACTTACCAAGGTTCGATTTGAAATATTATTATTCACTTACTCGTATGCAAGAACTTCTGATCAAAACGCGACTATGCACAAATGCATTTTAACCACAACTAATTTTCCTGAACAAATTTTTTAACGTTTCACATTTTTCGCGCTAAAAAGGAATAAAATCGTTTTCCTACAAAAATTAAATAAATGGATACAAAATCTCGAATGGAATAGAACGGGTTTGAAAATTTCTCATAGAAGGAATAAAGTTGATTTGCAACCAACCCTTTATTTTGATTCTCGTTTTGAAAGTGAATAATTTGATTGATTTTGTTGTCCGAAAGGAACATAACCTCATAATCAACTTTTTTTTTTAATTATGAAAAAACACCGTTTTGCGTCTAAGCTACACATATATGAGAGGATAAATTGGAATATCAAGAAGTAATTGCAAAGGATCGGGATTTTTGGAAATTTGTATAAAGGTCCAGTTTGATTACTATGTCGAAATCGAGCGAAAGTTTCTTGAGGTATCTCATAACGATGATGAAACTAGGCAATGCAATAAACATGGAGGAACCGGCCATAATTGAATATTGTATCGGAGGGATTTCCGATTATCAGCCGTACAAGACAGTGCTTTATGGTGCAGTTTTCATCAACGAGTTCAGAAAGATACTGATTAGTTATGAGGAAATTAAATAACAATCTCAGAGAAGCAATATTACCAACAGCTTGGTGCGCCCTGTAAAATTGACGGACCGGCCCGGTAAAGTGCTACTTTGTGGAGAATACATGTAACTATACATGTAACGAGTTCGGACATATTGCACCAAAATGTCCAAAATCCGAAGGGAGCCAGAAAAAGTCATGCGCAATGGAGAGTTGCGTTTGCCCATCGAACAACAGAGTATGTAGCGCTGCTGTTGAGGTTGATGCCATGAGTGACAGAGGCAGCGATTAAAATTGTATTGCGAATAGCATGGTGGCAATGGGATTACCAACGATCAATACGACTATAACTAAAATATCAAAAATTGCAATTAAATATTAATAACATCCAAGCGAAAGGCTGTTGCACATTCAAGTATACCCAGAGAAAAACTTGGGTCAAAAGAAACAAAAAACTGAGTTTTTTTTGCCTAAATGTTGGTGTTTTTCGATCAAGCAAATCTGTTAGTTAAACAAACAAACAAGATCCTGGTTGAATAAAATAGTTAATATAGCCAAAAACATATGGTTATTTTATTGAATAGAAGGGGAAAAAATCGGTAATAGTGCCCAGCTATTTTGTAAAATCAAGGGAAAAATTATTTTACTAATGACCTGTTAATTCTACCAAATTTTCTTAGTAAATGCAAAGTGCAATGACAAAGTGGCATACATACAATATTTACGACTTTTCTAGTCATAGAAAAACAAAGAGGCCATTTACTCACGATCTGCCACAAAAAGTAGAAAAAATTACTCCGCGATACACAAAAGCTTGGTTTCGTACTGATAAAAAGTTGGTCTATTCATCAGGTTGCAACGACCAAAACCAAACTGCAAAATTCAGCTCTTGCTTTGTACCAGTAGTACAAAACAAGAACTTATCGATTTGGCGAATTATATCACCAAATCAGAAACTTTTGAAAATTATTACTATGTATTGTGTATTAAGCTAAACCAAAATACTTTGGTAGTTATAACAATTAAGTATATTGTTCACCTATCAAAATCTTTTTTGGTTAAATTAAACAAAACTACGTACCAACATCCTGGTAACTCAAATTTCATCGTACAATGAAATATCATTTCATTGTCATTTCGATGACTTAACATTTCATTCAAGCGAATTTACTAAAACATCACGATAACCAATTTAAATCTGAATTTCGAGTGTAAAGGTTATCACTTTTACACTTTAAAATCTATATTGGTTGGTAGAGAATTAGAGCACAAGTCTTTATAACGTGGATAGTTGTTGTAACATTACACTGAGCGATAAGATAAGAGCGTTTGCAATTTATTCAGCTTTGCAAATAATATTTACATATTTTTATTAGTTGGCCAAAATTAAATCGGTCGTGCGCGGTTAAATTTATTAAGAGTGGTTGCCAGTCCATAATTCGATTTAAAATGTTAAACTCTTTTATTTTAAAATATTTATTTTTCGGCATCCAGCCGGGAATTTATAATGTTTTCATCGGACTTACATCGTCAATCTTGTATCTGTCATGTATCAGTGTGGTGAATAGTATAACACCCGGTTATCACAACTTTATGGAAAGAGTATTGTATACAACCATAATAAGTGTCTTGCTGACCCATTCGATTATTTGTGCTGTTTTTGTTGTTGGTATTTTGAAGGTTCGCCTGGTCCTATGACGCTTTGCAATTGTTTTAAATTATTTTTTAAAAACTAATTCTTGTATATTTTGTTTTAGAGCAAACGGCTTATGATAATCCCATGGTTAATAAGCCACATCATATTCTCGATAACAACCGTAATTTATTTTTTCTATCGATCTCCTTTTGTGCCAGTATCATGGTTAGTCGCGACTGTATGGGTGATGTTAATTCAAATTTATATTTGGTTTTGCGGTTATGCCTTCTACCAAAGCAAACGAGATGTAGATCGTGACACTTCAGTACCTCGGGAGTGCAACATGAATGAAACTAAATTAAACGATAAATTGGTTTTAGAAAAACTATTGTTTCGCGTTCCACTACGGCTTGGCAATATTATCTTAGGATTGTTTCAGGCATACTTTTGTCTTGCGAGATTTATTAGTTTAGTTATCTGTTTTAAATATAATGAGCTCTGTCATTTTCATTATATGGTAATAGGTGTGTTTATCCATTGCATTGCGTGCTTATTATTTGTGACCGGTATTTTAAAGGTACGCGAAGTATTATGTATTTAAGCCAGAAAATTATTTACTATTTGTTTGTTTTAGAAAAATAAGAAAATGCTACTGCCGTGGCTGGTAAGTCAAATATTAATTACAATGATTGTTTCTAATTATTTTCCGGTCTATCAAAATCTCTACAATTGTATACTTTGGATTATTATCCAAGTTTATTTTTGGCTTTGTGGTTATTCAATGTATCATTTAATACCTGCTCGAGATGAAAAATCTCCGAAAACTAGCGAGGATGGTACATTATCAAATATATACGAAAAGCCAAATTTGTTTCCTCCTGCATATATTTTAAAAAATGTATTATTATTCGTTGATCTTCGAATTGGAAACATTATTATAGGATTGACCTGCACACACGGGTGCATGTGGGTGTGTTATTATATGGCATCTAACATCAGTTCGCGGAACCCTCCTACTTTCTTCATTACGCTGATGATATGTTTGGGGTCAGTACATTCAATTTTGAGTGTACTTTTTGTTGTTGGCATTTTAAAGGTATTTATTTTACAATAAAAATAGTTTAAAAATTTTAATTGAAATTATAGTGTTTATCTTAAATTATGTTATTGTGATATTCTAGCAAATACAACGATTTCTAGTGCCTTGGCTGTTCAATCAAATTTTGGCGATAATTATTCCAGTTGTTGCTCTTATTTGGATTTCATTAGATATACATAAAAGACTGGATGTTTCAGTCATTTTCAATTGGATTATTATTCAATCGTACGTTTGGTATTGTGGGTATTCTATCTACCAACGTGCATTTAAATCTAAAGAAGTTTATTGCGTTGCATCAACAATTGAATGTGATGCATTTATTACCAACATTATCTTGAATAATTAGCTTTTCTGTATAACCATTTTTAAAATGTTTCTAAGTTAAAAAATAAAATAAAAAAGCCATAAACAATCGTATGTTTTTTTAAGTAAGTCGATCGTAAAGTTACCGTTTGGCGGAGACAGGGTTACGTAAGTGAGGCTTGTAATTGCTTAACACAAAATTTAAACAAACAATCAAGTATGGAGGAAGATTGCCAAGCCCAGACTTCAACACATAGCCATTTTACATCAAACAAGGCCGAAGGATTTGAGAGAAAGTTTGTGGTTATGTCTTAACCTGGTTGCAGACCGCATAACCATAATATAAAATGTCTTATATAGTAATATAATGATGGTTTTCTACATGAAAATTAAGATGTCGCCACGAGTACTGATTTGAAATAATGTCATCGAAAATCAGTTTAAATCGCCTAAAAAATTATTTTTATTTGTGCTAGAACAGTACGGTCTTACAGATACGTTATGTTGAATTTATTTTCATTATTTGTTTAAATTACTAAACCCAAGTATATACACGATTTACCACAGAACCACAAATTTTTACAAATCACTTGCAAACGTATCATAATCTTTTATCGTGCAAGCCGACACACAATTGAAGGGATATTCTCAACTTACCAGCTCTAGAAGATGTGAGTATTTAAAAAACGGCATGATCTTATTTAATTTATTTATCAAGAGACAAATTAGAACCACCATAGCCTTAAATAGCGATTTTTGTCCTATTGGTTTCTTCGTATAATTAGTTGGCGGGTTATTTCCAACAATTAAAATCGCGTTATTTAAATTCCATACATCCCCTTGGTCGAAGAACGAACGAGAATTGTCTGACCATTATATATTTACTTTGACATTCCGTCAAACAAGGTCGGTACTAGAAGTCGGACGTTAATGCAATGCACCGAAAATACGACTAATTCCGAAAATCATTGATTAGTTTTACTATCGAACGCAAGATGTCGCTAATTCCGTTGAACGATGAAATTAATTTGAATTTGAAATTCAAACAAATTGATCGCTACATCACTTTCGCACGTATACAGTGTGTCAATTTCCGGGTTCAATTGATCGCTTGTAAACCGTGCGGACTGTGCGGACCTTGTTTACTCATATAAAGCAAAATTGCGATTGACCAGCGATTAAGGGACGAATATATCGTTTTGTTTTGATTGTGAAGTTCTCGTAGGAATAAGATTTTGCATGGTGGTGCGGAGTTGGTCAATTACTGTGTCGATTGACGTCAGAAGTAAAAGACAAAGATTATCGACACGACAAGAATTCGCCGGGTAGTTTAATGGTTTGATCCAGTTCAGCTGGTGAGGACCTTAAATCTTCTTTTATTGGTACTGGGATACCAAGCATTATATTTCGGACTTCGGACTTCCAATGAATGGTATCGCTTTGAACCCTCAGATCAGCTTTAAGCTGTCGATGGAAGCGCTCGACCATGCCTCAGGATGGTACGCGGTTGTACGTATCCGATGAGACCCATGAGTTTCGTCACACTCAGTGGTGAAAAGTTTGAACTCAAATTGTGCTCCTTGATCGGCCGTAACGTTTTGTGGAACGCCAAAGCATGACATGTCGTTCATGCAATGCGCTTTGAGCCATCATGTAAATCGATCGACACAGGTTAAACGTGTGATATGTGAATTTCGTGATATTTGTTAAACTACGGGATTTAAAATATTTTTGGTTAACACAAATAAGTGTTAAAAGTTGAATTTTCAAAATTCTTGTTGTTTTACGAATTATTTTTGTTTGTATCACTATGGTTGGATTGTTGTTTGAGACAAAGTTTTATTAATGACCTTAAGATAATCTCATAATCCATCTTGAAATGACTGTAAAGCTGCCAATGAATTTCAATTTTGATTGTGTTTAGTAGCTTCCTTCCCCTCACGAGAAATATAGCATCATCTTGACAACAGTGTTTCAATTCGGGTTGTTTAATTTCGAAACTTTCCGATGTTTTCTTTCTGCATTTGACTAATTCTACCTGCAAAAACTCGATTGTTATTTTTCAGCAAAATTTTTATTTAAGTATTTCTTTCAATCGGCCCATGAGTCGTAATCGTGGTATTAACTAAATCATAAGCAATCCCCGATAATTTGGATTTGATAAGTTAGAAATAATTTAAATTCGTCTTCGTCTTCTAGTGGATCGTGAATAACTTAGCAACATGAAACAAACTTATGTAACTCACTAGAATTTCCATTAAATTTTAACGAAGCAACTCTGAAATGACGAAAATTCAAGGAGGAAGCAACTTTGAAAACGACGCAGATCGAAGTTTTAGTGGATTCGTATTTTCAGAAATCGGAATTGAACTTCCTTTTTTCAATTTACGTTGCATAAGCAAGATTATATCGCAATGAAATTGAAACTTCTAAAATTTGTTTGTAATGAATATTTAGCTATAGGTTAATTTTACTTTATTTTATGTAAGTAAGTATATCGCTATTTCGCCGAAGTCAATACATTATTTTTTAATATATCTCTGTGAGTGCGTATGTGGTACTTGACAGACTAATTGTCTCTAGCATCTATACAGCCCAGACGTACTGACTGATCGAGGTAAAACTTCCTACATAAGCTATTCTCATTAATTCGGATATACCAGCGATTTGTGGTTGAAAACGGTCCAACGGAAGTGGCAACCTCCACCGGAGCTTTTGGGAAACGATTATGAGTTGAAAGCTTCTAAATAAAATTTAGAACAATACTGGTTCAGATTAGTTTCCCAAAATTTGACCGGATATGACGTTTCTTTTAACAAAAAGCTGTTTCTCTACTTACATTAGACCCTGTCTAACCTAGACGGATTAATTGATTGGGATGAAACCTCATACTTAAGCTTTTTCTTAAGATTGCGAGACCTCAGTGAATTTTGGCCGAAATCGGTTCACCGGAAGTGACATGAACAAAAAGATTCTAAATACAATTTGTAAGAATACTGGTCCAGAATAGTTTTCCAAAATTTAAGCGGAAAAGCCGGGTTTCGACAGAAACAGTATTTTTCTATAATAATCATGAACAAGAAGATGATGAAGATTGACTGATCGGGATGAAACTTCATACTTTAGCTTTTTCCACAAATTGGGATGATCAATCCCAGTGATTTTTTGTCGAAATCGATCTACCGGAAGTGACAGCTTACATATAACCTTTCTCGTTTTTTGGGTATGGAAGTAAAATATTTCATATTAGTTTGCAGCAATATCGATACAGACCAGATTTATCTATAAAACCTAGTGAGATATGGGCATTTGATAGATCTAATATAAAAACATAGTGAGATCGGTGATCACCTCGGTCATGCTTGGCCATTCCACAACTATGACAAAATTCTGATAATCGTCATGGATATGGGCATTTGAAAGATGTAACATGAAAACATAGTGAGATCGGTGATGACCTCGCAAAATCTCGACTAGTATTCCGTTGAAGTCGAAAAGCTCTTACAGCAGTAGTTATTTGCTTCTAGACCATGCTTGGCCATTCCACAACTATAACAAAATTCTGAAAATCGTCATGCATGTGGGCATTTGATAGATCTAACTTAAAATCATAGTGAGATCAATAATCACCTCAGAAAATCTAGACTAGTATTCCGTTGAATTTGCAAAATCTCTTCAAACAGATATGGTTTTCTACTGGATGGGCCATGTTTTGCCATTCCTCAACTATAATAAAATTCTGAAAATCGTCATGCATTTAATAGATTTAATATAAAAACATAGTGAGATCGATGATCACCTTGCAAACTCTCGACTAGTATTCCGAAGAAGTCGGAAAAACTCGTACAGCAGTAGTTTTATGCTTCCTAAAATTGTCAGAGATATGGGCATTTGATAGATCTAACATAAAAACATAGTGAGATCGATGATCACCTTGCAAAATCTCGACTAGATCTTTTCATAGTTATGAGCATTTATTTATAGAAATAAAATATGGATTTGTATTCCGTGGAATTCGAAAACTACATTTACTCGTGTTTAGGGTTGGGTTTCGGAAATTTCCCGAAGGGAATTCTCGTGAAATCCCGTCTATTTTCAATTCCGAAATCTCGAGAATTTGAAATGTTCTATTCCGGGAAATCCCGAATCTCGAGAGAAATTTTGTTTTTAAGAGTGAGTTTCAATTTGTTTAAATACCGCATAAAAAGTTAAAAAGTTAAAAATTGAGCCGAATAAAAATGTCAACCTTGTTATCTGCTTCAAGAGCTGATAAAATTTGTATACGAGAAACATTTGGCTGGCACAAAATAGTTGTTCAAACCATTGTGATGGCGCAGACGACGATTTCATATTTGTTTCTGATAAAACGATAACTATTAAATCTAGAACAAATCATAATCAAAGTCCGCAAAATTATTTTGAAAATCAAGAACTCGCTTGTACAAAATTCTATCTTGCAGAATTATGTTAAAGAAGTCGAAAAGAAAGAGCTTTACTTAAGCTATTGATATTGGATTGCAAGACAGCTTGGAATAGTCTTGAATCGATGCTAACCAGATACGTTCGCATTATCAAGCACATTCGTAAAGCCCTCGATATTCTCAATTTATCGTTTATGGTCACTACGGACGCAGAAGAAAAGCATTGTGAAAATATCATCTATGCTCTAAAACCTATACGGGTTGCTGTTGAAGCTCTCAGCCGACAAAATATGAAGTTACTTGCAGCGGATTCTATTCTACAATTTTTGTTCACAAAATTGGAGAATCAGCACACTGAATTGAGCGACGAGTTTCTATTCAGCCTAAAAGAAAAATAACGGATCGCGGATGCAGTCGTTTGTTATCTACTTTTAAATATTTGAACGATCCGGTAAATAGGTAGTGATAGGTCATAGTGATAAGTCAACATTCTTCAATCCATGTTCCAAATCAGAACTAATTAAAGAAGCCAAGGCGTACCTGCTTCGTCTTTTCCCTTCAAATATTCCAGAGGGCCAAGCAGTTTCTGATTTTGAAGAGGATGTTGTGATTGAAAACAGCGATTGTCAGATGCGGCCATTGACAGTTTGTGTTTTTTTAAATTTCTTTTTAATAAATAATGTTTTGAATTGTGTGTGATACTTAATTGAATTGTAATTTTTATTTTGTAAAAAGGAATTTGAATTGTTTTTGTTTTGTTAGTTGATTTCAATAAAATAAGTAATGTTTTAAACAAACAATTACATTTTTTAATTTATTTCTCGGGAAATCCCGAATGTTGAATCTCGAGAAATCCCGAATCTCGAGAATTGAACTCCTCATCATTTGGGGAAATCTCGTATCTCGAGATACTAATTTTCTCGGGAAATACCCAACCCTACTCGTGTTGTATTCAAATTAATTAATTTTTGTTTGGTTTCTTGATAAATTTAATGAATTGATTTAAGTATTTCATAACTAAACAAATCATTTTACTTTCTGGTTTGATGAATTTTTGTTCTAAGGCGGTCTTACTTTGAGAAATTTACAACAACAATGCCTTATTCCAAATTTTCCAAATTGGAATAGCATTCAACCAATTTTTTTGTTGGTATAGAATAATTCTATTCTACCTGTAGTTTTAATCTCCACCACCAGGATTTATTTTTAGATGTTGGTAATAAAAATATAAAAGAGATTTTTTTCTTTTGACATTGCATTTTTCTAAACAAGACGAGAAATTAGTTAGAGCTAGACGAGAATAATGAATGTGCTAGCACATTACTATTTAATTGAATATATTTAGTTGCATTTTTACGTTATTTTGAAATGTAATTATTACTAACTAATAAAAATAAATTTAAAAAAATCTTTGGTTGTTACTTTGAGCACAATATTTATTCCCATTCAGAATGGGAATTGCTTGCACCAAAGTACGTAACACCACCTACGGTGGGCAAAAAGTAGTAAGATTATTTAATTTAAGTTTCGCGCGGAAAACCATTCGTGGATATATATTTTTTTCTATGTTGGTATGACTGTCAGTGACATCTGTGCCAAATGTCACATCAAACTAATCATTAATGTTTAGTATACGCTTGTCTTTCTGAAGTACAAAAAGTGTATTCGGCGATTTTTACATTGATTGAAATTATTCAACAAACAAGTGCCATTAAATTATGAGTGCGGAATCAATTTTGTGGTGCCGAAACGTTCATAATGTTGCAAAAGGCCTTCGGTAATAATTGTATGTCCCGACCAAGTATTTTTGATTGGTACAAATTGTTCAAAGATTGTCGAGAACGTGTTGACGACGAACCACGTCTAGGACGGCCATCAACATCAACTGATGATCAACACGTTAATAAAATCAAAGAATTGGTGCTCGATAATCGACGATTAACAGTCAGAGACCTTACTGGCATCGTTGAAATATCGGAAGGATCAGTGAAAACCATTTTGAAAGATCATTTGGGCCTAAGAAAAGTGAAGCATGATTGGTTCCAAAATCACTCAATTTTTTGGAAATACAGCGTCGCGTTGACGTCTGTGAAACAATGCTTTCCGATTACCAGGATGTCATGGAACGTATTATAACTGACGATGAGTCTTGGATCAATGCTTACGACCCGGAAACAGACGATCAATCGGCCGAATGTCGTGCCAAATGTGAGCCGAAGCCGAAAAAACCTCGTCAAAACAAGTCAAAAATCAACGTGATGTTGACAGTTTTTTTTGATTATCGAGGTGTGGTGCACTCCGAATTCCTTCCGACCGGCCAAACTGTCAACAAGGAATACTATTTGAGTGTTATGCGTCGTTTGCGCGAAGCTATTCGTAAAAAGAGGCCGGAATTATGGGTCGACAACTCTTGGTTTTTGCACCACGATAATGCACCTTCTCATACTGCATTGGTCTTACGTGATTTTTTCGCCAAAAATTCTACCCATATCGTTCCGCAACCACCTTATTCGCCTGATTTAGCTCCGTGTGACTTCTGGCTGTTCAGCAAACTCAAACGACCGCTCCGGGGAAACGGTTTTTTGTCAATTGAAGACATGAAACGTGAATCGCTATGCGCATTGGGGGCTTTAACAAATGTTTCGGGGATTGGAAAAAACGTTGGCACAAGTGTATTGAGACCGGGGATTACTTTGAGGGGGACGAAATAGATTTGGAGAAATAAATAAAGAATTTCAAAATTATGAACAAAGTCTTATTGTTTTTTGCCCACAGTATTAAGTTTAAAATAAGTTCACCTCAATGTTATGTCATCTTTGTGTCCTAAACCATTCCTAATTTTTTTATTTTACTTAGGATAGAGCTAGGAAGTATTTCATCTAAAAGTAGTAGTTTTCGGTAACCTCCTGCTAGGAAAAATAAATGTTTCTTGTAGCTTGGAAAATATCGATATCACACGGATTAAGCTGAAATTTCTATTCCCACCGATTCTTTAATTGAGCACCAGTTTAGATCCAACAAACCATCGTGAATATAACTTTCAATTCCAACGAAAGGCTTACCAATACTGATTCATGAGGATAGGGTGGGTCAATGTCAAGTTGCTAAAATTAAAACTCTAAATTACATAAACTGTAAATGTTTCGTAATGATGTTGGAAATACGAAATCAAATTAATCAATCACTGCAAATGAACAGTACGGGTTTGTTGGATTATCAAACCTCCGTCAATTACACAATAAAGCTAGATATGTAAATGATAAGCATTGAACTTATTCAACCTTAACAGGCTTTAAATAGTCTTATCGGATAATAATTAAGTTGGGCAAAGAACACAATGTAATTACGTTCAAATGAACGTGTCTGGAGGTCATTTTGTTTGCATGGTTTTGAGTTATTGTTTCAGGATTTGACCATTTATTCCCGAAAAATTATCTAACGTTTCAATTCAAGTGAATGAATCCCTAAAATCATATTCATCAACTCAACTTAACTTAAATCTAGAATAATAAAATCAGTTCGCATCAATTTCAAATATTTGAAAAAATCGAGAATCACAAATAGCAATTTCACCAACTATGGGTACATCGATGTGTAATGCAAATTTTTGAAAATGTAGTTATTATTTTTACCAATCATACCATGTTACAGTTGCTGTAATATAGGTTGTCATAAAAATTGATAAACTAGACAAAAATTATAATTAAATATTTTCCCAAATATATCTACTGTGGCATAGGCTTGTGTACTGTACATGGTTTCTATATCATGGGTGGTAGATAGAAGGATATAATATATTAAATAGGTCATCAATGGCAAATATACCCAAGTATATTGTGCACAGCATCGAATACTCACATAAATGTGTCTAATTTGCATATTATTAGCATAACCTATGACACAAAAGTGTAATATTATTCATGATTTTATTACACTTGTTGTTATTGTATCGTATGCTGTATCTTCCTCGACCCCATCCCCAACAAATCGAACTTTATTATTATTAACTAGCTGTATAGTAACTCTGCAAAATTTGATTAAAACTACAACAATGCCAAATAAAAAAAATCTTTTCTATTAAATATACGATTTGATTATCGAACTAGTGATAAGGGAATTGATATAATGTTTTATTCGTTAATTATTTGATTTACATATTCAGGGTTGGATATATATCTGCTACCTCTACATAAAAATTGTATCCATATGTACGTATATCGGTTTAATTAAATCATATCGTAAATTTTAATTAAATTAAATTAGGAACAACAACACAAAATGAAACTTCTCATCTCGCACTGAAACTGGAAAATCTGTTTTAATCTCCCTATTAAGAAGATGACAGGAGGAATTTTTTTACGATACTTATTATATTTTTTTGTTGTATTTTCTTCCAGGGAAATTATTATTACCTTCCAGCATGGCATAGAAAAGAATGAAAAGTTTTTTTTCTTGTTTTTGTACCGTTTGGTTGGTACGAGTAGGAAAAAAACTTTTCATATTATCATTTTTCATAATTTTATTATTTGTTGATAGAAGATTGTTTTTGACTTTTTCATTCTCCTCGTTCATTTCTGTATCCAAAGCTTTTATCGTGTTTTTTATGTAATATGAAATGAGCTTAATTGTTGTGAATTTTTTATATTTTTATACGTATTAAATTATTATACATAGGATTATAATCGAGCTTTTTACTGGAGAATGTACAACTTTCGAAAAAATTGTTTTGTTTAAGGGCTTTTATTAGTGATAGGATAGACAGTGGAGGTTTATTGTTAATGAATGTGTTTCGAAGTATATAGTAAGAAACATGAAACTAGAGTAGTAATTTCTCTTGCGGATCCAGAATGAATAAATCCAATTTATTTCTTGCTTGTATAAGATTCTGGGGAATCTAGGTTTCGTGTAAGTTAAAGTGTCACGACCATCGTTTGATATCGTGCTGAAATATTATTCGCATTCAGATATAATTTGTTATTTGATTGTTGATATTTCAGGATAATGGTAACGTACCTAGGATCGTCGTTTGATATCGTTGAGGAATGATGTTTGTTTTTATTATTCATGATTCTACCTTATACTCCTTGGTTTGATATTATCACTGAATTCAGTTTATCCAAACTGATCCAACGTCAGCGAAAGGTTATGTACTACTGTGGGCAAAAATAGTTAGGCATGGTTCATAATTTTAAAATTCTTTATTTATTTCTCCAAATCTATTTCGTTCCCCTCAAAGTAATCCCCCCCGGCCTCAATACACTTGTGCCAACGTTTTTTCCAATCCTCGAAACTGTTGTTAAAGTCAATTTCCGGAATAGCCTCCAATGCGCGTAGCGATTCACGTTTAATCTTTTCAATTGACTAAAAACGGTTTCTCCGGAGCGGTCGTTTGAGTTTGCTGAACAGCCAGAAGTCACACGGAGCTAACTCAGGCAAAAACGGTGGTTGCGGTACGATATAGGTGGAATTTTTGGCGAAAAAATCACGTAAAACCAATGCAGTATGAGAAGGTGCATTATCGTGGTGCAAAAACAAAGAGTTGTCGACACATAATTCCGGCCTCTTTTTACGAATAGCTTCGCGCAAACAACGCATAACACTCAAATAGTATTCCTTGTTGACAGTTTGGCTGGTCGGAAGGAACTCGGAGTGCACTACACCTCGATAATCGAAGAAAACTGTCAACATCACTTGATTTTTGACTAGCTTTGACGTGGTTTTTTCGGCTTCGGCTCACCTTTGGCACCATATTCGGTCGGTCGTCAAAATGGTTTTCACTGATCCTTCCGATATTTCAACGATGCCAATAAGGTCTCTGACTGTTAATAGTCGATTCCCGAGTACCAATTCCTTGATTTTATTAACGTGTTGATCATCATACTTTTAACACTATGCGCCGTTGGTACTTGGCGAAACACATTAACACTTAATAAACACATTAAAACACTTGTTTATTATTTCGCACAAAATGTGCAAATTTTTGTGCGAAATAATAAACAAGTGTTTTAATGTGTTTATTAAGTGTTGATCATCAGTTGATGTTGATGGCCGTCCTAGACGTGGTTCGTCGTCAACATGTTCTCGACAATCTTTGAACAATTTGTACCAATCAAAAACACTTGCTCGCGACATGCAATTATCACCGAAGACCTTTTGCAACATTCTGAACGTAGTGGCACCACAAAATTGATTCCACACACAAAATGTAATGGAACTTCTTTGTTGAATAATTTCACTCATTGTAAAAATCGCCGAATGCACTTTTTATATTTCAGAAAGACAAGCGTATACTAAACACTAATGATTATTTTGATGTGACATTTGGCACAGATGTCACTGACAGTCATACCAACATAGAAAAAAAAATATTCCGACGAATGGTTTTCCGCGCGAAATTTAAATTTAAAGTCTTACTACTTTTTGCCCACAGTAGTAAACTTTCAAAAGTTACATTGTCCTGCATTATCTCTGTAGCACTGTTGCTAAACACGTGGCTTTTCGATGCTATCAAGTAGTTGTTTTTGAAACTCGTTTTGGAATCCTATAAACTAAACTGACAAAGCGAGTTGTATCCCAATCGGTTAAGAAATGGCTTATGTTAATTTAAATTGGTAATTTCCCAGAGGCATGTCCAAAATTTATATTAAGTCCCCATTTTCTTCATAAATCTGAGTTTCATCCCCAATCCGATTGAGGTGACATAGTATCGACCAAGTTGCAACATAGCGTCTAAACCGGAGAACCTCTTTCCAGGTTTCAAAAAATCATGATCCATTGCAATCATTTTCTGACATTCGAAAATTTTGTCATCAAAATCGGTCGAGCCGATATTTTTCTTAAATCTCCCACTGTCGCATTTGAGAATCTCCTAGATCAATTCTCCCGAATTTAGAACCTGATTCTTTACACTCGAGATGGGATTTCATCCACTTTTATTAAAAGTCAAAATTAAGACTGATCGCTACCATTCCTAGTATTAAAAAACCTTTATCACCGCAATTTTAATCTAAATCGTTCGAGGCGAAAAACATTTAAGAAGAGTCTCTTCTCCACCGAAAGACCTCCTCAACGAGTTTTCCCGAAATTAGCATGGTTTGAAATCGATTCCTAGCATTTCATTCCTTGACATTCTCTTCACAAATTTTAATCAAAATCTTGGTAGCCGAACAGAAGGCGGAACAAGGTCAAAACATTACTCAGATAGCGAATGTTACATATCAATATTGCAACTCATAACAACCAAAATGATCAAAAGCATGCGATTAGTGCAACCACCTACTGTTACCGTAATGCAACCAACATAACTTGGAGCAACATTCCGCAATATGATGAAACATAACGCCGGATATCATGTTAACGAAAAACATAGAACACAACACGAAGCGACAGGACGCAACATAGTTCAAAATCGTGCAACATAAAGCAACATCAGGTAACATGGTACAACAAGGTACACACGATGCAATATGACGCAACATGAAGCACCTCCAAACGACATGGTGCCACATAACGCAATATTATGCAACATGGTGCAACATAATGCCTCATGGTGAAACATTATGCAACATAGTGCAACAGGACAGCCCATTCGGAGGACACATGATTGAATTATCCAGAAATCAGAACTCCTTGTAATCATTTCCTTGCATTCGAAACCCTGTCCCGCCAAATTTTATCAAAATTGTTCAAGTTAAATAAAAAGAAGGCCAAAAGTCAACATGGCGCAACATAATGGAACATCACACAACCTCTCTCAACAAGATGCAACCATCAAAATCAGTTTTTGGTAATCGAAATCGCTCCTCCAGCAATTTTTTTAAACATCGTGCGATCCGAAATAAATTAAAAATTGAATGCCCCATCATCTGTTTTTGATAACCCACAAGTGGCCAAAGAAAATTTGAAGAAAGGTACCCACCTGAGGCATATTGTTCGTTTTGGACCAATCGCAATCAATTTTCGCAATTTGAAACCCCTATTCACCAATTTGGAGACCCGAGGCTCTCCGAAGGATCTCGCAAATGATCCCCTTTTCGGAAATCAGGACCCATCATAATCAACCACTCTTCTCCTTAAAGAAAGAGACCCGGGCCCCTTTGAGCGACCCTCTGAACGTATTTCCCAGAAACACACCCATTGCAAATCGTCGTTCATCTGTATCGTGTTCTAACAAGAGTGTAGAAACAGCTCATTTAGGAGATATCATCCAGATATCTATTCATCCAAATCGCACATACGCAGACAAATTTATGCCTTCGTACCGACTACGATGTCGCAAAGTTTTTATGATAATTGGGTAATATTTGTCCACTGTTGCGTGGAATTCGTTACAACAAAAACGAAACAGGGCCAGTTTTTCACGTACAGCAATAACAGTATACAGCCAATTATTTTAATGAAGTCAAATCAGATAAAATAAAGTAAGTACCAAAATAAAAGGCTTCAAGGTATAATGCAAGATTGAAAGTGATATGAAATTAAGACAAACACAGGACAACAAAGTATTAAATTTTGGTAAAATCAAATTTGGTCACACAAAATAAGAATTTGATACCGCATGCTGTATAATACAACAACATGCATTTATATGTTGAACCAACTATACGTTAGGGATTATCGTTATATGATTTTATGAATCTCTTTCGATTCCGTAACAATAACAACTAAAATAAGAAGAAAACTTATGATGTTTGCTTTTGGAAATAAGTGGTTCTGTGAATTATTTTATGTTTAGAATTTATAAATTTTGGAAGTTGTCTTTTTACGCTTCTCTGTATACATGTACGTAATAGAATTCAAAGTAGCGTGAAATTGGTAAGTAAATTTATTATTATTTTTGCAAAAATTCACACCATAGTCTGAAGTGTATGTCTGGAATAGTTGTTGTACCAAAACACAAACAATTCACATGAATAAATTCGTTGTTATAGAGCTGTCAGAACTGTTATGTAGCATACCAAGATTTTGGAAAGGTTTTGGAATTCCAACTGCAGTACACAGTAATGGCTGAATTGGTTATTGTTGCTCAGATTATTGTTTCGAAATAAGTTCCATTTGCAAATCCATACATAGTTAATGATATGTCACTTATAGCGGATTTATTGCAGATAATATGAAATGCAATGTTGACACTCCCATGAAATTCGTTCCATTATACAGTTTTTGGATTAAAATATTGTTCATGTAGAGTTTTTAGTCAAACCAAATAGCATAATGTGAAATTAAATTTTCAGTGCATAATTACGTTCGGTGCTTGTCGGAATACATTTTTAATTCAAGGAATAGAAACCAATGCGTACTTACCTTAATATTGGCAGGTTTGAACTATCCCACTTTGACCTGGTTGTTCCACTGTCGGAATCTGATGGCGTAAACCGAGACCGCAAAAACCGTAAGTACAAAGCAAACATCCAGGAACGAATCATCTTATCTGACGTAATTCCTAGACAACCTAAACCTGTTGGAATCCAAAACTACCGAACTTCCTATTTGCTATTAGAACCTCTGTCAATGTAGAAGATTTGAACTGCATCCAGGCAGAGAAATAGAACTTGTGTACATTCAAAACATGAAAATTCTGGCTGAATCCTCTCTAAGGCTATCTAGTGAAATTAAAATCTAGACGGAATGGGTCCTTGTGTCATCTGCTTTTGATATTACATTTGCAATGCAACCACATGGAGAACCTAGAACCATATTTATGTTTCTTAAATTCAAATACGAGAGCTTCTTTATGTAAAGAAAACATATTTGGAGTCGCACGCCCGTAGTTGGGTAGTCACATAGAGCCCGAAAATATGAATGTTTTGCTATGCGGGCATCCTGTCCTGTGAGATGAGTTGGTTCATCGTGGAGCTCATTTATCTTTCGCTGTGTCAGTGGTAACATGGGGTGTAAGTGAATATCACACAAAGAATCCAACAAAGATGTTTGACGATATTTACACGACCTTTAAGAGCTGTTTTAAGTTGGCGATCTAAAGGTTCATCCATACCATTTGCTTTTGGATGGTAGACGTTATAGTCCATATTTGATATGAACCTATGTTGCATAAGTTGAGAACTTGGATTCGAATTGTCTGCCTTAATCGAAAGTTATGTTGACTGGTTGAATGGTGAAAGTAGTTCTGCAATATCAATAAGCAAATCAAATATGCTCAAATCTACCTGGTTATTTTGTGTGACGTTACACTTTTCATTTTTCGCAATATAAAGAAGGTTTCGCCCACTGGGTTACATCTTTTTGTTCATACTGAGTCAAAAATATTTTGAAGAGGCGAGTTTTTGATTTGCTCGTATACTTTCATGTGAAATATGTCGATACGAGTTTTTTCAGGGGCGATCTCGTGGTCGGAAGTCCACGGGATAGTGTGTCGAGGACTACATTGTTCTTGTCCTATCTGTGCTCTTGGTTTGTTGTGAATTGAGACATAGCCTCTAAGTGGCATGGCCGCTGTTTGTAACTTTTCTTCATCAAATTTGGTGCTGTAAAATTTATAGAATAAAACTTACGTTCATAGACCCGAGTTACATTTTGTGAATACATACCGGAAATTTTACAGTAACCGAGTTTACGTACAGTTTGTGAATTAGATAATTAAAAATATAAAGAAGATTGTACCTTAAGTATTCGATCGTCTCAAATATAGGTGGGCCACGTGATGGCCGCTTGGATTGGGTAGCGGTGTTGTGTACCCGTTATCGAAATCGACGTACTACACAGATGCAAACTGGCATCAATAAATATAAATAGCCGCATTTTGGACACCGGTAAATGTTGCGTCATCCTTGAATGCAACAGATGTACGACCATGTCTAAATTCGTTGAACCAATATTTCACAGTTGGCATAGATGGTGACGATGTCCCCATAGACAACATCCAACTTTGCTTTTATTCCTTCGCATATTTTTCCTTCCAAAAATAAAAAGCGAATTACGCATCGATATTACTCTTTTTCCATTTTATTGAGAAACACCAAACACGAGTGATACAACTGGCTGCCAAATAAAAACTAACCTGTCTGTGAACTAGAGTGAAATTTAGTATGGTGTCGTTTGGCCCTCAGCAAATTTCCTCAGCAACGCCACCTGTTTTCAGGCACTGGTACTTATTGATTGACCCTCGTATTTTATGGCCTCGATTGAAGATACACGCCTCTACATTGACATGCACACTGTATTTGAGTAATAGGTATGAACTGTATGGCATATCATAGTGATTGGTCATTTGTGCCCTCTGACAATAGCAATTTCCCCTTGGTGACGACAGTACTGTGAATAGCCGTTAACATTAACCACTGTCAACCATTGCGAACTTGTCTTCCGCTCGAAGAGTGGTTAATGTATGAGCATGTGCGAGACCATGCTTATAAAGCTCGATTGTGTAGACGAAGGCTATGCATTCATCATAAACACCTGGTCTTGTGAGGTCATTCAGAAGCTAGATTAACTTGAAGTCGAGTCAATTTCTAGTAGTTTCAAGAGCTCTATTCATAGCACCGACTTTGTCAAAAATAACATGTCTACGTGAATTACCTGGAATTTACACAATTTTTTTTTAAATTGGGAATCGATGCAGGTTTACAATTTTTTGCAACATATAGTGTGATAGTTTTAGATTTAGCTTTCAAGCTTAACTCAAATCCGTCAAAGAAAATACAAATTTTACCACTGACGAAATGGTAAATTGTCTCATAATCAGCTAATTTTTTGCAAACTTTTTCGTGTTTGTTTCAATTTTTTTATCAATAATTATGTTTCTAGTACGATTTGACATCAAAACACACGAAACCACGGAAATAATTTTTCCCGTAAGAATAGTATCAGACGATTCTTAATATTATATTCTGTCCCAATAATATTTGCGTTTTATATTTAATTTGGCACTTGGGACCAACCACTTGGTCCCTAAGTTTTCGAAATGAATTATGCTGCTCATATCAATAATCCGCTTCAAAATCTACTTGATGTCGATATAATTGTATTTCGATAAATCGTAAAATCTCTATAGGGAACCCTTTTGAGACCCGAAAAATGTGCGAAAATGAATTGTGCCAAAATAAAATTCATAGAAATTATTCAAAATAGCGAGCGGGGAAGGAGTAATAGTTGGAGGGAAAGACGGAGGGAAAATTACCGGGGAAGTAACGACCGGCGTGGTAATGACCGGCGGGTAATTACCAGAGGTAACTGGAAGGATAATTGACTGAGGAGTAATGGCGGGGAGGTTTTGTCCAAGGGATAATTTCCTGATACGCTGCACGGGCATATGTACATTTTGCTAAGTAGGAGCCATGTAAAACTCCAAAATACTCAAGCTGATTTCGGTAAATTTTAGATTATTGAAAGGATTATTATGTTGGGAACCATATCAAATATTTAGAATACAGTAAACGCTCTATGTAACGGACTCCGATTTAATGAACACTCGATTTAACGGGCAATTTTCCATTTTCCATTTTTTGGTTACCGATTATGATGTGATTGGATATGTGGGATGGCAATGGGATTCTTAAATGATTTTTGGAAGAAATTCTGAAATTCTGGCCACCTGGGAGGAAACCCAGTTATTTCTTCACGGGTTATGATGGGATTGGGTATACTGGATGGAAATAGGATTCTTAATTGATTTTGGAAAGAAATTCTGGAATCTGGCCATCCCCGACGGAACTCGATAAATTTTTAACTGATTATGATCGGATTGGGTATGTTGGATGTAAATAGGATTCTTAAATGGTTTTGGGGAGGAATTTTGAAATATGGCCACCTGGGAGGAACTCAGCCATTTCTTAACCTATTATGATGGGATTGAGTATGTAGGATGGAAATGAAATTCTTAATTGATTTTGGGAAAAAGTTCTGGAATATGGCCACCTGGGACGGAACTGAGCCATTTCTTAACCGATTATGATCGGACTGGGTGGAAATGGGATTCTTAAATGGTTTTTGGAAGGAATTCTGAAATATGGCCACTAGGGACGGAATTTGATCAATTCTTAACCGATTATGATGGGATTGAGTATGTAGGATGGAAATGAATTTCCATATTGATTTTGAAAAGAAATTTTGGAATATGGCCATCTGGGACGGAACTAAGGCATTTCTTAACCGATTATGATCGGATTGGGTGTGTTGGATGGAAATGGGATTCTTAAATGATTTCTGGAAGGAATTCTGAAATATGACCACTAGGGATGGAACTCGATCAATTCTTAACCGATTATGATGGGATTAGGTATGCTGAATGGAAATGGGATTCTTAATTGATTTTGAGAAGAAATTCTTAAATATGGCCACCTGGGACGGAACTCATGCATTTCTTAACCGGTTATGATCGGATTGGGTGTGTTGGATGGAAATGGGATTATTAAATGATTTGTGGATGAAATTCTGAAATATGGCTACCTGGGACGGGATTCGATTAAGTATACTGGATGGAGATGGGATTCTTAATTGATTTTGGGAAGAAGTTTTGGAATATGGTCACCCCGTCTAAGGTGGCAGGCAAAAACTGATTCAGTTTATAACCGTATAATTGTAAGCCCTTACTATAAACAACTCAAAACAATATCAATCATTTCCGGCAATTCATATTGCTACGAGAATAGCCATTATAAATTTTAGTATGGAGCCACATGGAATGTGGCCGATTGCGCTAATCCTACCATACGGCTGGTATTATCCGACTGGCCACAGTTAGACCGTCCTGTAAGTTATTCAAAACATAAAGAATCATTTCCGGCAAATCATATTTCTAGGAAAATGGCACGATTTTCTCATATTCTTATATGGGCTTGTATGGAACTTGGCCATTTGGGCAATACTACCATACGGCTGGTACAGCCCTCTTAGTCATTGTAGGCTCGTACTATTAATATTTTAAAATAGTATCAATCGCTATCTTTAATCAAAACAAACAATTATTACCTATAAATCATATTACTTAGAAAAGCTATTTATAATCATGTATTCATACGTCGAGTGCAAAAACAACAATTAAATGAAATAATCTGGGATGGATATTTTGTTGTTTTTTACTCAGCTTAAAAAATATTCCGTCTTATACAAGTTTAAATAGAAAAAACTGGGATGAGATGAAATGTATTGTTTAAAGAAATTTTATTTTTTTCTGTGATGAAAAACTGGGCTAACTTCATATGCCTTAACATACCCAATCCGATCATAATCGGTTAAGAAATGGCTGAGTCCTGTCCCAGGTGGCCATATTCCAGAACTTTTCCCAAAATCAATTAAGAATCCCATTTCCATTCAGCAAACCCAATCCTATCATAATCGGTTAAGAATTGATTGAGTTCCGTTCCAAGTGGTCATATTTCAGAATTCCTTCCCAAAATAATTTAAGAATCCCATTTCCATCCAGCATACTCAATCCGATCATAATCAGCTAAGAAATGCCTGACTTCCCAGATTAAATTCGATTGAATCGATTAAATTAAAAAACATTCGGATTTAACAGGCATTCGGATTTAACGGACACCCCCAATTAGTCCGTTAAATCGAGCGTTTACTGTAATTACACAGGCATACGTAGAAAGTCCACTTGATCCCATTTTGTTACATTTATATACAGAGATGTGGTGGATGAGATATTAGATGTTTCTGAAATGTACTCAGAAAATGATAATAACTGTAAGTGAGATTAATGATCCAGTTCACAAACTGTATCTAAGTGAAGTGAAGGTTACATGATACATAAAAGTTACTTGATGAAGTAAAGTTACAGGTCAAGATTTCGATAGTGAATAACTCGAAAAGGTTTTCACATATATATGTTGGGTACCAATAGCATCTCGATACCAACAAATGTTGAAGTAATGCTAATTGTAGCTTTTGAGCTTTTAGATAAAATTTATTTGTTTGAAATTTTTTACTTTTCTTAAATACGCCTAAAGGTTGATATATAAATACATACACGTACAGTCGAAACAAATAGTTTGTGTGCGATATACACAGAAAAAATATGGTTCTCGAGGTATACAAACGAACGTCGCCAACTGTACTAATATGTTTGTTGGCAGTTGTACAATACATTCTTATTTTAATTTATTTCTTAATTAATTTACATTAAATTCAATATTTATAATGTCAATTTTGATGTCAATATTCGAGCGCCGCCGTCAAATTTGATAGAATACTCAAAACAAGGTGAAATTCGGTTACAGTGGTGAAAAGTTTACAGTTTATGGATACATTTTTTAGCACACTATCTTTTTCTCTGTAAGCAATTTCTATAAAGTTGCAGCTATATATTGTTTACACTTATTTGTTATTTATAGCCTACCTTTTTGACGACAAACGTGTGATCGTTAAACCGGCTCGTTAAAAATTATTTCGAGACCACAACTAATGAGCTGTTATAGAAATGGGACTCCGTAAATTTGCTAGTTTTAAAAAACTGTGAATCGATGTTCTGGTAATGGATCTGTAAATCAGAAAACTAGGAGGAGAAAAGCTCCTTACACTATGAAACGTTTAACTCTTTGACGTAAAATCTGATTACTTAGTGCCTAAAGTACCATAACCCAGTACAATCAAGCTAATTTCAGAGTCTGATCTAATCTTATCAAGCGTATAATTATTTTTATGGAACAAGCATGTTTTAATATGAACTTAAGATAAAAGCAATATTATTTATGTGTTTTCATTTTTAAAAAGCGATATGTTAAATTTGACGCCTTATCGTCTACAAACAAATCAATAAAAATTTATTCCAATATAAAAAAAAATATTGGTGCGGCTGAAATTTATACATAAAACGGGTAAATTTGAATGATGTTGATACGGCTTTTATTTATGCTGAAAAAATGAAATGGTGGAAAAGGGTTTTTTTTGTGGGAAGGAAACTTAAACAACCGCAGCAGAAAATATTTAAGAACGAAAATACATCGAGTATATTATTGGTAATATTTAGGGTAAGTAAATATCGTGAGAAGCGATATATTTTACCCAAACCAAGTGTTTTATGATCTAGCTAGAGAAACGAGCAACGCATCTTCGGTACGTGCCATACACAAATGTTTTTAATCTTTTTTTATAATGGGATACACATAAAAGTTATTGTTGTATACGGTTTATTGTTTAAGCATATACGAGCACCTTCCTATGTAGCGTATAGTCTATACAAGCGGGATAACGTGTTCTCAGATTAAAACAATAATAATAAAATTATTATGGACCAACCGTTTGTTATGTGTGATGAGCAAACATTTTTTTTTTTCTAAAGTGTATATACTGAAGCTACAGAGAGCTTTGACACATAGAATTACTAAAAGCTAATCGAATAAAATTCATTCGTGCATGTCTATGAGCACATAAAAATAATGTTTGTGAAGAGCTTATATATACATGACACCTTTGTACACCTGTAATGAAAAATAAAATAATAAGGATTAACGATATTTTTCTTGTACACTACAACATTTCATCTTCTCTAACCAGAACAAAGCATTATAGTCGTACACACACACAGTCATACATTTTTTAGTTAACCGTCAGTTCTAATCGTATTAAAAATTAAATTGTTGTAATAAATTCTTGACCGCCAATCGATCGATTGATTGTAAATGTTATATGTAATATGTTGTTATTCAATATTATACCAAATGTTGCACGCAGACCAACTAAAAGGTTACATAAGACATAAATCAATATATCACCAATAAAATATAAAAAATGGCAAACCCCAAAAATCTATATATTTCGATGTATTATGTCCTTAATTTAAAATATAAGTATATTACCTTATCGTAGATGTAGGTAGTGCGTATACATACACATACATACATTCGGCCAACGCTTATTTATGGATAGATGGGTGAGCTTTATATCGGCATTTTTATATATTCGTTTCCCGTTCATTTTAATTTTATTACGCATTTTTGTTTGATTGACAAGGTTGTATATGGGCGTTTTTGTGTTCGAGCACTAATAAATGTTGCAATAACAAACGAAATAAATACCCAACTCAAATGAGCTTTTTCCAAGCTTTTATTTTATTTATATGGATATGACTAATTTATTTGTTTTGTTATCTCCTACCATTGACAGAAAATAAATATTTTTATCATAATTTATTTCAGTACATAAGTACTGTATGTTTGGCGCCAGAACTATTTAGTTTTGTATACATCTGAGGGTGTTAATCGAATATTTACAAATATAAAATTGTTTGTATTAAAAAGATATGTCGCACTTGTGTGTCATAATGAAATAAGTTAGTAGGCTGAAGATAAATGGCGGAAATCTATGGTGATAGTGATAAATTACAGTTGGAAAACGGATGCAAAAGATAAAAATGTTCTTGTTTATGTATGTGGTAATACATTTTGTAGTCGGAAGGCTTGGTAAGAAAAGTTACTACAAACTTCTAAATAACAAAAACTTGTTCGGAAGTTGGTATACAATGTAGATAGAGATGTTTCAGTCGACGACCGCAATGGTGCCAAAAGATGACGCGATTGTCAATTGGGTTTCCTTGATCGAAAAAAGGTTAGTTCTGATGCAAAGTGCAAGCTAGGGCACATGGTGCAATGTTTTTCAATTAATGAAATTTGTGGGCACTGCTGTGATTCTGGACCTAACCAGAATGTCTGTCCAAAGAAGACTACTGTGTGTCTGCTGCAAAAATGCTAAAAAAAGGTATTAAACCACTCGTCACAGAGTAAAGTGTGCAACGCATATAAAATGGCTTGGTATTTAATGAAGCACTTGCAAATTCAGGATTATACAGCTAAATATGTAAATGTAAAAGTGGTGGAACACGAGATCAAGCAATGTTCAGAACACCATAAGATTGACCTCTTTTACATCTAAGAACTCTGTTCGATAAAAATTACAGTAGGCTGCACGTATTATCGCAGGAGACGATAATAATACACAATCAGCAATTGGCATCCTCAAAGATGATCTGGAGGTGCTCAAAATATCACAGTACTGCGACTAGCATTGCGTTTGCGTTGAAATTAGATCAGAATTGCGCCACAATTGATCACAGAACAATCATGTTGAGGCGGCCGTTTCATCATATACAGATGAGATAAGCGATAGGATTTTGAGGTACTCACTCAGGCACGCTAACTGGGATATGCTCAATAAAACCATGTTCAAAACAATAACTAGTTTTTACGACACATGTTTGTCTCGAAATGGTGCTAGGTCACAACTCCGGCATCGTCGTAACAAGATTCTGCCTCGTTATAAATAAACTTTAAATTTTCAAGTTGATTTGTTGACCATTTGCTTTGGTGTACTGAGTGTATGAGAACACGTTAGAGATGAAACAATAAATCGATAACAGAGAGTGACAAGTATATACCATAATTATATGTATGGGCGAGGCGTAGGGATGGATTTTTTTCTCGTTTAGTATTAAATTAGTAGTTCCATTACTGAGACATAATTAATTTGCCCACTCTTGGTTATTAGCAATTTTTCAATGAAAATATGAGCAATTTTTCAATCTCGACGGCCTTTATTAGTGATTTGAGTAAGGTTCCACTATATGGATCAGATGGATTAATCAATGAGGAACATTTTGTATCGGAGTTAAGTTTATGCCAAAATAACTAAATATACACTGTGTCCTATAAGTATCTAGAATTAAAAAAACACTCAGAAATTGTACTTTCAAAATAATATTTGAAAATTTTTAATAAACACAAACATTTCTGCACAATAAATAAAAAATATTTAATTTTTGTAAAAAGTTTTGAGTGAATTTTATAATAAGAAATGTTTACAACAAAACACACTACGGATCGCACACAGATGATCGAAGTGGTTCTGAACTAATACTTGATGTATTGATACTTGATCTTAATCTAATACTTGATCTTATTTATCCACATGCTCGGAAATTTCTGAGAATATAAAAATTCCATAGAGAGAGCATCATCATCTCTGTGCGATTCGTAGGGGCTGAGTTAAATAAGTTCAAATGTTGAAGAAATTTCAAATACCACTCAATGATATTCTCTATCGAATAACAAAAAACTCAGAGATTTCCGAGCATGTGGATGGATAAGATTTGCTGCTTTCATCAAGTATTAGTTCAGAACCACATCGATCATCTCTGTGCGATCCGTACGGACCGAGTTAAATAATTCCAAATGTTTAAGAATTTTCGGATTACACTCAATGATGTTCTTTCTCGAATAACTCAAATCTCAGAGATTTCCGAGCATGTGGATAAACGAGATATTTTTCTTACGTCAAGTTCTCCTTCAGAACCACTACGATCACCTCTGTGCGATGCGTAGTGCGATCGTGTTGTAAAACTTTCTTATTGTAAAATTCACTCAAAACTATTCACAAAAATTAAATATTTTTTATTTATTGACCAGAAATGTTTGTGTTTATTAAAAATTTTCAAATATTATTTTGAAAGTACAATTTCTGAGTGTTTTTCTTAATTCTAGGTACTTATAGGATACAGTGTATATTTTGTTATTTTGGCAAAACTTCCCTCCGATACATTTTGTACAAAAACATTTCTCCACGGCGAATTCGGAAGTTTCTTATTAGTAATTATCCACTGCAAATTTCAGTAAGTATCAATCTGGGCCAATAATAAACCATTATTAATTTTTAAATCTTTAATAATGGCTTGTTATCGGCCAGATTGAAAACTTTCAAATCTACCGTTCGGAAAAATCTTTTTCTTTAAAATGTTCCTCATTGATAGATCTAGTGGAGTCCTGCCCAAATCTCTAATAATGATTTGTTATTGGCCCAGATTGGAAAATTACTCATAGATATTTTTATGAAGACAGAAAATCGAGGGAAGAGACGTGCAGGTTGAAAATATTTGTTTTATTTCTACGTTTTCCGTTTTTTGAGTTAAATTTTGGATTGTGAAAAGTGAACTTCGATTTTGTTTTTTTTAACTCAGTTGAGTTTAGAATTTGTTAAGGATTAAATTTACGCATTCAAGGATCAAGTCGTTTTTTTAGTAATTCAATTTTGTTTTGCGCAAAAAGTTTGAGAATCGCATTTGAAGTGTAGTTTCATACTTATGTAGCCTTAACTATTGTAAAGACTCCCCACGATTTATTTATGTTCCCCAAGTTGAAAACATGATGTGGAGGAAAAATTCATCTCAAATGAGAAGATTATCGCCGAGATAGAAGCGCAGTTTTGGAGAGATTAAAGAAATGGTAGAAACATTGGGAAAACGGCATCGACCTGAAAGAAGATTACGTTGAAAAATGAAAAATAAAAATAAACCCGCATCTCATTCCTAACACGGGTACTTATTGATTGACCCTCGTACATTTATAAATATTATGTACTAATTTGACTGTGCAAATGTCTCCATCTCTTCACAATCCAAGTGCACACAATGTCAACCTTATGTCTTGCTCAATGCCTCGGACGCAAATGCTCGTAAAATGTTGTTTATTGAAACTCTACAAAATTATCTCTATGTTCGCAATAATTTGCAACACTATTTATCACTGGAGTGCTAATAAAGTAGTCGCGCATATACTCAGTTACTCCATGAGAAGAGAGTCGATGGTTTGCTGGAATCTGACTGCGAATGGGTTCGATGCTTAGAGGAAGCAGTGAGTCTAGACTTATCGGAATAATTTAAAGAGGACTTCAGTTTGAACTATTCATATTATTTCATTATATGTCGTTGAAAATAATCTACAGTAGCACGTATTAAAATGCGCGTCTTTCGCCTTTCCAACTCTCCAATGAAATCAACCAGGAAAAAGCGATATGTATGACGTAGCTGAGGAAACACACTTGGTTGAAACTGACATCGAAAAGAGTAATGTGAAATAATATGAGATATTTGAGGTCATACGTCATGCTCTTGACTATGTTGATCAAATTCCTTTATGTTTGTACTTGAACGGCGCTGGTGGATCTGGAAAAACGTTCCTCTACAAAACACTAATGTCATTCATAAGAGGACGTGAACACGTATTTCTTCCTTTCGCAACAACAGGAATTGCTATAACGTTTCTCAAAAGGTGAAGAACGGTTTACATTGGTTTTATGTTGCCAGTGTCACTACTTGATATATCTGTTGTGTTTAGCCTGTTCTGATGCAGAAGTCTTAAAATCAGCATAGCCCATTATTATTGATAAGTTAAAGACGTAGCAAACGGATTCATTGATCAATTACTGCGTGTAATTCCAGTAGTACCTTGAGGGAATCGAACACTCAAGCTCTTTGTGGCGGCACTTCAATAAATAAGACCAGTAACTACACAATCATTGGCTTTAGAGACTTGGCGAGAGAAGCCTGCTGGAAAAAAATTCCTACACTACATTATCCAGAAATCATTCAAATTCATGATTGATGAGTAATGTTCACTGCAAGATTGCTCAATCTTCTACAGTACCGATAGAGCCATTTCCGATGATCCAAACGATGTTTTCTATTTTTCGTTGGAAACAATCAAAAACTACTAAGAATCTTACTTAAATGTTTAGGCAAGTTAAGTTGATAGGCAAGCAAAAAAATTTCATTATTGGAATACAACAAAAATTGTGACTTTGTTTTTCAAACTATACTACACCATCTACTGAATATCTCTAGATCCACCCGACTTGGAGATCCAATTTTTATTGTCATCCACTCCCTCCATCTTCATATTCCACCCCTTGATGATGGTTTTTGTCTGAACCACATCTAACCTCGTCTAGATGTCTGCTGCTGGAATATTCTGTTTATCTGCCACGTTCGATCATTGCTCATATAACTTTATGAGTCATAAAAATATTAAAAATAGATTAATGATTTTGTTGCTTTTTATGACTGCAATAAATTAAAGTACATGCAACCAGTCCAATATAAAATAGCAACAATGGGAATTAATTTTGGAATTAAGGCCAGACAGGAGGATGAGGAGTGAATATTGGAATCGAAGAAATTCGATGTTCGGATAGGTATATGATCTATATCAACTCGATTGACGAGTTCATTATAAATCATTGCCGCCAATTCCCTGGTAATGCTACATACAGCCTTTAGACTCGGAGTCCATCCCCTACAAAAAAATCTGGACACGCAACTTATACATGGTAAAAATTTCACGATGATCGGCTGAGCGGCTGCAACGCCTGTTCAGAATCAACATACAATTCTGGAGAAAAATTGCATGGGAGCGCTTAGACCCAGGGGCCGACCCCTTCAAAAATATTAAGAAAACCACCTTATTTTGAATGAAATTTATAAGGAAGGTTATCTTGGTCCAGGGGCCGGACCCATCGGATTCGAGCATGCCACTAATTTGAATTTCATATAACCTCCTTTCTAACTCATTCCCGCGAAAATGTTTAAGAATAGTACAGTTTTTATGCATTTTTATTATAAATTTATTAAAAATATTAATGACCTAAATTCAGTCCTGTGTATTTCGGGAATTTACTGTTTCAGGATTTTCTGTTTAAACATTAAATTTTTAGTGATTTCATGAATTTCATTTTTTGTATTTTCTCTTGTTTCTTTTTTCGGAATTTCATTTCAATTTGATGAAATTCATTTCAATTTGATGAAATTCATTTGCGAAATCTAAAGTAGTGGATTTTTAGGGATCCTACTAAAAACCCCAAATTTAAAATCCCGAAAACGAAGAATACTAAAAATTTTGAAACAAAAAATTTGAAATACTGAGACATCAAAGTACTGAAAATAAAAATTTAAAATACTAAAATTCCTTTACAGCAGCTGATTGTTAAGCAACAGATTGTTAAATTGAATAATTAAATTAATTAATTGTTTTCGTTTACGCTTCAGTTCGCACCTCCGAGATAGAAATAGAAAGTCCTTGGAGGGTTAAACAAGGGGAGCGATTACACAGACTCTTCTTTAGTATAAACGAATTGCAATTTGATGAACTTTTCCTGTCGTAACCAGTTCTTGTAACGTTTTACAGTTATAATATATCACGAATATTTTTCAAATTTTCGAAATTTTTAAGGGTTTTGTTATTAAGTATTTTTAATTTCAGGATTTATTTTTTTAGTATTTTTTAGAGATTTTTATTTCCGCATTCCATTTTCAGTATACCAACACTAACCCGAATTTTTATGAAGATTGTGTTCATTGTCAATGAAGTTGGCAATTTGCAGCAGTTTGTGTCTTTTTTCAGACCAAGGTGATAAAATAGGCTTAACTATGACTTGTTTTACAAATTTGGTAACTTAAGTTTGAACTTCCGCCAAAGCACCGGAAACTCTTTTAATGTATTGGTAATCTGAGTTACGTACTTTAATATTCTTGATTTTAATGCGTTGAAAAAAATTTACGCTTATGCAAATAATATTTCACAAGCGTATATTTATTAATTATGTAAAATACGAGGGAACTAAAAAAATGTTTACTTCGACTCTTTAAAAATGTTACGAGATAAATAAATCATTTTAATTAAACATTAATTACTCAACTTAAGAGGCAACAAAATAAATATTAAAAATTATAATTAAAAACCATTAGAATTATGTTTTATTTTATTATTGTTTTATGGTTACGAGATATTTACTTAAAAATTATTATTTTTCAAGATAAAACCATTCCAAATAAAACTTTTTTTAAAAATAATTTGAAACCAACAATAAAATATTTTAAAACTTAACGACAAAATGTTATCTGACAAAATACTGAAATTGCAAACACCACACATAAAAGTTTTATTTATTTGTAGTAAAACCACCAATGGAGATGATTATATGGTTCAGTGTAATTGAAATTTTAAGAACAGCTAAGAATAAAATATACAAGTCGTTAACTTTGTGCCAAAAGTACTCATCTCCTAATAGAATGCATGCAAAAAAAACCTTAACATTTTGTTTTAAGACTTCAGGTTCAGATAATAATATTCTCAATAGTTAGTAAAAAAAACTATTTTCAAAGTAGAGATAAATCTTACTGTGCAGGTTTTTCTTTTGTGCGCGTCTAAACAATATTAGTACGTTTTTTTTTTGCAAATTCAAGCACAAAGTAATTTTCAGTATAAAAAGAACTTCAAAACTTCTACCACCCTATAAAACAAATATGCATTTAACAACCTTAAAGATAGTGAGCACAAAAATAGAAATTGTGTTATTCAAAATAATATTTTGTGTTGTAACACTCAGTTTTCTTATTGTTCTCGACTATTTTCAATTTTCGAATAATTTTCTCGCAAGGAATTTTTTACAACAATAAAATACGCCAAATACACAATAAACCGAGTAGATAACGATAAAAATAAAGTTTTTGATTTTGTTGTTATTGTTTTCATTGGAAAAATAAGGATGGAAATGGGATAGAGCAGAAAATATTCAAAATAAGTATGAAAAAAGCTCAGTAAAAGCAATTTAAAAACTTTTATTTGTTTAAAAATGTAAAACTTTGTTTCGTAAATTTTAGTATTCAAAATATTTTATTGCTTTATTTTCGAAAATACATAAACTATAATATGATACTTGTACTGTACATATATGGAGCTAAATAAAAGCTTCAATTTATATTTCGGGTGTTTAAAGCATTTTTTTTTTGTTCATAAAATTGAAATTTTTTCGCTAAAGTGTTGAAGTTTTTTGGCAATTGAATGTTTTGGTATATATTTCTCTTTCTTTCACTACATAGCCTTTACACGTTTTCAAGGATTTTACTGATTCTGCTCGGTAGTATTATGAGAGCTCAGACAATGTCTAGTAGTCTAAAACTGATGGCATCATTTTGTTTTCATCTAGAAAGCCTATTTTGTATAAAATATCCTACAATTTTGAAATTTTATGTTCGAGAGCTACAGCTTTTTCTTAAGATTGAGAGAGATAGATAAGAATTCAAATTTTGTTTTAAAATTTGACATTTAATTAAATAATTATAATACTTAATACTAAATAAGTACTAATGCTTTCTTTAATGAATGAATAGTAAATGGTCCCAAATGTTTTGCGAGTTACGACAGAAATTGGAAATCCCACGGTTTTCTTATTTTGTCTAACGGTAAAATTTGTGCATAATGCATTTTGGGAGATAATGAAGGATTTCTGACGTTATTATCACACCAGAAATCCCAAAGATTAAACGGATAATTAAAATACATGTTTCACTTTAGTTTAATAGTGCCTAACTGTGCGTTTGAAAAACAATTTGGTTCCAGAATTGGTCAGGATTTTCCTAGTACGGCCGAATCTGCCCATTTAGGCCGAATTCATACTTCTATTTCTTCGGTCATTCGTTCTGTAATTTTGTTTTGACGGTTCGTACTACATAAAATGACAGAATGAATCTCATAACGATTTTGTTATCATCTATGATCCAAAAATTTAAGTTTTTGACGTTTTCATATACTAGTTGTTTATTAGCATATATTTCATGTGCGTTTCTAAATTTTCTTCCAATTTAATTTTTATTTTTATCCGCGTCATCCCAAACAACGAAACAGCTTGGCTTGTATTTCTGTCTCTTTAATTTTTATATATTGGTATCTCTTTCACAAGTTCTTCGTTCAGACAAAAAGTTAATGTTAAACCATCTTTTTGCGACAAATTTATTTGAATGAATGAACGAAGAAATTGAAGTATTTAATCGGCCGTACATGCGTTATATGCAAAATCTCTAAAGTCAAAAATCCTTAATTCAATCCTATTTTTAGAAGTTAAATTTTTGAAAGACACTTTATGAATGTTTTCTGGAAATCCCTTTTCTTAATGAAAGCATTTAAAGTGTTTGTACTGAACATACTGATCAAGTTTCATGATTGAGCCCACTCTCGATCAGCCAGAATCGCCAATAGAAAAAATAATATTTTATAATAAATGAAATAAAAACTGAAAATTACAATAAAGATATTGGACTGTACTAACAGAAAAGTACAGGAATCGTGCACTCGACGTTTTTGTGAGGGTATTATCGGCTTAAATATCCAGAATCAACTCAACTTCGGGAATCTACCGATACACTATAGAAACTTCAACAACATGGTCACAATTTCGGTAAAGCAAATTTTTTTTACAAAATAAGTTCCATCGACCGCTTCCCAGACTGTCGCTGCAACAAAGAAACATAGGATGCGATATAAGCCAAAAACATCAGGAAATGAAAATACCACAAAGGCCGTAACAACCGAACCCGTCAATACCAATGGAAGTGGATGAAACCATGAAACCAGAAAAATCGATTACATGAATCGACCAAACTTTAAAAAGGAACAAAACCCTAAGGTCAATATAAGGGCTCAAAAGGAACAATAAATTGGTTCACTTGGAGCAGGAGACGAAGCCACGCCGGATAAAGATCAATATCAAAACTAAATCTTAAATTAGGATGCCAATGAAGAATACCATTACCACAACAAAAGCTCATACACTTTGTAAGAAAGGAAATCGCTAGCTGTAGCTAAAACTTTCACTTTCAAATCAACCAGACGTGATATATACATAAATCAATAAATAGCCGCACCCATTTTCAAAAAATTTGGAAATGGGGTTCCAGTGGACTTCTTCATACTACCTATAATTGAAAATTATTCCTCGAAAAAGGTAAGAGCAATGATAAATAGGGGTCGAAACATTGTAACCAGCTCTCCAGGCATCGACATTCCGTTGAAAATCAAAAATTTCAACTGAAGTTCACATTTGGATTAGGGACAACCATCTAGATAAACAGGACAAGCTAAAATTAAAATCAATAATTAAAACGATTTTCTGTTTGGACCAACTAACGACGGACAAACTATTGAAACAGATGTGAGGGCGAAGATCAAAACAACAACAGAAGAACCGATTTGCACATACCCGTCTACCATCAATATGAGAACAGAAGTGGAGACACAGATTAAACAACTTTTAAGCGATGACATCATACGACTGTCTAAAAGTCCCATCATCGTCTGGGGTAGTAAGAAATACCGAATGGTAATAGACTTCAAAAATTGAATGAGATCACAACATATGACATGTATCCCATTCCGGATATTACAAAAACGACCACAAGTCTGAGCAATTCCAAATACTTCACCACCATATATTTGATTTCGAGGTTCCACAACATCAGGGTAAAGGAGAGTGATATTCCAAAAAGACTGAAGAACAAATTTTCCAAAGGATGATTGACGACACCCTAGTCCAAGGTCCAAGGAAAGTTTCAGCGATTAGTAACCTCAAACCACCTGAGAACCTCAAAGAACTGAAGGGATTCATTAAGGACTTCGCAAAAATCGCTAAACCACTCAAGAATCTTACAAGAGGGGAGAACGCTCACGTAAAGGCGAACAAGTGAAGGAAAATCAAAATCGAGCTGGAGAACGAAGAATTAAGAGCTTTCGAGAATTAACAAAATAAAAATTAAACAACATACTGGACTTTGCAACGAATATCTCTCGTGGATTAGTTAAATGTATGTTTGTATGTATAAAACAGAATATTACCAGTGGACCTAGATAATAATGGCCTCATTGCTCATTAAAAATTTTGCTATATGACGTCTTTTTATGTCGACGATTCACGTCAATGACTAAACGCAATTTTTATGAAAAAAACTGTTTTTCAGTAAAAATTTGGTCCATGTACAGCCCATACGAACTGATTGATCGCGATGAAACTTCACATTTAAGCTTTTTCCATAAATTGGGAGATTCCAGTGATAAAGATCCATATACCGGAAGTAGCAGTTTCCAAAGAAGCTTTTCATTTTTTGTAAATATGAAAAAAATAATATTTCGAAAAAACATGTTTGAATTGTAAGGCAAACAAAATTTGTTCAGATCATAATTTAAATTTGACCGGAAATGACGTATTTTGGTAAAAACAACTATATTTTACCAAAATTCAGTAACTTTAATCTTTAAAATTTAAGCGGATTGACTATTCGACAAAAAACTTCATACTTAAGCTGTTTCCATTAATTGGGAGATTCTTGCGATATTTGGTGGAACTTTGTGTACCAGAAGTAGCAGCCTTTTTAAGAGTTTTAAAGAATTAAAAACAATAAAGAATTAAAAGATTTTAATAATTTTAAAAATTAAATTTCCAACAAACAATGTTTAGGTTTGTTGGTTTTCTGAAACTTAGGTAGAGAAAATTGTTTTTTGATTATACAAGACAGTTTGACCAAAATCCGGTAAGGTTAATGCTCGCTGTAGAAAAAACCGTGGAAATCGATATATAGTATATGACATTCGTAGTAAAAGAAAGTCGGTTGTTTGCCAAAATTCGTAATTTCCGCTTAAATTTTGGGAAACTGACCTGGGCCGGTATTGTTGCCAATTTAAATTAGAACCATTTAGTGCATAGTCGGTTTTATCGTAAATGATATAATTTTTAAAATATTTACAAAAAACGAAAAAGTTCCAATTAGTTTTGCAATAATATCATCTTTTCTATTTTATATCATTACCGTTAATTATAAACCGATCGTGACTGTATGGACCATTTTTAATTTGCTTTTCTAATTCCATTCTCAACTACATGATTCATCGTTTACTCATATACTGAATATTTAACATTTCTATTCATGTAATACACTCATGTTGTACACGATACAGGGTGGGTCATCTATCGGTTTGTCTTTAAATCATCATCATTCATCATCATGAAACAGTCACGTTTTCGCTTGAGAATCGTTTCGAAATATTGAAAATTTATTTTCAAAGTCAGTGTTGTGTAACCGAAACTGTGCGAATTTTGAACGGAAATATGTGTCGTCAAAGAGTGCCAAGCGGAATCGCTGTAGTGAAATTGACGAAGAAAGTTCGTGAGAAAGGCTTGCTATTGGATGACCGAAATGGACTCCGAGCTCATTAAGCCAGCTTCGTAATGACGTCAATTCTTCGTCGAAAAATCATATTTTCAGACGAAGCGCATTCCCATCTCGAGGGCTATGTAAACAAGCAGAACTGCCGGATTTGGGGTTCGGAACAGCTACACGTAATCGTAAAGAAGTCAATGTATCCACCAAGAGTGACTGGTTGGTGTGGATTTGGGAGTGGTGGTATAATTGTCCCATTTTTCGAAGACGCTGCTGGAAACGCCGTTACCGTCAATGGCGGCTTCAAATCGACTCTATGAAAGTGAACAACCTTTGATTTCAACAAGATGGTGCCATATGCCATACAAACCAACAGAGGGAGCCACATGAACAAAATTGTTTTTCATTCTTAAATCGGAGACTTCAACCTACACAATAAAAAAAAGTTTCCACAAAATAAAGAAGAATACAAATTTTTTAGCGTTTTTAAAAACATACTTTTAAATGGCCCACCCTTTATGTATGTTACATACGCTATTACTGTGTTATGTGCTCGTATACCCACAAATTATTTTAAAAATTTTCTATAGTAAACTTGTTATGTGAGATTTAAGTAGTTTCCAGTGATTTTATAAATTTTGGTGAACACACAGTTTTAGATTACATCGCAGACGATGGAAGAGACATCTTGTATTTTATTTTGCAAAAAATCACTTTTTGTTTGGGTACACATAATTTAATTACACAAACGAGTATAAGTGCCTACCTATACGAGATACATAGGAAGAAAATAAAAGTTTTCCAATTTGAAGTTTGAACATACGGTTACGTATAGAAAATTATATCAGCGTTTTTCTCTTTTTGGTACTTAAAATCCTTATTTTTTCGAGGATGATAGATAAATAAAAATTCAAAATAATAAAAAACGATAAATTTTTTTGACAACAACAACAAATTTATACACCATTTTTTATATGGCTGGAACCGTGTGTGTGTAGTGTAGTGTACACGAGTATTATGGGGGTGTTGTAAATCAAAATTTCATTAAACAAAAAACAAAAATTTTGTCGTCTCAAATAAAAGTTATACACTCGCACTTGTGTTGTACACGATATTTCGGAGGTGAATTACTGGAAAATTGATTTTTTTGGGGGTGTGTTGTTGGGTGGTTGGCAATGTTGACTGAAAATAAAAACAGAACAATAAATTTTATTCCAGTGTTGTTTATAAGCGATGTCAAAATATGTTGTAATCCGTCTGGCATAAAGAATATCATATTAAGAATTTTAGATGTTTGTTTTGTACACAAAAGTGATGGTCGAGTGGTACTTCATGGACTTTAATTTAAAAAAATATGGATTTCAATATACCGTAATAAATTTTTGTTTGAGGCTACGCTTATTTTAATGCCGAGTTGTGAAATTTTGAACCGTTTTTTACTTGATGACATGCAAATGTTATATCGCCCATTCGAGGGTACACCCTAGTTAGTCTATGTGTTAATTTTTAAACAAAATAATGTTTTATCTGATAAATCACAAACTCTAGCCTGGTAGAGCAAATCATGTAAATTACTTTTGATCATTCACTACACTAAGATAAATATGATAATATAAAATAAACTAATCTTGATTAAAACAAATCTTAGCCGAGTATCACTCACTTGAAAATGCAAATTTTTTTGTTTTTATTTTTACAGCTTACGAAATGCGATTTTTGATTTCGTAAATTCAACAACTTGCAAACAAAAAAAAATCAACGTCTAGTTTCCTAAACTTTTTAGCCTGTTATTGTTTTACTCGCGGCGTTAATGAGCCATCTCCATGAACCTCCTCCACCTAAAAGTACTGTTCTCTACTTTGAGACATTTATTTTCCCTATGATCTACTGGTCTTATCGTGCTTAGAACCTGGACTGGACAAGTTTTGCCTGAATTTTTATGTTACTTTTCGTAGTCTCTGTCAAGAATTCAACAGTTCAAATCAGCCTGCATGCGTAAAATTGCCACTGAAATTGTGACCGATAGTATGTATATATGCTTGCAGGGATATTTGGCAATCAAACATTTATTGGTTAGTTTTTACTGTGTGTGTTGAAACGTCAAAATTAAATTTTTATTTAATAAAATTAGCAATTAAAATGAACGTAACAAATAATGGGTTAAAATCATTAATAGAATCCCGTGAAACATTATTACGGTTGAATTGCCTTGGACCAAGACGAAGACAATTTAGAAGGAGGTTAATATTAAAACTGATAGCAGGACGAATATCCGTTTCTCCAAATATTGTGAAAATTCCAAATTATCTAGATATTGTGGATCAGTATGATGGAAAGACATTTCAATCACATTTACGTATGTCGAGAAATAGCTTTCAGGTAATGTTATTTAATAATAAGTTATTTCTAGTCAAATGCCTCATCATTTTACAAGTTTCTGCAGTTACTTACTGGTTCGCACAATTCCCTTAACACGGAGAAGACAAAGGATTGGCACTGAATTAAGTTTGTTAATGACAATTTGGGCATTAAGGAATCAAAATTGCTACAGAGATATAGCCGATCGATTTGGAATTTCGTAAAGGACTGCTGTAGGCACTGTGCTATTTATTTGCAAATGTATAACGAAAATATCTCGGGATTATTTTAAGTGACCTTCAATAGAAGAATCCAAAGTAGTTATTGATAAATTTAATAATTTACGAGGACGCAATAGCTTTCCGAATATCATTGGGTGTATAAATGGGACGCACATCCCAATTCCCGCTCCATTTGAAGATGTGTCCAGTTATTACAATCGGAAAGGGTTCCACTCTTTAATATTACAAGTAAAATAATTGTTAATACCATTTTGATATAAACAGGAAGACGTCACGACGCCTTTGTTTGGAGTAGCAGGGCACTATGCCAAAATTTCAATAACGAAAATGTAGCCTTGCGTTCGGATTGCCATTTGTTTGGTGATTCGGCATACCCACTAAGGAAATATTTAATGGTACCATATAAGACAATGGTATGTTAAATGCGAAACAAAATCAATTTAATTGGAAGCTTAGTTCAAAAACAGTTCGACTGTCATCGAACAAGCTTTCGGTATGTTAAAAATTAGATTCTGGAGATTAAAATTTTTAAACGCATCAAACTTAATTAATGCCAAATATTTTGTGATAGCATCGGTGGTTTTGCATAATTTTCTTATTAATGAAAATGAAGAAGTTTTGGATTCGGTAGAAGACAATCATTGTAAATAACTTCAAAGAGGGATTACTATGCAAAGTCCTTTCCATCAAATTTAGATCACTCTGGAAAAATTAAAAGAGATCATATCACTGAAATATTGAAACAATGAAAATAATTGAAAATTAAACTTTATTCAATAAAGATTATAAATAACAAAAATTGTTTTGTACTTTATATTTCACAGCTCCAGTTACATTGTCGTGATTCTGTTCATGATCTGCATTTGCACGTTTTATTGCTTCATCAGCTCTATCATCTCCTTGAGACAATCGATCTTCTCTCGCTCCAAATCATTTTTTTCTTTCTCGGCCCTCATTATATCATTATGCTGCATTCGTTCCTATTCATCTTCCTGTTTTAAATACCATTTAAAGTTGTCAATAAACCTTCTACATCGTGATCGTTTATTCTTCCGCTTGCTCCTTTCTTTTGGAATTTCTGTTCTAATTTCACAGGAGTTATCTGGCGTATTATGTTATGACGTACACCGTAGACTGAATCGAATTCTTCAAAATAAAGCCAAAATATCGGACCACGACCACTTTTATCCTTTCGTTTTTAATTATATTATAGGTAACCAATATCTTGCTAAATTGTTTACGGGCATCTAATGTATTTGGATAACTTTTTTTCATCTCATCCACACATTTTCTCCATAATGTGTTTTGAACTCTTTTTCCATACCTAGCCTAGTAACCACTGGTAGCTTGGTTAAGTCTGGATTCCATTTGTCCCTCTCTCTATACGCGGGAGAAAACGTTATCAACAAAAAATATATCATTTAATTGTAAATGGACTTATCTAGGTAATATTTCTATTTTCTATATTGCCACTATCTTCATCGAGTTCTTCTGCATCCGACTGGAAGATCATTTCTAAGCTGCGGCTGAAAATTAAACCATGTTTAAATTAAATTAATTAATATTTAATTTAATTAGAATAAAAAATTTTTTTATAAACTTACTCCATATCGTCATCCATCTTGTATTGTAAGTAAGGTTATAAACAAAAAAATGACATTTGCAGTAGTTGCATCCTTTTGAAAGTGGTTGCATAAAATGCGCAGTTTAATTTACTTGGCTGAATTTTTATCCGTCAGACTGCAGCAAAAACTGCGCAATCACTGAATTCTTGACCGCAGCCTCTGTCTCCATTTCTGCCGCAAATCTTTATGTTGTCTTTTTTGGTAATCAGGCTGTTTTGCCAATTCTTTTGCGTCCGATAGCTTTTTCAAAGTTATGCAACTTTATTGAATCATTGGTTAAACTTACTCTGGTCTTCTAAAATTATAGTACTAATGCAGAGCTTTTGACTGATCGTTCTTGATGTTCCTTTCGAAATTTGCCTTTGTCTTAATTAACATGATGCAGTTCGTGTATGTGACTGCTTTGCTCATGCTCATCTACTTTGGCACTTTTGTAGGTATGTCAGCAAGGCAGCCAATTTCGAAATTTAATACGGCCGTTACGACATTTTGCTCAACTAAACATCTAAGCTTACATAGGTACTTTAGAAACGTACACGTGTGTATACGAGTAGTTTTCGATCCTTAAGTTAAAATAATATTTTTTTCGGAGTTTTACGGAGATATATTATATTCCCAGTCCAATGACTCTCCTTGCAGGTTCTTTCACGAAAAATCAAAACTTTTTAGGAATATATCAGCTATGCAATATATTTGGTGGCATCATGTAGAATTACGTTTGATATATTGTAGTCCTTCGTAGTAGTACTTAATCTCCCTACTAATTAAAACTGATAATAATTGTGAATAATTTTTAGTTGTGGAAGGCAGAAACTGAGAAAAACTTATATGGCCGTAAAATCAAAAACTTACATTTAAAATTCTAATCAATAAATTGTATCCGGATGATAATTGTATGCGAAGTAAATTTTACAATTATTAATTGTAAAGAGTGCTCTTCAGCTCAAAATACATTTCAATCGTTTAAAATGAACAGATAGCATATTTGCATCTAAAATTTATTTTTCAATCAAAAATCAATATAGAAACCACCCTATAAACCAACACTCTCACTTGGCTTTACACTAATTTTAGTCCCATTTCTCCTCGATATTGTTGATGTTTAGACTTGGGAAGTCCCTTTGTTAATGCATCAGCAATCATCTGATCTGTCCCGATTGGATTTATTGTGATGACAGATGCTTCTACTTTCTCGTTCACAAAATGATGCCTGACATCGATATGTTTCGTACGAGGATGGTATGCATCTGTCTTCGAGAGATTAATTGCGCTTCGACTGTCACAAAAAACCGGAATCGCAGTCGGTCTGCTAAGTTTCACGTCCAATTTTCGAAGCCATAATGCTTCTTGACAGGCTGCCGAGACAGCCATATATTCGGCTTCAGTTGAAGAAAGTGCCACGGTTTGTTGCTTGCGTGACGGCCATATTATTGCTCCTCCGCCTTTAAGAAAAACATAAGTGTGCCTTTCAAGTAACGGAAGATCCGTTTCACTGCAACCCAATGCTGCTTTCCGGGATTATTTGAAAAACGACTCACCAAATTTATTTCGTAGGCAATATCAGGCCGCGTACCCTGTGCTACATACAGAAGGCTACCGCTTCTTGAAATAGAATTTTCTGTATGTCCCCAACAATGTGTATCGCAATAGGGTTAGATTGAGACATGATGAATTTTTCCAAAATTTTGGTAATGTAATCCTGTTGATCCAGCAATAAAAAACCCTTTTCTCGATCTCTTGTAATTCGGAATCCCTAAATGCTTTGAGCTTCTCCTATATCTTTCATTTGAAAACGTTTGGACAGTTCGTCTTTCAAATCCGTGCTCTGTGCTTTGCGTTGGTACTTAAAATCAAAAAATCATCGACGTATACACCGCAACAAACAATCATCTTTAGATCGTGTCATGCCGATTTCTACCAACGCCTTGTCCAACATTTGGTTCCAGGCATGGCCGGTTTGTTTTAAACCATAAAGTGCCTTGTTAATTTACAAAGTTTTCCTGTTCCATCCGCGAATCTTTCTGGTTGCAACATATACAGAGTTTCCCTTAATTCACCTTGAAGGAGCGCAGACACTGCATCCATCTGCTCAACATTCATATAGTATTTAACAGCTAGAGCCAACAGATAGCGAATTGAGCTATACTTCACTACTGGTGCATACGTTTCTCATAATCCAGACCTTCACGCTGGGAATAACCCTTTAAAACAAGCCGTGTTTTGTATTAAACAAAACCATCTAATTTTAATTTGGTTTTAAACACCCATTTTGGCTTGATTGCTTTGCTGTTACTCGGTAGATTGCACAGAGTCCATGTTTCGTTTGCCATAATCGCTTCATATTCATCTTCCATAGCTTGCCGCCACAAATTACTATCATTGCAGCTCAATGCTTCTTCAACACCAAGCGGATCATTCGTCGATAACTCAATTGACGAATAAACGAAATCATTTTTTTTTTAATTTCGGTGTCCTTTTTGATCGCCGATTTCCACTATCATTAATTTCTGCAATATTTGGACAATAGTCGCTATCAGAAACATTATCTTGTGCGTCAACAATCGTTTCGTCACTGAAACATTCATCTTCATCGCCTGGGGCTGTCATTATCTCCCACTTCATTTGACAACGGTAAAGAACTACGTTCCAAATGAATCTGCGATGAATCAGACGCAGCCGGAGTGACATTTGTGAGAAAACTTCACCATTTGTTGGATTGTTCATACGATACCCTTTTTGATTTCCACAATAGCCAACCATTCTGCATTGTTGTGCTGTTGGATCGAGTTTTTTTTTCGATTTTGTTTTACCGCATGTACCATAGCCTTTCATCCAAAAACCCTCAAGTTCAACAAATCTGGTTGTCTTCCAGTCCAAAGCGTCTTTGGTATCCGTCCTGATAACACCTTTGTCAGTGCTCGGTTGATTAAATATACAGCCGTGTTCACCGCTTCGGCCCAAAAACGTTTCGATAACCCAGAATCAATCAGAAGACACCTCGTTTTTTCGACAATTGTTCGATTCATGCAGTCACACAATCCGTTCTGCGGTGTGTTATATAGAATTGTCGTCTGATGCTGAAATCCCGAACTCTGAAGAAAACTCAGGAGTTCTTTGTTACAAAACTCTCCATCGTTGTCGGTCCGCAACACTTTTAGTTTTTCTCCACACTGATTTTCGACAAATGCTTTAAATTTTTTAAAAACCAAGACTACTTCATCTTTGGATTTTAAGAAGTAAACGAACGTATTGTGCGAATAATCGTCAACCAAGGAGAAAAAATAGCACGATCCATTAATCGATTTCTCTTCCATGGGTCCGCACAAATCTGCATGAACCAATTCTAATTTATGACTCGATGATGAGGTCGATTTTCCGTACTGTGATTTTGGCTGCTTTCCTTTACAGCAAACGACGAAAATGTCCTTTTTCTCACTTGGTTCAACAATGCCCATTGCCGACGATTTTTGCAACTCTTTCATATATTGGACGCTCATATGTCCAAGACTGCGATGCCACAATTCAAAATTGTCCTTGGCAACTGACCCGAATGAACAACGCGTACTTTTATCCAAATCGAGTTACATACATGTATCCTTTTCTAGAGATGCTGTCGCAATTAACTGATTACGTTTGCCAAAAATTCTACACTGGCGGTCATCGAAAACTATCACTTTACCATTCGTAGTCATCTGACCCACAGAAAGTAAGTTCGTTGATAATTCAGGCACATACATTACGTCTGCTGTGGCGGTTGTTTTTTTACTGTCAACTACGATGTCCAGATTACACGTTCCCTGTAAGTGAAACTGTTGACTGGCACCTTTTCGTTGTTAGCCATGGTAACTTCTTTAGGTGTTGACAATCGGGAACAATTTGTAATAATTTGCATATTATTTGTCATATGCGATGATGCGCCTTAATCGATATACCATTCATCATGAATTTTTGTATCAATTTCCGCAAAAATTGAGAGCAAAGCCTGTTTATCCTCCGTCTCCTTTTTTTGGGCGGAAACTTGCATTTGTTTGCGAAATAACCGATCTGATTACAGTTGTAGCATCTTGGTTTAAACCGTTTTCTATCTCCTTTTGAAATAAACGCTGTATTCACCGAACTTTTGTAACCTTCGTTTCAGAGCTTTCCATGGCCATAATTATTGGTTGAAATTTTTCTGGCAAACCCGCAAGCAAAAAAGTGACAATCCATTCTTCGGTGACTACAAAACCAATGTCGTTTAACTTTTGTGAAGCACAGATAATTGTCGTTATATACCGCTCCATTGACGGACAATTTTTAAGTTTTGTGTTAATCATTTTTCGCATCAATGCGAATTTATTCGACAGTCCGTCATGCTGGAATACCTTTCTTAATTTTTCCCACACTTCTTTTGAAGTTTCTAAACTCCGAATATGAACATAAATACTGGAATGCACGCACATGATGAATTTTGATTTTGCTTGTATTTCCCGCTTGGCCTTCTTTATTTCATCTGCTGTCTGGTCTTTATTTTCGATACACCACAGATCTACATGCTCCAAGATACGATTTCAAGGCAAATTTTCATTCATTCAAATTTTCACGACCCATAATTTTTTTCTACTATAACACTATTCGACGCCATGACTTATTCTAGTGTTCGAATTTTTACTGACAAGCTTTTACTTTAATTACTTTATCACTCAATTTACAAGGATTTTTTACTTGATTCCACAATAACAAAAACGGAAGTGAAAACATATTTTTTATTCATTTTTAATACAGTGTTGCCTATAATCCAATTTATAATAATTCCCAACTAACAAAAACATAAATTCACCCTATAAGCCAACACCTGGGACGTTTTATTTGGTCAAAAAAAGACATAAAAAATGAATAAAAAATTTCCGCTGGTAATTATATAACAAGCAAATTCTCTTTTGTGATAGTGCTGCCATTTGTGGCGAGTAGCGTAGCAAATTTCCGCGATCTTATATACAAGATTAGCGGGAAAACATTAATTATAATGTTTGGCCTCGATCAATCTTTAGGTCGAAAATGTGCATGATTATACTTTATTTTACATTGTAAGAGAAAGTAAGGGCCAAAGTGAAGAATAATCTGCACGCGAAAAAGTATGTCATGGGGAAACTTTGTAGGATCAAGTAATATGAAAATGTTTAAATTATCTCGTTACTATTTACGGTTGAGGGTCTGGGATGAATTAATTAAACTAATATCAGTATAGGAAGATATTCATACATACGAGTATATAGGATTTAGAAAACCTAAATTTAGAAATTTCATACAAAAAACAAATTAAGCTCGAGACTTATAACTACATGTAAGATTTACCCACAATTTTCCGTTCTTCTTTCTCACAATTTTGTTTCGTACATATGCCCAAAATAAAGCCAAAAGTTTATCGATAATTAAAATAAACAGACACCCCGCCCTGTTGCCTAAAGCATATATGAACTCGATCCCACCTAGGTAGTACGTATAAAAATTCGTTTCACGTCAAAAATAATACCTGGAAAATTTAAATAAAGCCAAAACTTTTATAATTAAAAATAAAAATTTTTTTTGATTCCATAAATTCTCCGGAGATTGTCAACGATTTTACATCGAAACATAAAAGTTTTATTTCTTGTGAAAAGCGACGAAAACGATAAATGTTAGAGGAAAATTTTTTTTTCCAGTGTAGGTACCCACAGTGGGACCCAAATATCTTTATAAAAAAAAAAAATTCAAAGAGAATAACATATTTTATACATATAACAAATATTTTTTTGTTAAATGTTATTAAAATTTTTAATTTTTTCGTTGTATTTCCAGACCAACAAATCAACGTGCCACGTTTTTCAAAGAAATCATGGATCGCGTTTCCGGCGTTACGAGGTGCCTACAAACATGTACAGGTAATAATATAACCAAAGTTCTATTATATACACGGTGAATCGATAAATTATTTAATTTTCTGGTATGCTCCAAATTATATTTAACATAATAAATTTATATTCAAATAATAAAACCTACATGAATAAACATAAATCGTTATAATTCCATTGAGAACTGAATTAATGTTATGGATGTGTATATGTTCAAAACTAGCTATGTGCGTACTCGTATATCTACACAAAAATGTGAAGGTTGTTATGGCACCATACCCTACCACATAAATGAAGGCCTAACACCCACTTACCTGAGTATATATGGAATACCTCCACACTATATTTTGTGATTAATTTTTTTTTTAGCTTTTCACTAAACCAATTTATAAAATTTAATACATATTTTGTTAGTGCGGTGTTGTTTGTTGTGCAAACGTATCCCAAATTGCTTTAATTCGATCGAATATGTGAAATGGATTTAATTGTCATGTTGATTGTGTGTTGTTATAGTAATGAGCGTTGTGATACATTTAACTAACTATATTACTAATAATTTGTATAATTAAATTTAATAATGATGTGGTTAGTCTGTTGGGGATTTTATATCGTGCTGGTAACGATGTCTGCCTTAAGCAATTTATATTTTACTCTGAATAGTCGTGCGTTGCACTTGGGTGGTATATTTTAGGTTTGTAAAGTATCTAGGTTCCCAACGAATGAGAATTTTTAAAATTGGTTTGCGTCGGTCACAGTTAAATTTGTTCTCCGTCTGAGAAGACTATTCTTTTCCATTCTTTCTTCCATTGCGTGTACTTCATGAGCAACGTTTTTTTATTACTTATTAGTGAATTTGTTTTAAAACTGGTTTTTGTTTCATTTTTCGACATACTGAATGTTGGTTATTCAGCAGATCCCTTCTCTCGTTCGAAATGCTGCCTTTAATTCTAGTTTGTGCATTGATGCGTGCAGAATACACGCATCCTCGCTTTGGTTGCCATAGCCAGCAGGGTCAGAGAGGTAGTTGTTTAATTCTCATTCTTCATTTCTTTAAATGCTGCGATTTTGCTACATTCTCCCGAAACAGGTCAGGCGATGGTCAACTCAGCGACGGTCAACTCGGCGACGGACAACTCGGCGACGGACAACTCGGCGACGGACAACTCGGCGACGGACAACTCGGCGACGGAGAAAAAATTGAAAACAATCAAAAATGGAGATAAAATTGGACTAATTGCGGGATTGCTGATTTTTGGTCGCCACAAAGTGTAAACAAAATATGGTGCAGGTACATCTTCGAGGTGTGCATGTTTAGTTCGTCTGTGTTTAATTAAAAATAGTGCTTGGTGGAATAGATTCGAGTATAATATTAGAATACAATAAATTCTACATAGTTGCATAATCAAATTGTAAATATTAATATGTTTAATAGCGTAATTGCCAATTTTTGCAGGTGGATTTTGACCAAGTATCAGTATGTAAATTTTAGCGAATAAATTTTTACTCGCTTCCCTTTGTCATAAAAAAATTAATTTTATTATTAACGCTTAAAACATAAATATACAATTTAAATTAATAACAAAATATTGGAGTTTTATGTAAAATAAATCTTTTGGGACATAGAACACGTATAATTAACAAGTACTTTTTTCAAACTGATGAACTTTTTCCCACTGTCCTATCTTTTTCACGACAAATGAAATACTTTTGTTCATTACTAATTCTAGGTTTGCTGGGTACCTATGGAAGCGGAAAGGTGTTGATTTTCACCTGTAATTGTTACTTGTAATTAAAAAAGACTTCCTATGCCACAAAATCAGAAATAATAAATTATTTTAGCAAAGGAAAAACTGAAAATCTAAATGTCCAAAGTAATTTTTCACAATCTTTTTTATTTAATTATTTATACCTAGATTACAGTTTTTTCGTTCAGAAAGAAACCAAAATACTTAATCATACATGCTCACATTATACCACAATCATCCAGTCTACTGTATCAACATTCATCGACGAATTTCCCACTTTCCTTGATTATCAATTTGATATCAAAAATTGACTAAACGATTTTGATCGGTAGTAATGAAATTTTTTTCTCGGTTATGTTTCGCTTATCTTCGGCTGATGTTTTTATATTGAAAATAACGTTTGAAAAATACCCAAATATATGCGATACCACTATTACTGCTGGTGGAAATCCAGTCAAATCTAATTTGAATATTCTAATATGAAGGATGGTTCGTTCCGTTCTATAAGACCGGACCATTCAAATTGTACTGTGAAACAGATAGCAGATACAACGATGGAAAATCCGGCGCAAATACGAGCAAAGGTTATTGAAGATATGCCTGCTGCAGTGCGAGGTATTTTGCCAAGTGGCAGTACTATGCGCAAAAATATCCGACGTAAGAGAATTAATAATTTAAGAGCACTAGCTAATCCAGAATCTCGCGAAGTTATGAATACACCTGATGAATATACACGTTACGAGTATAGCCCGACCAATTTTAATCGTTTCTTACTAGAGGATTCAGGTAGTGATCAACACAACCCGCAACGTATTCTAATATTTGGCAGGGATTATCACTCAACGTGGAGTAAACATGCGTGAAGGAGTTATATTATGGATGGAACTTTTTTGCTCTCTCCTCACAGTTTTTTCAAATTTTCATCATACTGGTTAGAAAGAATAAAAGTACAGTTTTACCTTTTATTGCCGGATAAAAGAGCTCTCTATTTGGTCTCTACTCAATCCAGAAGGTATAAATGTGGATTTCCAGAAACCAACGGTAATGGTTGCCTATTTCACCTAGTGAAAAATCTATGAAAACACTTGGCATCTTGTCATCTTCTAGGTAGATATAATACAGTTGTCGATTTCGCATTGCATGGCGAAATGATCACGACTATTGTATTTGTTCATGAAGACGATATTATCTATACCATAACAAGCCTGGAATATTATTTACCGGAGGAGTTATAACCAATTTTAGCGTGGTGTACTAATACATATATTACACGCCTGCGGAATAATGGCACCGAAGGTGTTTCTGAAGCTTGTCATCACAAATTACAATTGAGCTTTGGCGGTGGTATTGCTCGCCCTAGTGTATTGGTTTTCATCGATAAACTAAAAAATGTACGTCATGAATGTCCACCGAAACTATGAAGGAGCGGATTACAGAATCTTACGCTATTAAACATATAAATACTTACAATTTCATTATGCAACTATGTAGAACTTATTGTATTCTAATATTATATCTATTCCACAAAGCACTATTTTTAATTAAACACAGACCAACTAAACATGCACACCTCGAAGATGTACCTGCACCATATTTTATTTACACTTTGTGGCGAAAAAAATCAGTAAACCCGCAATTAGTCTATTTTGATCTCCATTTTTGATTGTTTCAATTTTTTTCCCGTCGCCGAGTTGTCCGTCGCCGAGTTATTCGTCGCCGAGTTGTCCGTCGAAGATTTGGTCGTCGCCGAGTTGACCGTCGCCGAGTTGGTCATCGCCGAGTTGGTCGTCACCGAGTTGACCATCGCCGAGTTGGTTGTCGCCGAGTTGGTCCTCGCCGAGATAACCGTCGCCGAGTTGACCATCGCCGAGTTGACCATCGCAGAGTTGGTTTCGCCGAGTTGACTGTCGCCGAGTTGGTTTCGCCGAGTTGGTTTCGCCGAGTTGTCGTGTACTGTATTTTTCAGGCGTTATCTGTTTTCCTTTGGTCATTTTTATCTTTGTTTAAAAAAATCACTTTAAAAATATCCAAATATAAGAAAATCGTGCCAATCTCCTAAATATAGCATTTCCCGGAAATGATTCTTTATGTTTTGAATATCCTATGTTAAGGACTAACTGAGGCCAGCCGGAAAATACCAGCCGTATGGTGGTATTTGCATAATCGGCCAGCATCCTTATGGCTCAATATAAAAATTAAAATTGCCATCGTCCTAGTAATATTAATGGCCGAATAATTTCTGATACTGTTTTGAGCTGGTAATAATAAAAGCTTACAATGACTAAGAGGACAATACTCGCCGTGTAATAGGATTGGCACAAATGGCCAAGTTCCATAAGTCCCCTTATATGAGAAAATCATGTCATATCCTCCTTGAAATATGAATTGCCCTTAATGATTGTTTATGTTTTGAATATCCAGCCATCTTTCTGATAGCCTAATATATAAATTAATAATTGCCGATCTCCTAGGAATATTATTGGCCGGAAACTATTACAAACTCAAAACAGTATCAATCCCTTCCGGTAAATCATATTCCCAGGAGAGTGGCAAATACTAATTGTTTATATTGTGCCATATGGAAAACGCCCGATTGCGAGAATCCCATTACAAACGGCTGGCACTGTCAGACTAGATAGAGTTAGTCCTCATCATAGGCTTTTTAAAACGTAAACAATCGTTTTTGACAAATCATATTTCTAGGTGAATGGCATGCATGTTTTTCTCATATTCTAATATTGTGCATTAGGGAACTTGGCCATTTGTACCAATCCACCATATCCTACCATATGGCTGGTACTGCTCTCAATTGTTGAGTTAAAGTTAAAAAAAATCGTTTTATAGAAGTTCAAATAGAAAAATCTTGAAACCCATCAAACAATATTGTTTGAGGAACTTCTGTTATCTGGGATGAAAAACTGGGCTACTTTGAGGATTGAAATTCCAGGTAGTACCATCCTGAGGATTTACATCTCTCGCCCTCGTTCCGAAGAAGTTGGTCACACAATCACTGTATCGCTCGTGGATTTTACCTCTTCGTGCGATGAACCTTTTGAACGATGTGATGAATACTCGGATAACAGCGCTCGAAAGCACTACCTCCAAAATACAGATGTAACCCTTTGCCCATCCGATGCACGGCCACTGCCATCGTCTTATTTGATGGATATTGGGGCTGCATAATCCACTATACTATGCAGGAACGGTCTCGGAAGAATATCATGTTGCTTCGTTTTTGTGTTTGGAATGGCAATATCGTTTTCGTAGGTGAGCCAATTATCAGCTGTGTGATAATGTGCTTTTGAAATGTAAATTTGTACGCTGGTTGTTTTTGGGAAGGATAATCGAATAGTTTCTTGTTGTAAGGATATATCAATTCGAGAAACCACCCTCCAACGCGTAGTATAGCGTCCCTGCCGACACAAAGGGTTTAGATATCGAAGCGGGCTCTTGTCTAATAGATGTTTCCCAAATTTACATCTTGATATTTCGTCAGCATAATGAGTTTCTTGATCCACTGACATCGAACATTTGATTTTAAAATGCTCTACATTTAATCAGAGCAGACAAATGTTCGATGTGCTCTTGAGTGCAAGGAATTTGCCAGAACTATTACGAATGGGAATGAACGTGTATAAGAATGTGTATGATTTTATTAGAATGAATCAGATAGAAGTATGAAAGGGGATCGATGATTGAAAGGTGAAGGATTGAAAAATTAAAAAAAAATTTTAAAAATTGTAAATATTGTATTTTGAAACTGGGCCAAATGGCACCAAATTTGGAGCTAGAGCCAAATAAATATAAAAAAAAATCCCAGTAAGCCATGTTTGAGCTATTGATTTTGCGGTCGTCATCCCACGATAACTCGGCGTATCGTACTCAATATTCTTGAAGTAAGATTTTGGCGAGGAGATACCCAGCCGAGTGGATCAAATATCTTTGATGTCTGCGATATAAATGTTCGTTTGGAAGTTGTCTGAACATTCGATGTTGAGCTGATATTGAATTCAAATAAATCGGCCGATAAAGACCAATGTAGTCCAAGTATTTTAACTGAATTGTCTCAATTAATCTCAAGTTGAACCTAATGTTCGTCGATTTCGATAGGTATCTCATTGAGAAGGTCTTGGCTGATCCAGGACCACTTACGTAATTTAAAACCATCAAATCGGTGCATTTTCACCATTTTCTTCTGCCTTCAATTATATCCACAATGCCATCTGAGTCGTTCATAAAATCGTCAACGTTGAGCACCTCTCGATGCGACTTTGGCTGCATTGTGAATTTCTCCTGTTCGTTTCATGCTAACTGATGGATGGTTCGAAATATGGAGTGCTGGCAGTATCGTAAGCGACAGTACAAAAACGATAATTTCTAACTGGGTCATCTCGAGAAGGTCGTCGTAAGAAACGCTGTTAGTTTCTGTGTTTATACATCTGGTTGATATCTTTGACAAAAACGAATTTATGTTTGCGAAAACGAGCTAGTATTCCGAAGATGTGTTGAAGCTTGGAATCAATGCAAAGTTTCTGGATTAGCGATGCCACGCGCAGTTTGCGTTGCATTACACCGGAATGAGGAAAATAGCACGTCTGGTCCGATAAGCTGACGTGGTTTTTTCGACTTCCTGCATATGACCCAATTCCAGGTAGTCTTGCATGAACTTGTTGTATTGAATGGCGGAAAGACTGTGTATCTTCCGTTTTCATTGCGCTAGTGTGTCGATTCGTAGTGCAGTTCGTATTCTGACTCATCGTGAGTTAGTTGAGAAAAATTAGCTTGGTCGATGGTGTCATAATCTTTGATAGTTGCTCCACTTTGCCGAAGAGAATGGAGTTGGAGTTGCGTTTATTGGTTGAAAGGTGAACTTCTAACCCCGCTGAGGCAAACATCCTTTTAAAGCATTCCAATGGCACCAGGTTACTCGTAAAATGTCTATATTGTATGGTGACCGGGAAAATTCGACGGATGACGATTCTGCATTCGCCCATTTTGCACAACCTCTTTTCTCGGGCGAGATTTGACCTTTCCTCGAATGTAAGAGGCTTGAATTGACCGCTCAGGAATATGTTGACACTTGACACGTGCAAATGCTAGAGTCTGAAGTAACGACTAGTGAACGAGTCATGATGAGGGAGCTTCCTTTTGTGATGAATTGTGTTGTTGTTCGCATTTTTGTCCAACTTGTATTTTTCTGGCCTACTGAGGGAATAAGTTTGGTGCAAATATTCGAAAGTATTTACACCAAACTTATTCCCAAAGTTAAATGGCAAAATATTTTTCCCTATAAAAATTTTGTGAAACAAAAGTTTCCCATTTGATTTTGTTTTGAAAATGTTTGCATTACCATAAACTTATTCCTTTAGTAGGTCAGAAAAATACGATTTGGACAAAAATGGTATGAACATATTTTTCCCAATTTCCTATTCCCAGGGAAAGCCAGAATAGTGTCACTGGTCATGGAAATCGTCTCCAGGAAAAGACAATGGTTATATCGACCTCGGAAAATGAACCATGTTTCCTCATAATTATCGTTGGTAATGCTCACAGATTTGGACAACAACGCTGTGTCTCCAGTTAAATTCGCCTTTAGGTAGTGTAACTTCTGCGTCTTGGTCAGCTGTTTGTGGTTGTGGACGAGGTCGACGAATAGATTCTTGAATTCAATCCAATTACTGTATTCGCAGTTGATAACTGGGACCATAATTCGATGCAGTTTTATATCGAGTGCTTGCGCTAGTTTGACACTTTTTTGCGGGTTTTCGACTTTGGCTGATAACTATCTCTTTACAGTTTTGAAGCTCGAGATTGCGATCAGGTAATAATACATCACTTGAGCGCGTTTATCGTATTCTCGGTTGAGATCTTGATCACCACACACAGCCCTAATCTGATCTTGCTCGTCACAAAATCCCTAGTAACGGGACGCCACGTGGTCGATCTGCGTCTATACGAATTCGTCGTTTAATCCTGACGTGGTAATTGTGAGCTTCTTGTTTTTTCGAGTATCCCTTGTAGCGACGCTTGTTTTACGCGAGTTGTCATTATTTTAACTCTGATTAGCACTGTTTTGTACTATTGTCACAGTTGGCGTGCGCTGAATACCCAAAAGTTAAATTTGCTTATCCATGAGCTTGCTTTGTTGTGGCACGACTCGAAGATACGTGCTGCTCAATTGGGGGTTAGAAATACAAGAAATTTGATATGGATAAATCTGTGTTGGTAACTGCGTAATAACTAATCGTGTTATTTGATGTTGGTGTTTTATTTAGGGTTGCCCTGCGTTTGGTAATAGGGTACTTCCCAATAAGTGCCACCTTCGTCTGTCGTGGAGACGTTTGTTGTCGTCACAACGTATCGAGTTCGCGATTTACACACACAAAATCTCTAGGATTTACCACTTAAAGGATTTTCGGGTAAAACTTGAAACAATTTGTTGATTTTCCATTCCCATTTCTTTCTTTTTGTCCGGCGTATAACGACCGCTTTCGAGTGGATCATCCCCAAGATTTTTTACCACATAAAATGGAAATAATTTAAAAGTTGAACTATTTCTGATGCTGTATAAGATAGCGGAAATTTCTCAGCGGAAAATAAGAGATTATACTACTCGCCGCAAGTGGCAGCACCATCACAAAAGAGAAGTTATTTTGTTATAAAATTACCAGCGGAAATTTTTTATTCATTTTGTATCTCTTTTTCACTAATAAAACATAAAACATCCCAGCGGAATAAAATATTACAAAGTGATCCTTAAATGACAAATTGATTGATCTCCGAAGTAAAGGAGCTCGATAAATGAACTCTTGAAATTAACAATATTCCGTCTTCCGCCATTCTAAAAGAATGACGATGAAATTTGGATAATAGTATTGATCAGGGGTCCAAAATTTAGGACAAAATTCTATGATCTGTTCATGCTGGACTAAACTTGGCTATTTCATAACCAATACTTTCGAAATTTAAATTTTTTTATTAATTTATTTTCAGTTTTTGGCCAATATCTCAAAAACTTCCACTAGTAACCAATACTTTCCGCTGTTTTTCTAATAGCTTAGGTCATACTGACAAAATGACCGCTGGTAATTATATAACAAAATAAATTCTCTTTTGTGATGGTGCTGCCACTTGCGGCGAGTAGCGAAATCTCTTATTTTCCGCTGAGAAATTGCCGCTATCTTATACAGCATCTATTTCTGTCTACAACGTAAACACGAGAACAATTAGCAGTTTTTTACTCCACTGTAAATCAAATATATGATCGTAAAGTTTTTTGTGAACGTTACCTGGAAGACCAAAAAATTGTCGGTTGCCAGTCGAGAAATAGTCTTCATAATGAAAATGTTAACATTTGATAAGTGTTAGTGTTGTTTGCTTTAGACCCCTTAAATAAGGGATGTGTTTGATATACCACCAGGTATTAAAAATATTAGAATATTTTTAAATAATCTTTAAAATATACCGGATGTTATCGGACAGAGTTTTAATATTGGCGACCTATGATTTTGTACAAAAAAAAAAATAACACACCGAGTGTTATATATTTCAAATAAAATTAAGTTTCCATTTCTCTGTATAAACGTTGGAAATTTTGATAATTTTTAAGGAATCTGTAGAAATTGCAACGAATAATTTGTAAATTATATTTTTAATCCTCAAACTTTAACTAAAATAAACGAGAGAAGGATTATAAATTCCGTCCAATAAACAGACGAAACAGCACACTGACAACCAATAATTTAAAACCCTCTCGTGTTCACTGCGTGAGAAGTCACTTCCACTTCGGCTTAACATAAAAGCTCCATATAAAATTTATCATTGTAAAGTAAATCGATAAACCCCAGTTACCACCCACTACTGCTAACAACAAGTAGAATTAAGCCATAATTTTCTGTACACATTATACCTAATTATCTTATTATTTATTTATGAAAATTATGTACACAAATAATAAAAATGGAATTATTACTAAAAAAATATAATTTTCCGACCGATTAGTCACGATTTTTTTTTGTTTTTATTGTAATTTGTAATTTCATCATTGTTGATAAATATTTTAATTTAAACACAAAAAAAATTATTTATTTATTTAAAAATAATATTATTTTATATTGTGTATTATGTGTAGTGATAATTTTGTGCTGTAATAAATTTTCCTGTCATTTTCAACCAAATTAAGATAAATTAATTACATTTTTTTCAGAATATTTTTGATTTTCTGTTTAATTTTCATAAATAATGTTCACCCTTGTTTCGGATATTTATTTAAATTTTTTGTTTATTTATTTATTTTATTATTTGTTATTATAATAAATTAAACAAAATAATTAAATTATATTTAACTGAATTATTTGCTATTGGGGATGTGGGCGCGCATCCCACTGCTCGATAAATAAATCTACACAAATTATACGAATTGTGAAATGGTTGATGAAATTTTCCGATAATTATATTGGCTTATCGCGGTATAATTCGAACGGATGATAAATGTATTAGTTATTAATTGACCATGATTATCAGAAACCGGTGATCAGGAAAAATAAGGGTTAAATTTAGAATGAGGGTACGAAAATCAATATAATTGAATAATGTGTGCGCCTCTGTATTTCATTTAAACATTAAGCTCGATTTTAACAAAGGAAGTGAGGTTAAATTAATTGGAAATTCATACTAGGGATTTTGTTTAAAACACCAAACATAACAATTTTTACGCTGCATAGTGTAAGGCACAATCCAGTCATAATAAAATTACACATTTAAAACTACTTAAAAATATTTTGTCCACGACTATTGTAAAAAGTACTCGGGTCGGTGATTGATCGTCGACGTGTTTTGTCTTTCCCCTTAATCCTTGAAACCCGAGCCTTCGTTTAAATATTTAATGACCGGACAAGTGGTGATATGGTTTAAGCTTCGGAAATTGGACTGAGAGGTATTGTTGGAGTGCAGAATTTAGCGCCGACCCACCGTCCATATCAGTGTACAGGTTGACATGGAGCTTGTAATGTACAGGTGGTATACTGTAATTGTGTGAATGGGTGGTGTGTGCGTCAATGAAAAACTATTAAATGACATTAAATCCACTGGACAATTAATACTTTCTTTAAAAAAAAATATTTAAAAATGACAGTTCTTATGTGTTGGTTAGTTAAATTGGGATTTGATTAGTGCGCCTACCGTGGGTCGGAGCTAGTCCACTAACTCAAAACAATAGATTTAATAAATGAGAAGCAATGCCTTTACAGATATTATAACTTCTAACTTTATTATAAAAAATGTACAGTTTATACGAGGGCGGAGTGAGAAGTCTGGTAAAAACGAAACAAGGAATAATATTTTCGGCCAAAAAAAAATTTATTTTTCAACGTAGTCGCCTTTTATCTCGATACACTTAGTCCAACGTTTTTCCAATTTTTCGATCCCTTCCGAATAATACGATTTCACCAACCCTTCAAAATAGGCGTTTGTTGCATCGATGATCTCCTCATTAGAGCCGAATCGAGCCATTTCTTCAAGTTCGGAAACAGGAAAAAGTCGCATGGGGCTAAGTCTGGAGAGTATGGCGGGTGTGGAAGCAATTCGAAGCGTAATTCATGGATTTTGGCCATGGCAACTACACACGGGTGCACCCGTGCATTGTCTTGATGGAAGAGAATTTTTTTCTTCGCCAAATGCGGTCGTTTTTCTTTCAAAAAGTCGTTGAAACGGTCCAATAAGTTGCAGTAATATTCGCCGTTGACTGTTCTCCCCTTCTGAAGGTAATCGATGTGGATTATTCCGCGTGCATCCCAAAAATCTGTGGCCATGACCTTGTTGGCCGATAAAACCAGGCTAAGGCCTTCTTCGGCGCAGATTCGCCAGTAGAAATACACTGTTTAGGCTGTTCTTTGGTCTCCGGTGTATAGCAATGCATACATGTTTCATTCACAGTTATGAAACGACGCAAAAACTCTTTTGTCCTCTAAAGTTGTCACACGTGTGCGTTTTTGGTCGGTTTAAGCAAACGCCGCACCCAACGCGCGAATAGATTTTTCATATTCAAATGTTCGTGTAATATATTGCACACACGTTCATCTGAGATGTCTACTATCTCACCTATCTCGCGCACTTTCACTCTGCGGTCGTGCGATACCGTATCATGGATTTTGTCAACCATTTTTGGTGTGGTGACTTCATTTGGGCGTCCTGAACGTTCGGCATCAGTTGTGCTTTTACGACGACAACGAAAATCAGTAAACCACTTGTGAATCATTTTAATCGATGGTGGTTGTCTGTTTTCAATTGCTGTCAAAACTGACCTACAACGCTACTACTGAACGTAATTTTACCAGACCTCACTACGCCCTCGTATAATAAAATCACTTGATTCAAGTAAATGCTTTATGTCAGCACTTTATGTTTATAATTTTCTGTTACCAGTTAAATTGGTAACATATTTCCGGGCCTAATTGTTGATTGACTACGGATCTGGAAGTGGATCTGTTGTAGCAACTTGAGTTGTTCTTCTGTGCTTCACATATATGATAGCTGCTGCGATCATAACCATTCCTACAATGACTAAAAATGTTATGTAGTGATGAACGTCATGCATGTTTACTTCGGTAGCTGATGCCCTTAGATTCCTTTGTTTATTTTGAATTGACACTTTAATGGCTTGAATTTCTGAGTTAAATTGTGAGTTCCGATTTGCTCCGAAGGTGGGATCTAACATCATATGATCACTCAAATTAAATCGTGACATTAATGAGAGTTCCAATCTACTGCTAAATGCTCTGAACCCTGTCAACGTGAATGTTTCTCCTATTTAGCACACAGCTTGGATCTAGTGTCAGGATTCCCTCTTCTTGGATGAGAGTGGTTGCTGTTTCGATCATTCCGCTGTTACTTTCGCAAATCTCGATATAAATAACCTCGGATTTGATTATAAAGATCCATGCGTTGTGTCGGCGTAACGGAATCCTAAGTGAGGTAATGTTTATTCTGTGGATTTCACAACTAGTTGGCACATTTGCTGGAAAATTTGCATCTCACAGCTGTTTCACAAAAATATTCATCATTGAGGTTGATACAAACATTCAGTTCTTCGGAAGGGAGACGTATATATTGAATCTCCTGTATCGCAATGAATAAATAACGCGACGATGGCTTGATGTATATGTAGTCTTGCTGATGAATCGTTGGAACTCTTTACTAGTGGAATTTTGATCTCGAATAAAACTGTTGTTTCCATTTTTATGGTTTTGACGGTGGCTATTTTATAGATAGCGGCTATATTTTCACTTCGGTATGGCCTAGACTGACTTGGTTTTAAGTTAGGAATAATTTGTTTGACTTGCTCCTGAAGTTCATGTGGAGTTAGGACCAATGGATCGAGTGTGCGCCTTGATGAACTTCCGTGATGGTGCTGATTATTGCGGTTTGAAAGTTTCGAAGTTCCATCATATCCAGCATAGTGGGTATTGCAAGGTCGGTAAATTGTTCATGGAACAGGATGGCTGTTAGAATTTGATTGTATGCCTCGAATTTCTGTGTTGTTTCCTCATGAGTGTGTTTCATGACGTTGATAGTCGACTCTAATTTGGACATCTGGTTTTGTAGTAATTCATTTTGGTGCTGCTGGTTAGCATTTTAATTTTCTTGTAGAATTTTCCATCTCTTTGATCTAGTACCCCGAATAGTTCGTTGGGAGTTGTACCTACAAAATCGAAGGGCGCCCTTCTTCTGCGGATGATTTTATTTCCGCCTAAGGCATTTAATACTTCGTTTTGTTCATTTGATTCTACGTGGAGTGTTTTTATCTGTGAAACAATGGCTTCACAGTATTTAAACGTATCAGTGTGTGTTGGTTGCATAGGCGGTTTATTCGAACAAAAGCTGTCAATAGTCAATAGTTGATGAGCAGCGTTCCTCAAGTGACTTAGTTCCGCCCAATAGGAAGTGAGGTTATAATAGGTTGTAATCCTCCATTCTCCATTGATTAGCCTTGCTTCATCAATTTTATCAAATTTGATAATCTCGATATATTATATCTTGTTGATGTTTCTGCTGCTACTAGTTCTAATGCACAGATTAATGTGATAGTGTAAAGTATCAGTTTGGACTTGGTGCTTGCTCTTGTCTCTCATTTATGTTGTTTTGAGTGGTCGTTGGCTTTAACTGAGTCTATTTGAGTTTCCTCTGACGAAGGTATCTTCTTGCATTGGTTAGCCAGGTCTTCCAGAATTCTTGCGTTATTTTCTGCAGAAAATTTGTTTCTGGCATCGTTCGCAGTGGTTCACCCACCTATAAGGAAATGTCCGAGTGTTATAGTTGTGAAGCCATTAGGATCTGATGATAGTGGGAGAAGCGGACGTGAGTTGAGACATGCTTCTGTCAACGTTAGATGTTGTTCTCTTATTTTTCTACGTAGGCGATATTTGACGGATTTAACTGCTGCTTCCCATGGTCCACCCATGTGGGGTGCTCTCGGTGCTATATAATGCCATTGAGTGCCTTCCTTTGCAAGCTTTTTTGGTAATTGCTTGCAGTGTGCAGTTGTGTGTCCTAACCTGTTCCTAATGTCCATAGTTGTTGCATGAATATTTTTGCTTTTATTATAACTGGTGTCAGCTACCCTATGGGGTCAAATAGTTTAAAAGTTTCGGATTACACTTTTCTCTTTGTTATAGGTGTTTCGATAATTAGTGGTTTAATTTTAAATTGGAAAATATCTTCTTTAGGATTCCATAAACGTCCGCGATGCTACTTGTGCCCGCGAACGGCTGACTGTAAAACAAAAACAAGGTGCCTTAGCTGCAATAAGCCTTGTAGTTCAACTCACAGCCAAATTATGTGCATATAATGCACCAGAGATGAAGAAATGGACTCGAGTGAAAAAGAAGTTGTTTCAAAAAATGCGTCTGGCTAAAATACATTTAATAAATTTATGTAATTATTAATTATTTTTTTTGCTTTTTTTTAAATTTATTTTTATTTGATGTTTCTAACAGAATTTTGTTATTTTTTGAATGAATTTTATTTTTCTAATTAAAATATTAGTATGAAATAAACAAAAAACAATTTTTTTTATTTTCCTTACAAAATATATGAAAACAAAAATGGGGTCAGATTGACCCCTATACATAGACAACGCAATGGTAACCTATACACAGAGTGATGATTAAAGGACCTCCTCCGAATTTCAGAGTTTTCTGAATATTTCTCTCCTGTAACCCAGTTCTTACATCGCACCAGGTCCATACGCGTCCATCTGACACTGTACGGTTTATTTTTGTTTCGTCGGACCATGATAGTTTCCAGTTTTCCTGTGTCCAATTTCTATACGTTTTTTCAAATTTTGATGACCTCTGTGGCATTACCAACTGCACCAGATACAATTGCAAACTGCAAATTTTTTGGAAATATTTCCTACGGATACTCCATTTTCAAGTTCAGATAATGCAACACGACGAACATTTGTTGGAACCACTTTCGGCATTTTACATCGACAATAGAACTTCACTCAAATATATTTTTGTAAAATTATAATACGACAAATCTCAACAACAATTGTAAAAAATAACACAATAAATATTTGAACGGAAAATAATGTCTTGTCTTAAAAAAATTTAAAGAAACAATGGAAAGACCCAATTCCTACAATAACGGTAACACCTAATAATTAAAAAATATATTTTTGTCGAAGGTGTAATAGCCTGGACAGACTGTGGATTAGTTAAGCGGATTTAACAAATTTCAATCAAGCGCCCTATGAAAAAACTTGAATTTGTAAGCAGATTTTTGAAATTCCGTAGTGTGTTGAACTGAATTACATTTTATTTCCTAGAGTACTTGACCGAATTTTGCTAAACCAGTTTAACTAATCTTCAGTCTGTCCAGGCTATAACGATGAAAGAACGAGAAAGTCATGAAATAATTTATTTTTTAATTTTTACGAACAGTTTTGTGAGTCACTGTATATTAGCTAATGCATAACTATGCCACAATAAAACTAATCTGACTTCTGTCTTCAACGTGATCAATAGATGTTTATATCTGTAATAAAATAAAATAATATCGTACATAAGATTACTGGAATTAAGTTTTGTTTTCTCCTTAATTACAGATACACATAGAATTTAGGCCGGAGGCATACGATGGGATTATTTTACTGACTGGCGAACGTGATGATTTAACGGGTGATTTTATGGCACTCCTTATACATCAAGGCTTCATTGAATTTTGGTAAGTTTTTCATTTGCAGTTTGATTATTACATGGTGGGATGCTTTTCAAGTCTTCTACGTACTGATTATAAATGAAAAATCCGATTTATGTAGATTCGGAAACAGAACTTCCATATAGACAAAAATAATTTATTTTAAAATATTCGTTTTCATTTCCATGCAGAACAAAACGAAAAACACTTTTCATTTCATACCTTTAGAGTATGCGGTTGAAATTAAATTATTTATATAAATGAAAATTGGAAATTCAACTCAGTATATTTATGATAAATACACAGCATTTTATGATACAAGCAAGGCATATTTTTTTTATTCATCTTCTATTTTTGTATTTATCACAACCTAACCTACCCGATGTGTATTTTTGTAATATTCAGGTACATACTCTATCTAGTGCCACGATTGTTGATAATTCTAATTTTCTAGTTATGTTTTATGTAAGAGACGACATGGAAAATCATAAATTGCAAATATTTTCCCTAGTTTTCTGTTTTGTTTATGCTTTGTGTTATGTACAGTATTTTTGGTGTCCTCGGATATTTTTGTGAGGAACTTGGTCGGTAGATAAACACACATTTTAAAATAAACAGAAAAAGGAGAAAATCGATTTTCCTTAAAATCGTCCTTTTATTTTTTCAGGTTTGTTATTTTTCCCAGCTTTTTTTGTCGCTTTGTTGTGTGTTGTACCATATTCCAATTGAATTCCACGGAAAAAATTATGGTAATTTAGTAACTCTTGGTTATGGGTTATGTTGTATATAGTAGAGTAGATATTTCCGGATATTTTTCTTTTGTTTTATTTGTTTTTCATAAGCATAATAAAACTTTTTACTCGATTAAACACCACCGTTGGAAAATAACATCGACCGAGTGAGTGTAACAAAAGATAATAATAATAATAATAATAATAATTTAACGGTTAATTCGGGTGGTTTTGAAAAAAAGCTCATAAAAATGACAAACAATTCGAATGAATCGAGCGAATGGAACAGAAATGTAAAATACACTGGGAAACATTTTATTGGTTACACGCAACAACAAAAACACAATACCAAAAAAAAAAAAAATTAACGGAGGCAATTAACGAATGTAATTTACAACAAATAATTTGATAAGCTTTTAAGATCGGCATCGAATACGGATAGAGTATATTAGATAACTGATAAAAAAAAATTGTGTGGGACGATAAAATTTAATGTACATCGATATAGATACACATTTGTGCTGATAATCGTAATTGTGTTGTATATGTGCGGTGGATTAGTAGCTCACCTAAAATCTGAGTTGAAATATCGGTCGGATAATTTAAATTAAGGTTAAGTGGGTAATTACCTTTAAACGTATTACATAAGAGGTTATAAAATTTTATTAACGCAGGTATCGTGATATCGTTTCTATTCGGATTTTATAGCCATTATCTACATTTATCTATGTAAGGTTCTAATTCACCGGATTATAGCGTGATATATTTTTCAGAAAATGAATGGAAAATATTAAAACTCCACAGAAATTGTATCAAAATTCAATTCTGAAATTGAATTAAAATTTAATATCTAAAAAGCTTCTTTGATAAAGTGTTAGGTAACCTTTACTGTACCATGAAATGCTTATAAATATTTGATTAGCTCCATTGAGCAACGCTTAGTAATTATTTTCTAAATAAGCACAAAACTAGGAAAATCGCTCAGCTTCTCTACTCTATGTATACATACAGCTTAGTTTTTCATTAAACTTTTTATTTATTTTTAATATTCAAAGAATTTGGATGAGGAGTTCTCCCCAGAAAAGTTTGTTGAGTTTTATATGATTTTCAGAAAAGCTCTGTTTCTTAATTTTTTTTTTATTACTATGAAACAAATAACACTTTAATTGGAATTGCCGACTATAAAGTGAGGGAAATAAAATTTATAATAGATATTTTGAGATAAAATTTTCTAACGGAGATGTGTATATCATCCCAAACGTGTTAGAGCTTAGCAATTTAAAATGAAACGTTCTTAGAGGATTTTAGGATTTAACTTTGACGATTCCGCATTATACGGGAATAATTTCAAAATACCAAATATAAATATTTAATTTAGTATCTTCTGGGTGATACTAGAATATACTTGTATTAAGCTAATTACTTCCGATAGAAAAAGGTTGTTTTAAATTGTTTAACAATGTGCCAGATTCAAAATCATAAACTGTAATACTAACCGGCAGTTACGTGTAGGTCCCGCAGGTAGGTTCGAATAATCAATGCTGCTAGATTATCATGAAATCCTTGGGGTAAAGGCTTATTTTTGTTCTGCATACATATAGCATATTCCACGTGTCGTGTATCTCGTTGATGCTGATATACAACCCACACCTTTAAAAAAAAATTAGCCTATTTTACTACTGAAAACTACAAAACTTTCTATCAAGCCCACAGCAAGGAATAATAACTACATAGCTTCAAAATCTCTTTATACTCACAACTGCAGCTAAGCATTCTAGCTCTGCAATGGAATAATTTTTTTGAGTGGAATTTAACTTTTGAGATATGAAAGCGATCGGTCGTTCGGGATTATATCATTGTCTCGTTGGAATAGCACGCTTCCAATACCGTCCGTAGCCAAGACAGGTGCGATGGAGAATGCTCCTTTCAATTGTTTAAATGAGATCCGTGGTTGCTGTTCAGATGAATTTGTTTCCCTTCTTCAGCAAGTCATTATTGGGTGAAGCGACGTACCTGCTGGACAGTATTGGGTCTAGGATAATCTATGATTTCCTGGATTTTTGCAGGATTAGTTCGGAGGCAGCTATCACCAACTATAATCCAAGGTATAATACTTTCTTGGAGTGGCTGATGTTATTAGTAAGTCGTCTAAATGGGAAGATGTTTTGTTGTAATTCATACAAAGCTCATCCAGATATTTTGAACGCCGTATTGTCGCGAGATTTCTCAGCCTGTGGTATTTGTCAAAAATCATCTTTCAAATTAATAGCTGAAATAAATTTCGTTTGTTCCAACCGATCCAACAATCCCTCGATAAGTGGTAGCGAATCGGCCTCCTTTACAGTAACCTTATAAACATCCAAATTCACCAGATCATCCCTCACAGAATTGGCTATAGTTGAGTGCCATTTTTGCAGGCACTTCCACCACGAAATTGCTGATAGCCGGGTGGCCGTATTGATCGCCATTCGCTTACCAATAATTTCCAACGGGAGAAAGTACAGCATAACCTCCAAGGCGCTAGTGGGGGTCGTTTTCAACGCCCCACTAATGAGCAAGCAGGCTGCCCTCTGCACCTTCGTCATCATGTTTCTGTATGATAATATGTCCAGAGCTGGCCACCATACAATAGTACCGGCCTTACAACTGCCGTGTAAAACCAGTGCACCAGCTCCGGTTTCAAGCCCCATTTCCTTCCCATGGCATTTTTACAAGAGTAGAGTGCCACAGTGGCCTTCTTCACTCTTTCTATCGTGATTGGTTACCAACTAAGCTTACTGTCGCGAAGAATCCCCAGGAATCTTGCCCTATCCGTAAGGGTCAGCATAGTACCATTTAAACTTGGCGGAACCGTTACCTGAATTTTATAGCTCCTATTGAAAATGACCAGCTCTGTTTTAGATGGGTTAATCCCCAATCCACATCTGCTGGCCCAACCCGAGTGATTGATATCGCATTCTGCATCACATCTCTGATTGGACATAAGTGCTTCCTAGAGACAGCTATCGATACGTCATCGGCATAAGCAACCACAGCTATTCCTTCCCCATCCAGTTCCAATAGTAGTTCGTTGATTACTACATTTCAAAGAAGGGGAGAGAGGACACTACCCTGGAGTGTTCCCCGAACAACCCGTTTTCTAACGGAGACTTCCCCTATCTCCGCTATAACCCTTCTGCTATCTAGCAGGTGATTAATTAGCCTGGTTACAAAGTATACAATCTCAAGTGGCAACAATCCTTGGACTAGTAGACTAGTAGAGAGAATCTCTACTTTCTTAAGCGCGAGGTATTCGAGACCCCTTCCATTCCACAGAAGATCTTCCACGAATTCCTTGGCACCTTCCTTGTTTCCCTTTTGTATACTCTGAGGCATTCCTTATAGAAGTTTCAGTCTTGACTTTCCCTTGATCTTTTCGTTCTATTGAAAGCAGATACACAGACTTTTCGGCACTCCGCAAGTGCCGAGGTCCACCAAACAGGTTTTCGCTTTCCCCTCATATTTGTTCATGGGCAAGGTTTCCTCATAGAGGTATTGCAAGCCCTAGTAAGAGTATCCACCATTGAATCTAGATCACTACCCGTGTCGGGGAGTCCCGGGACTCTTGTTGGAATCCTGCCCTCTAATACCTCCCTAACACGCACTGATTTTTAATTTGAAGATTGAGCTTAAACGTTAGGTACCGATGGTCAGAGAAGGAATGCTCCTTCGCCACTCTCCTCACTTCCTGTCTATTGCTAATAATAAAGGTGGGTTCCCGACCTATATCCGCTGTTATTGATGTCCGAGCTACCCAGACGGTAAGATGCGCGTTCGCGTCACACCCTAGGATAACTCCCACTTTCCTCCTTTCCGCGTCACAAACAAGGGCCCCTAGTAAATCTGACGGTACTGGCTTCTCCCGGTCCATGTATGCGGCTGCAAGCCAGAATCTGCTCCTCTCTGTCTATACAGACCGCAGTGATGTCCCTATTGCAATACTGCGGAAGCAGAAAAACATTTATATTATTTTCTACCAGAATACATGATCTGCTCTTTTCCGTCCCACAATCATAAGAAAGGGTGAACCCCTTCGCTCGCAGACCACATGTTTTGTTGTTTTTAATCCAAGGCCTTGGGTCAGAACTATATGCTCCCCTGACTTAGCAAGTCTGGGAAGTAGCGCCGCCGAAGCAGCCTTGGTGTGATGTAGATTTGTTTGCACAAACCTGATCATTGGTAACAATGTATACTCACCTTATTGCGACAGCCATGCTACGTCGGTTAATTGAACCCGCCAGAGTCGCATCCGCTCCGCAGTCCCTAAACTTAAGGAGATCCAAATATCCCCCCTCAGAGTCCGATGTATCACTCTTCCCCATGCCTAGAGATAGTCGATCCCTAGTTAACCCCTCACTTGGGTTCGCCGCTTGCTGTTATGTTTCCTCTGGAGAGGTACCACTCGTCGAGCTTCCCTCAACCGGCTGAACCTCTTTTTCCCCCATCTCGGACAACGCCATGCTCGGTTTTACTTCGACCTCGTCCTTCCTAAACAACTTAAGGGTGATTGAGCCGAACTTTATAACCCTTTTGATTTTTGACAGGGAGCCATGGATTCCTTATTGATTCTCATAATTGATAATCTGAAACTGCCCTTGGGCTTCTCCTGTTTAACAATCCTCCTGTTCCCCGTCGGAAGATCCGTATTGCAAACCTGGATAATCCTGAGGTATTCATCTAGGTTAGCCGGCTTTGTGGGAATCCAGACCATTGCCCTAAGTCTACTCGGTATCTCCTCCTTCTGAACTATTCGGAGCTTCGCTGCAGGCCATACTCGCCTAACTAGTGGGCTCCCGGATGTTGTCCAAGGACTTTCAGAAAAACTAGGTTCAGTGTGTTAAACACCGACCTCCAATTTTTCTTCAGCGACATTGTGAAGGAAGGGGAGGTGGCTAGCACAACCTCTCCTTCCTTCACAATGTCTCGGAAGAGCGTATGCCCCTTCGGTGACTGTTCCACGTGGAGCTTAGCCCGTTTCCTCTCGGCATCCGGACCTCCATGCTCCTCCTCACTAGGTCTCTGTCTTTTAGACCCGAGGCCCACCTTACGTACATTGCTCTCTTCGGCTATACACCTCTTTGCCCAATTAACAGATTCCCTCTGTTATTCCGTTCATTGCTCCTCCGGGACTCTAGCCAGTCTGTCCAAACGCCGCGTCCTGTATCTCCGAACCGAAAGAGCAATGACTTTGTTCTGTTTTCCACTACCACTAGTTCCTGGCTTGCAATCCTCGGAACCAGTCTTAGCCACCCTGACGGGTGGTGTCACAGACCCCCTGATCTCACGAGTATCGGAGAAAATGATGGACCGCCCGTGCAGAGATCCGTATTCACGGGTAAGGCTACCATTTAGCGTGCCCGCCCCACACCTAGGTTGCTTATTTCATCCATTCTTGTTTTCAAGAATGAGAACCTGGAGGCGGTGGCGAGAACAAAAAATTAAAAACCGTCCCCGCATTTTATTGTTACCATGTTTTTCATTAATATTTTAATAGTCCCCTGACTGTCTGATGTAGTTACCCAGTTACCCAGGAATCATTCCAAGAGAGTACCATTAAATAAATAGTTTTAAATAATTGCGTTTTCGCGGTTTTTCGTAAGTCTGTTCTGAATAACTCTTCTCATTGTAAACTGTAATACACGCCAGCAAATTGTTCAAATACAATATTTCTCAAAAAACTTGTCCGTCCCCAATTTCATAACTAAAATATTTCTCCAAAATTCTATTGCATTTATTTTTTAAGCCACACTGTTTCAAGTATACCAGGTTTTCTTTCTTCGAATTGTGATAAGGTCAACGAATCGACGAAGTTAAAGTTCAAAAAGGGCACCAAATTAATATTCGGTCTATACAACCGCAACTGCCAGTAAACAAAGAAACACTTTATAACCGAGAATAAATATTTAATTTACCATCGCACCAAAAAACATTTTGTGTTAGACTTAAGTTTGTTAAACTAATGCACCGAGACAGCTTTGGGTTATAATTTAAACAAATAAAAAAATGCAAACTTTAAATTTTTATCAAACAATATTCCGAGACAACCTTAATTGTGATTATTTTTTTTTCATTTTTATTCAGTTTTAAATTAAAACCGAGAAAGTTTTTGGCGAATAACGAAAATGCTGAAAACAAAATTATTTTCATGTCAGTAAAATATTCAAGCTCTTAATTGTTGTTCAAACGAATAAAAATCAATGTCAAAATGAATTTAGGTACAACAACAGCGATGCAAAATCTAATTTTCTGTGAACGTTCTATTCTCATACCTAGCGTGGGGCTATACCTGTCTAGCAGCAACCTGCTTTCGTGTCTTAAGTATATAATGTAGCTTGTTGTTGGATTTTGAAAAGCTTTTAAATTTTCGACATATTTTTAATATTTTTAATATGCATTATTGTAAGTATAAAATCCATAAAATTAATTTATTTACGCAGAGATAAGAATTTTTGTATTTTCTTTTGTTCACTTTTCATATTTTCTTCATCGTTTGAATTAAATTTCAATAATTCGCGTATAAGTGTGGCAACTGGTAACTAAACATGATACTCAATATTAACATACACTTGATGGTATGTGCATATATTACGGATTATCATACACTCCTCGATGAACACAGTCATAAGATGTAAATAATGAACTTATAATGGCAATTTTTTTGTTCGGTATACATACACAAGTATGTATACGGTTTGACCTTTCGATCAATTTTCTTTTTATGTTGCCAAACATGACATAGAAATAGAAAATAATATGTTTGTGCTTTTATACCAACTTTGTGCCGATATTATTTCCTCGTGTGTCAGAAACAAAAAAAAGTCAAAAGTTCATTATAAATGTTTTATTTTCTATACAACACATACATACATACGTACACTCACACACACACATAAACGAAATATAAAAGTTTCAAGTTCTATTATGTTTCATATAATAAAAAGTAACATAAGTTGAAGTTTCCCATCTCAACGAATACAAAAACGAAAATATTTTTTGAAATTAGAAACAATGAAAATAAAACATTAAATTTTATTATGATGGAGCAAAATGAAAATTGATTTTTAAATTGAAGTGAAGAGCACTGGAACAGAAAATATGTTTGGCGTTCGGGTTTTATATTTTATTTGATCAATATAAATATATTGATTATGATATCTTATTAACTCACAATTATAAATTGCAACTGTGCTGCTATTGTCAATCCCATGTCTACCGTTTTTTTTTTGCTCCTAAAATACGATGATTCGCAGCTGCTGTGTACGAAAGATGAAAACTTAATGGAAAGATGTTCGACAAAATTTTCGATGTACAAATGACAACCAGATCGTATCCAATATGTTGTGTGCGGTTATATTAGCTTTTAATATTAAATAGCGTCGTGAAGACGAACCAACCCCAAAAATACTAATTTGAAAAATATCTGTTCCATATTCTTTTTCGCCATCATCTTGATAAAAATATAAAGTACGACGAAATCTTATAAACGGTTCTATCTTCATCTTGCTCGTGTACATATAATAACACCATCATCATCGTCATCAAGAAATTTGTATTTTCTTCGTTTCGTTTATTGGAATAATCATTTTTATGTTGAAAATATTTATATTGGAGCTTTTCCAACTGTGCACTGCCCCAATAAAAATTACAGTCAAATAATTTTATTTTTTAATTTTAATTTTCTTTTGTCTTTATGTAAGTATAATTTTTAAATAGGATGTTGATGCGCTGACGATGATGATGTCTGTTCATCCCAAACGTTTTTTTCCGCTGGTGATTTTTGATTTCTTGCACACTTTATTGATTAATTTTATTAAAATGATAAGGAAAATGTCAGATATTTTCATTACATTGTAATATTGTGTTTTGGTTGTACTAATTACGAGCTAAAAAAACTGAAAATTTTAATTTGAAGATCAATTTATGAGACTCGAATATCCTAGGGATACAAATTAATTGAAAACTGTACTCAATTAGATTTTTTTTTTAATTTTGAAATAAAAATTACTTCAGGGCCGTACCAACCGCGTAACATGAATGCTGAACTTGATGCTATCGGATTTATCAAATTGGATAAGTTTTTCGAGTTACCCATCACTGTACGGAAACTAATAATTGGTTTACCCCTAGTCGTTGTAACAGTACCAATAAAAACTATTGCAAACTCCCAGGTGTTTTTTTTATATACAGCAATAAGCATAAAACTTGCGAGTGCGGTTTAGACAAAACCAAACCTGAAGTAAAGAAATGCAGAAATTGTGTGGTAAATCATAACGCTAAATACAGAAGATGCACCAAGGCAACGAATTAAGCTACCAAATACATAAACAGTTAGAATATTTTTTTTTATATATTTAGTTATTACAACTGATTTACAAATCATCTAGTAATTTATCTTTCTTAATTTATATTCTTGTTTGGAGGGTTGTAGCCCTTTGGCTAGTCCCCTTTACAATTTGATTATATTTTTGGTCGATCCTGATTGGATCTAGTAGATCATGTGGTTTCTTCCTGCGCAGCCGTCTTACTGGGTTTTAATCATCCAATCTCAGCATTTTGGTGTACACTAATACGTTGTATGGAATTTCTCGCGTGTTTGTTTATTTCTTCACTGACGAAATCTATCTTCAGATCTCTATGAAGGTTGTCATTTTTTATGTACCACGGTGCATTAACTATTTGACATAGGACTTTGCTTTGGAATGACTGGATGATATTGACATTGGTTTTCTTTGTACAGCCCCAGACCTGAATACCATAAGTCCACACAGGTTTTAGGATTTACCGGTCTAGTAGCAATTTATTATGTAGAGTTAGCTCAGAATTTCTTCCTAAGAGCTAATCCATCTTTCTGTATTTGATGTTTAACTCTTCTTTTTCCTTTTTCACATGCTCTTTCCATTTCAGTTTTGTGTCTAGGGTCATGCCTAGATATTTTGCCGTGTTTGCGAAGGGAATTTGCTAAGAGTTCAGTTCTATTGGTATCCAGTTGACCTTCTTGTTAGTAAAGTTTACGTGAACAGATTTTGTTTCATTAAGTTTTATTTGCCACCTCTTGGTCCAGGTATTGCCAATATTAGTAGCGCTATGTTAGTCTCCTCTATCGTTGGCAGGTCCGACCGAGGTGTATAGATCATATAAAGTTGGTCCCAGAACGCTATCTTGTGGTACCCCTGTTGATATTTTCTTTATTTCTGAGTATTCGCCATCTAATTTAACTCGAAAGTAGAATTTTATAAAACTGCTTTGGTAAGTCTCTTTGTAATTTATATACCAAGCCTTTATGCTTGAACATTTTTTCTTTTTTTCAAGTACGCCTTCAATTATGTTTGTAATTCGGTGTACTTGTTCTATTGTTGAATGGTTTTCTCTGAAGCCTAATTAATGTGGAGAAATACGATTTTTTTCTACTATTAATGGTTTGAGTCTCTTTAGGAGTAGTTTTTCGAATAATTTTGAAATTATTGGGAGTAAGGAAATCGGCCTATACGAATTTTTATCATTAAGTGGTTTGTTTGGTTTAGGTATCATAATTACTTCTGCTACTTTCCATTGATTTGGAACGTGTTCAAGTCTGAACACTGCGTTAATTATTGGGTGTAGTTTACGTAGTCGTTTTTCAGCAAGAGGTTTTACTATTTGTCCTGTAATTAAGTCATATCCTGGAGATTTTTTTGTATTTAGGTTAAGATTGATTTCTTCGTTTAATTCTTGTAATGTGACAGGAGATATATTGCAGTTATCCATTTTATATACTGGTGGTATGTTTTCCTCTGCAGTTTGTCTAGGTAGAGGCTGGAACGTGTTCTCGAGGTGCCCATGTACCATCTTCATTTTTATCTGGTGAAATTTGTAGTTTAGGTCGTTTTAAACTTTTTGTCGCTTTCCAAAGGGGGTGCTCGGTATCTTTTTCCCCAGTAAGATCACTCAAGCATTTATTAATGGATGCGTTTTTGATTTCTATAATTAGCAACTTTAGTTTATTGTATAACAAATTTAGAGTTGTTTTATATTCTGGCGCTCGACTTCTTTGCCAGGCCTTTCTTGCTTTACGTTTTGCTGTAACCAGTTCCCTAACTTCCAGAGAATAACTAGTATTTTGGCACACTTCCTTCGAACTTGAGGGGGTACTACTCCACGCTGCTTCTTGTATACTGCGGTTGAGTTGTTCTAGTTCTTCTTCTAGCTGTATCGGGTTTTTAATTGGCATCTGAAGGTCAATATTATCCTCAACAAGTTTCTGGAATTTCTCCCAGCAGGTTTTGTTTGTTAGTTAGCGAAGGTGGACTTGTTTTTTAACAATCGTTGCACTGATTGTCATAATAACTGGCGTGTGATCCGACATAATCCTCTCGCTGCTTTCTAGGTATATGTAGTTTTCGTCTATACCTTTGGTGATAAAAAAAGTCAATGATATCGGGTATTTTGTTTCTATCCATAGGCCAATAAGTTGGTTGTTCTGCAGAATGAAAATCGAAACTGCAGAGTCTTCCTGCCGCAAACACCTCTCTGTCATTTTGAGAGGTTACTCTTGATCCCCTGTAAGTGTTTTTTGCATTAAAATCACCATCGATTATGAAACTTGATCCAAGCGATTTAAATATTGTACAATATAGTCTTCTATAATTAAATTATATATTGGGGGGCAATATATTGACGATAACACTATATTCTTTGTTATTATTTATAAATACTTTTAAGGTGACTACTTCCATAAATTCCTTCCTCCTCTTCAATTTTAAGATCTATAAAGTGTTTGCTTTCCTTTTCTTTTACAACCACCGATGATCCTCCCCTTGCCCTTCCTGCTGGATGAATGGCTTGGTAACAGCTGCATCCATATATTTTAAGATATGAAGTTGAAGTAAAATGGGTTTCCGATACTAGGCATATATCTATTTTTTCAGTCTTTAGGAAAATTTCTAATTCTGGAATATGTTGCATTAGCCCATTTGCATTCCAGGTTACTATTCTTAATGTTTTATTCGTTGTTGTTTGCATCATTTTAATAGAGCATGGATTTCATTTCATTTAGACAGTCTTGCTTATCCAACCTGTTGCTTAGAGCTTGAAGGTATTTCTCTTGTTTAGCTAGACGAGTGTCGTCTTAGTATCTTTTGGAGCACCGCTGTATCTTCGGCAGTGCCCTCCGAAATAACTGGTTTTGTCATGACTACTTGCGAGTACAGTTTTGGTTTTGGTTCTCCCGTTTTACTAGCATGAGGTTTAGGTTCTTGTTTGGTAAAAGTTTGATAATTGTTTACTAATATTCCGGAACTTTGTTTACGCGTTTTATTTCTTATTCTTGGTAGCTCCTTAGCTATGTCACATCCCCGGTAGTTTTCGAGATGTGGCTTATTGCAATTGACACATTTCGCAGCAATATTTTTACTAACCGGGTATAGCTGGGCATGATGCTTTCCGGCACGTTTTACGCATCTAGTCCATCTTTGGCAATATTTCAGCGTATGATTATAATCTTGAAATTTTTTGCATTGCGGTACTAACCCGCTATTTTTTTCAATGGTTCTGTTTTAACTCTCATGTTACGTATTGCCTTGATATTATACACATCTTCCACTTTTTGTTTGTTATTAAAAGTGAGCATAAATAGTGGAAGCCCTCTTTTGTTAATTTCAACTCCTTGTTCAGTTTCGATTTCTTTTTCTTAATTATGTTTACGACATTTTCTATTTGATAACCACTGAAGCCTCTCGGAATTAAGCTTTGTAGCCAAAGCTTTATAGGTTTCAGAGTCTACAACATTAATTTTCCAGGCGCAATTGTTTAAAGATACTCCGCTACCGTAATCGATTTTATAATCGATTGTATAGTGGAGAAATTTGATATCCCGATGACATTTATTGGTGGAGGTGATGTTTCTTTCGGTTTATCTGGTTGTTGTTCTAGAGCTAGTTGTTTCTTGAAGATTAGCTAGTTTCTAGAAATCTCGTTTGAAGTTGATGGTAAAGTTACTTCCATTTCTGATGAGTGTTGTGCTTTCCTTTTCTTACTTGGCCTTTATTCCGGTTCAACATCCAATTGTTTCTCTTTCTAATTTTTCTCTTTCCATCCGTACGGAATGAATTAATGTCATCATCGACTGTAGGGCTAGGTGTCGTCCGAAGGTCTGCACGTGTTTCAACTGCTTTTTTCAGTTCTTGTAGTTGTAAATTCTTTTATTTCTCTTAGTTGTTCACGGAGTTTGGCATTTTCCTTCTCGTACTGAAAAATATTTCCAGTTGAAGATCTTGGCTATCTTGATAATTTGGAACTTCGTTCAAATGGGATTTAAGAATGATTGGCCCACCCCAAAATCTATTGGGCTTGCCTCCGAAGAGTGTGGATTTGACTGCATATCTGCTGCTGTACCACCTGGGGCATTACATTCCGTATTTGTTGTACTCATTGTTTGTTTTAGCCAATTTATACCACTGGCCTTTGGTCCCCGGTAGCACTTCGCTACTGTTGAAGCAGTATTCGACCCCGCGACGAAGATGCGGCTTCCTTGGTGTTACGTAGGTGTACACAGAGACAGCCGAAGCCCTCTGAGTACCCTAGACTGAGGTGCTTTAGAATATTAAAAAATTGTTTCTGCATAACCATTAACTCAGAAAGCGAAACATCATTTGCAAAACCTCCGAATGATTACCAGGGAATTTACAAAATACCCTCAACGAATTAATGAATATATTTATGCAAATTATGGAAACAAATATGGGAATCATTCTAGAAAACATTACAACCCTGATACAATCAAAATTAAAATGACTATACTTAACCTTATGGAATGACAATGGGCTAGCGCAGCATAAAAGAAAAAAGCAGTATTTTCACGGATGTACAATTTTTCACAAAATAACAAAATTAATAAAAAATAAAATTTGTTAAATTAACAAATACAAACAGTTGGTAAAAGCAATGTTAACAATGGAAACCTGACAACAGAAAAATTAAAATATATTTTCAAAACTTAAAATAAAATGAAGCAATTCAAACATTAAAAGTATTTAACGGGTGATTTTTTAAGAGCTTGAGAAATTTTTTTTAAAAAAAAACGCATAAAATTTGCAAAATCTCATCGGTTCTTTATTTGAAACGTTAGATTGGTCCATGACATTTACTTTTTGAAGATAATTTCATTTAAATGTTGACCGCGGCTGCGTCTTAGGTGGTCCATTCGGAAAGTCCAATTTTGGGCAACTTTTTCGAGCATTTCGGCCGGAATAGCCCGAATTTCTTCGGAAATGTTGTCTTCCAAAACTGGAATAGTTGCTGGCTTATTTCTGTAGACTTTAGACTTGACGTAGCCCCACAAAAAATAGTCTAAAGGCGTCAAATCGCATGATCTTGGTGCCCAACTTACCGGGCCATTTCTTGAGATGAATTGTTCTCCGAAGTTTTCCCTCAAAATGGCCATAGAATCGCGAGCTGTGTGGCATGTAGCGCCATCTTGTTGAAACCACATGTCAACTAAGTTCAGTTCTTCCATTTTTGGCAACAAAAAGTTTGTTAGCATCGAACGATAGCGATCGCCATTCACCGTAACGTTGCGTCCAACAGCATCTTTGAAAAAATACGGTCCAATGATTCCACCAGCGTACAAACCACACCAAACAGTGCATTTTTCGGGATGCATGGGCAGTTCTTGAACGGCTTCTGGTTGCTCTTCACTCCAAATGCGGCAATTTTGCTTATTTACGTAGCCATTCAACCAGAAATGAGCCTCATCGCTGAACAAAATTTGTCGATAAAAAAGCGGATTTTCTGCCAACTTTTCTAGGGCCCATTCACTGAAAATTCGACGTTGTGGCAGATCGTTCGGCTTCAGTTCTTGCAGGAGCTGTATTTTATACGGTTTTACACCAAGATCTTTGCGTAAAATCTTCCATGTCGTCGAATAACACAAACCCAATTGCTGCGAACGGCGACGAATCGACATTTCACGGTCTTCAGCAACACTCTCAGAAACAGACGCAATATTCTCTTCTGTACGCACTGTACGCATTCGTGTGGTTGGTTTAATGTCCAATAAAGTAAACTGAGTGCGAAACTTGGTCACAATCGCATTAATTGTTTGCTCACTTGGTCGATTATGTAGACCATAAATCGGACGTAAATCGCGAAACACTTTTCGAACCGAACACTGATTTTTGTAATATAATTCAATTATTTGCAAGCGTTGCTCGTTAGTAAGTCTATTCATTATGAAATGTCAAAGCATACTGAGCATCTTTCTCTTTGACACCTTGTCTGAAATCCCGCGTGATCTGTCAAATACTAATGCATGAAAATCCTAACCACAAAAAAATCACCCTTTATTATACAAAAGGAAGACGAAGAATTTATTAATGCCAATAAATTATAGAATGCAATATTTAAGATTAAGTTAAATATTAGCACAGTGATGAAATTTAATTGTGTAGCGTAGACTATTTCTACGGATTTTTGGGTTTCAGGATATTAATATTATTGGCCAGATCATAGAGATACCGAGTAGCGCCTAGTAACAAATGATGGTATAAGAGGAGCTCTTTGAAATAAAATTAGTCTCATCAAAAACAACGAGATTTTGAAATTTGTTAAACCTTCGGGCCAACCAGACAACCATTTACACGTTTTCCCGAAATGAGGATCCATGGCAATCGGTTCCTGGTACTCAAAAACCTCCTTCCAACAATTGTAGAGAACTTTTATTTATTTAAAATAAAACGGCTTTGATTACTCGTATTTATTCATATTTTATTTATTCGAAAACGATATAATCCTCATCCAACCAAAACTCAACTAACATACTTCTCTCCAAAAAATTATAGTGTTACCACTATTACAAAAAATTATAAAAAAGAAAAGCACCATACAGCGCCATCTAATGATTGTATAAAACTACTTAATACATTTACTACTACACAATTTTCATTAAAATCGTTTAAGCTTCGCAAAAAAAATTAAAAACAAACCCGCGGCCCACCAGACAAGCCCTTACACGATTTTCGCGAAATGAGGATCCATCGCAATCGGTTCCTGCCACTCGAAAACCTCCTTCCAGCTATTTTCAATAAACTCGTTTGCCCTAAGAAAAAATAAATTAAAAATTAACCCGGGGTTCACCGAATAACCCCTTACACAATTATCCGAAATAAGGATCCATCGTAATTGATTGCTGGTTCTCCAGCAATTCTGATTAAAATCCGATTTCGGTGTTACAGACATAAATACAGACAATGATCGACCCTCTTAATATACTCGTATTAGATTGTACATCGATTGAACGATTGAAGACAACTTCAACTATTTACCATACCATTCATTCAAGCATCTGCTTAGAGGAATGGTCTGTTAATTGACCGGAGTGAACTATTTAACATTTATCAAAAGTGTAGCTACACAAATTAACAAAAAATAAAAATATAGTTGCACTATTTAACGAAAAATGTAGTCATATACTCGGTTTTAACCACAGAAATTTACCGTGTGGTTAAAACCGAGGCTTTTGAAGCACGTGTTGGTTTGTTGCTGTCAAAGCCATTACCCCAAAAAGGTCTTTCATCGCTGAAGATGATTTTTCGATGAAAAGGATTTGTTTCCAAACTTTAACAGAGCCCAGTCGGAGAAACTTCGGCGCTTCAAATGAACATGAGGCTTCAGTTCTTGAGTTAATTTGATTGTGTAAGGGTGAGTCCAAGATCTTTACGCAAAATTCGCCACAATGTGGTTTGAGAGACTCCCAATTCCTGTGAAAGGTGTGGAATTGACTGATTAGGTTCATTTTGAACGAAACGCTTACGGCTGCGATATTATCGGGACTTCGACCGATGCGTTGTCTCACTGACACATGAACAACCAGTAGTGAATATTTTAACTCAAATTTATCCACTATAGCATGCACAGCCTATCCGGCTGGAAACGGTCTGGCGGAAAACCCTGGCAAATGCTTCGCTGACCATTATCAAAGTATGAGATGTAAGTTCCGTTAAATTGGTTGTAGTAGATCGTTTTCTACGAAAGCAATGCTCTCTCAATTGTCTAAAAACAATATTTTATATTGAAAGTAAAGAGAATCGTATTCAATACTGTCAAATACGGATACTGGAAAGTTTCACAATTGACTGATTTTTTTTCCATATTGATGGAAATGTTCCGTGCGAGATTGTACTTTGGAACAGAGTTCTAAGTGTTTAGGCCAAGTTACCATGAATTGTTTAAAACCATAGAAGGTAAACCATCAGTATTTGCGGGATAAACCTCTTTTAGTTGATAGTCCTTCTAACCACAGTTTCGCACTCAATTTTAATGGAGAGAGAGAGAGAGAGAGAGAGAGAGAGATGTTTGAGGACTGTTATTTATCTAATTGAAGTAGACTGCATCAGGCTCATCATCGTTGATATAGTAAGCGGTGATACAATTTTGTGAACAAGTCAACATTGGTTTTAGAGTCACCAGAATAATCATCTCTGAACTTCATGGTAGAATGGATAGCCAACTAATTTCTTCCTAGAGTTTATGAATTAGCAAAAGTGCTTAGGATTGGCGATTATTTCCGACTGCATAATGCCGATGTACTTATTGTAGAGTTGTTGAGACAAATTCGATAATGCACTGTACACGTTTAGACAGTTTGGGTAACCCGAGTTCAATCTAGGCTATAAGAATTCTGTACAACTTTGATTGCGCAGAAAACACAATTCCCGGAAGACTTACTAATTTATTTGTTCGTACAGCATGAGCAACGAATTGTTGAAAACATTCAAAGATCGCGGAAAAAATTGAGTGTTTGGGCTTCTAGGACGCAACTTTTGTCAAGAATTGCGTTAATCGCAGCTTGCTAGTAACAGTACTGAGAACCAAATTTGTTATCAGAACTCTGCAATTATTGGCGTCAGAAGTGAATACTAAAGATCACGCTGCACATGCCCTGTTTAGGTTTTTTATGGTTTTATTGATTTGCATCAAACTAGAATTTGAAAATTTATTAGTAAGTATGCTACCCTCTTAAAATCGTGCATTCACAGCGGTATCATGGGTATTGTCCTCAGATTGTTTCGATATAAGATCCGAGAGGTAAAAATCGCGAACGACAAAAAATTCATGCAATATATCCGTGCTATCAAATCGAAAATTGTCAAAAAATTAAAAGATTCAAATCAATTTGAATATTCATTTTCAACCAACAAGGGTTCGTCTTGTAGGTTTTCTGAAATTTCAGCAGGAATTATGTTCCTCGATTACCAACCAAAGGGCACAGTGGTTAAATCTTTGGTGTTTCGATTGGGAGATACCGGGTTTGAACCCCGATAGAGGCAGGATGCAAAATGGATTTTTCATCACCTGATTATGATCGGTGATGGAAACGAACACGTCTATAATTCCCGGTCGAAGTCAAACACCCATCGGCCGATCCATCTTTCATGTCAGTACTATAGGTTTGCATGGAGCAATGCAATGTGCATCTGGTTTTACGTAAATTGAACCAATTGCCGTGCGTTCTCCATTTGGCTGGTTACTGCGTAAGGTAGGACGTTAAAAAGATTGGAAAGTCAATTAAAAAAAATTAATAAAAAACGTTTTTTGATTATACAAATAGTTGACCAAATGTCCGGTAAATTAAATTTTTCGCTGTTAAAATCAACTGTGGTGACCGCAACATATTCACCCCTCCACTCTTTGTTACTAATTCACCCTAAATTTTTTAGCTGGTCGGTAGTTCGTGATTCATCGAATTCTGGAGTTACAAAATTAATAAGTAAACGGGTTTTAAGGCTTTAGTTGAAGCTGCCAATCTTGCTTAAATATATCCACATCAAATGACACAACGTTGGAAATGAAATTCAAATCGCACGTACATATTTTTTAAATTAAGTCATAAAGAATAAAATGCAAGGTACAACGTAAAACGAACGAATCTATGTTCATCTATTTTTATATATCGCCAACCACAAAAACAAGGCACACAAGCTTTTGCTATAAATACGACTCGTACGTACCGTATCCAACCATAAACAAAAGTTTTGATATTATATTGTCGTGTACCAAATACGAAAGAAACGAGAACAATACATTAGTCGGACTTGGTCTTTTTTAATGTCCTTTATCGTAGTTATACGAGTCCCTCATACCATCCAACTATATCAAATACCGCTATACGGTAGGACGAACCAAGACAACCGTAAATTTAATTTTCTTTAATTTTACCTTGGAGATTTGATAAATTTGAATCATAACAAATATCCCAGCTACAACGAGGATGGAACAAACAAATACAAATAAACAAAAACAAGATTTCCAAAAAAAAAAGGAGGAAAATTGAAAATGAAAATAATTTTATTACATTTTCCGATTTAATGTAGCTTGAATGAAGAGAAAGCTCTCTCTAATGAGTGTACAAACTTTGAATATGATTTTAATTAAAATTAACCAAAAAGCTTCATCTGTTTTTGTTTTATTTTGCTTCATACAATAAAACAAAAAATTCCACCTGTTCATAGACGGAAAATTTTATTTTCGTTTTTATTTTCTTAATTTAGTTATAGATGTTTTTGTGGTTTTGCATGATGACAACGAAAGGAAGAGGGACAGAGAACGATGAAAGATAACCACGAACAGTTATACGGTGTACACAATTAGAAGAAAATTGTGACATTATTTATATCTGACGTCCTACCGCTCATAATTGTTTGGCTAAATAATCAGGATTAATTTATCCTACGCAAAGAAAATTTTATTTATGATCTCTAAGGTTGTTTTTGTGTGTGTATGTTTGTTCATCTCTGGTTAGGTTTGAACGGGTGGTGTTTATATATAAAATATTATGTCAATGTAAAAAAATACGTAATCTGTTTTCTAACTTGGACTTTAATTACGGGTTCTTACTGTTGTTATTCTTTGCGGTATGGTAATCTTTTAATCGTTTATGAATGATTTTCGTTTTCTTTTCGGTGGTGTTTGCTGGAAAAATTATGGTTATTACATTTTTTTTCCGAAAAATAAATATTTCTAATTTGAGGTTTTATAAGTTTATAAGTGGGTCGATTGGTATTTAAATTATATAAGGTGGCTGATTTGTATTTTATTTGACAGCGAAACAAAATAATTGAGCCGTGACCCCCCTCATTAGATTAGCAAGTAATTAATAAAATGCTAAAGAACAATAATTTGGGTTAGCCGAAATATTTTAAAAAATTCAAGGCCCATTTCTTTAATATTACGGTCCAAATCGTAAGCACATCGTTATCAAACCATTACAAGAATGCCTAAAAATTTCACTTCAACCCACTTTGATTTTAGAGTTATTTTTTAATATTATGAAATTCCAATGGCAAGTATTTTAAACAAAAAACTTTTGCGGTTGGGAGTGTAAATTCGAGTCAAATTATGATTTAATTAGAGCCATTTTACATATAATATTAAATTAAATTTTAATACAAAATACTAGATTTCAGTTTTAACCACACACCGAAGTGTAGCAATTCACGCAAAAATGAAATGTCATACATTAGAGCAGCTCAAGGTTAACCCAACAAAATTCAAAATCAACAAAACCGAAATAAAATTTATCACGCAAACCGGCATTTGTAGTCGAAATATAAATAAGAAAAAAAAATATACAATTTTCCATCACGCACTAATTCATCTGAAATGTAATATAACTCGAGAAAATTCAATTAGGGCTTGTTCCACCTGTTTAAATCGTCGACTAAATAAATTACTTTTTTTCCTTTTTAATTATACTTAAAGGTATATACATTTTCAATTTTCTCTTCATTTATTTACAGGTTTGATTGTGGTTCAGGCACTGGAAAAGTACGGTCCCAAGAAACCGTAATACTCAATCAATGGAATACTGTTACGGTATATCGACACAGATGGGACGCATGGCTTGTACTGAATAAAGGCAATCGAGTTCAAGGAAGGTCGCAGGTAATAATCCACCAATTTTTGATTTATTATTGTTACGTTTTTTATGTATTATGTTTTGGCACATACACCTACACACGCCGCATACCTTTACACCAAATCAATCTGGTTGTTTATTTGCGTTGAGCAACAAAAAACAAAATTTCCAATTCATTGAAGAAAATAACAACTTTGGGGTTTATTACGAGCTTTTTTATTTAATATATTCCAATACATTTTTTTATTCATACGTGTATATGTGGAGTCGAGAAACAGAAAAAATTTCTTATCTCGAAATCCAGTCACGGCTAACATTTTAGTTTTTTTTATATTTTTAATTCAAAGGACACAAAAAAGGAACAAGTAAACAAAAATCGGGATTTTTCCTTTCTGTTTGCTTGTGTATCGTCTAAAAAAGTTCCATACACAATCGATATACGGAATATGGATAAGTTACCAGTCCTCATGATGATCATTTTTCTTGGGTTTAATCACTACGTGATTATTTACACAAAAAGGATGGTAATTTTCGTCGGAAGGAATTTTGTGAAATAAACATTTGGTTAAGGAACCTAATCCTAATCGTAAGGATATATACGTGCATGTCTGATTGTTTAGTGTGGTAATCATTATACATCATTGTGTGGCAAGATACTCGTACATATATAGGCGAAGTGTAAAATATTCATACAAATGAAGGATATGTAAGTCGATCCATTCGATTATCTTCTCATATGCACCCAGTTTTTCCTCCTCGTTTATAATAATACAACAATTGAATAATATACAAACTGGGGGTAATGGGTGATTAAGTACCCTGTTTTTTCTGTATTGTATTGTGTAAAACAGGATTATGTCGGTAGATTGTGCGTGCATATTGTGTATACGAAACCAAATCCTTTTTGTGTACGTACGATATGTACGAGTAGCACATACATATTCATACAGTACACGAATGAAGATTTATTGATTGTTAAATGACAATTTAAAAATAAAATATATAAGAAGTTTTTATTTATAAGGCTAACTGTTCCGTATACAACTGAGAGTTCAAGCTACCTACAACAACTAAAAGTAAATAAGAATAGTTTATTGAAAATCAGTTATAATGTTGCTTATTCCGCTTTTGTCGTAAACCCACATGTATACGTATTACGTATACGTTACACATTTATCTTATGGCATCTAAGCGTCAGTGATTAAGTGGAATGATTTTTTCTTATATATCTCGATAATTTATAGTTGATTGTGATTTTGCGAAGAGTGGGTAGACTTATAAAGCTCTGAGGGATATTAAATCGTGAGCTATTGAAATATGGCGCGAGAGTAAAATATTTAGATCTCGCGTCTCGTTGTGACAATCATCTTAACAAAATATGAGTTCACCTCCATCGCTAAAGTGGTGTGTTTGACTAATGTGTTTTAACTAAATTTCTGATTTTCTTCAAAAACTTTTCAGTAATATGCAACAACTGATAACAAAATTGTTACTTGGTTCAAGACCTTTCAAACGATATGTCATATGATTAGAGGAATTAGAAAAAATGTATCCGAATTCAGGGAATTAGTCGTAGTTACCAGCCCGAAAACGGTATATTTATGTACTAAAGTAGTGTTAACAAAATTGTTGCTTGGTTCAGAACGTCTCAAACGATATGTTACATGATTATAAAAAATTAAGAAGATACACATCTGTGACCTGCGCGACATACCAAGTTTTGGCTACTAACGCACTAAATAACGAATATATCGCAAAAAATAATCGAAAAGCAAAACATCGAATTCTTTCGTCTGATTTATAATAGAATTTCGACTAACTGATGTCCGATTTTAAGATATCACACCTTAATCGAAATTCGATCATAAATTACAATTTTAATCCTTTATTATTCACAATCGATGGTGATTGGGTCCCGCTGCCTTTAAGCAACACAAATGACATTTTGATTTGTGAATAAAAAATTGACGACGTCCAATGTTCAATTACCCCGATATAGGCTTAATTTATTTTCTTCTTTTCTTTTTTGATTTAATCTTTGCAATCTGTTCTGGGGCCGAAGCACTTTCTAACTGTTTCGGGGTTCGATTTTAACGTACTACCTTACGCATTGCCTGCCAAATCGAGGACGTACGGATTTACGTAGAACCATCTGCACATTGCATAGCTCCTTGCCAGATTATATTACTGGCATGGGAGATGGGTGGCCGATCGGTAATCAGATGATACAAAATCTCTTTTGCATCTTGCTCTCATCGGGATCCGAACTCGATACCTCTCGATCCAACTAACAAAGCTTTAACCACTGTGAATCATTAAAATGAGTTTAAAAATTCATAAATGGGTAAAAAATTCGATAAACCGATGGCCAATTTTTTATTTTGCGATTACCATTAAACACCTAGTTTTTTATATTTTAAATAATGACGTGTTTTACGTTAAACATTTAATTAACCTTATAAAAGTTTTATTTCTAATCCTTATGGCAGGTTTAGCAAAAATGTTCGCAAACAAATCGAACTCAAAAATTCCCTCTCTCATCAGTTTAACTGGTTTTACGATTAACTGGTCTTACGATTAAATGCTTGTACGATGTGCGAGCCTTATTTCCAGCACGTCAAGAAATGATACTAAAATGTTTGGATTCCAGATAGTCAACAATATATCATGCCTATAACTGTGAAAACCACCACAGAAGAATTTTTTTCTTCAAAATCATTACAACTGAGTCTGGTACAAACCTTTTTTCCAGCTCGAATAGAAGCTGAGCAGTATTTTTTGAAATTCAAATAGCCAAAATTTGAAGTTCTCCTATCTTGAATCGACAGACACAATACTAGTTTCGTAGCCATAATTCCGCGAGCATATGCGACAGACACGCTACAGTTTCTTTCGACCTCTCATTTGGTTTTAAAATAGCATCGGAGTAGGCTTTGACCTATAGTGGTGTTACCAGGTTTTATTATGTAAACTATTTATTCGTTATTTATTAATTTAACATAGCTACAACTTTTCACCAGGTAATATTATTTTTTAATGGTGAACGATTATTCGCAGCACTTTCACTTTTTATTATGAATCTGTGTCTCTTTTAACTTCTAAAAATATCCGATCGAATCTTTTTCGTTTCTCATTTCTTTTTCTCGTGTAATTGCTTGACTCCTCAATATTAATCGATGGTCGATAAATATCAAGATTCGCGAAATAGCTCTGTTCAGCAAAACGAGCTATGCCTCGTAATTTAGCGGCGCGGTGTATAAATATTTTTGCTACATCACTTTGAGCCGCTACATCACTCCCCTCCTGGATCGAAAACCGTAGTGTTTTAAATTAAATGAAATCGTTTTTCGAACACGACGTTTTTCGACTGGGTTTACCACAAGTATTCCGTATGCTGGCTTAAGCCTGTCGATGCCAATTGTTGTCAATTTACCTTCTACATCTACAACAAAGAATTGGCGCAATTTGCGGGTCACTGGATACGGTCCAGAATAGGGTGTGCTCAAAGGACCTCTTTCTCTATCCACACGTTCGAATACGTGTGAACAGGTTCCAGTTTTTTGGGAATGTACGTTGCGTAGGAACTAATGTATACTACTATGCATATACTAGCTCTGCTGGTGTGCAGTCTAGGTTTTCATTGACGGACGTTCGGATTGTAGGCAATTGTTCGAATGCGATGGAAACTTAGAAGCTTCGTGAGCTCGGTGAACAACATTGATTCAAATTGTGTTTCTTGGTCTGTCGTGATGAAGAGTGGGACACTCAGAAGCTCTTGCTTACGGTTTTTGCGATAAATTCTCGGATTGGTTAAGCTTCTGGCCAACGGGTAAATCGGTCGCCTATCGTAAAAATATAGTGATAGCCATTTGATTGGGGCAGTGGACCAACCGGGTCCACTAGCTCTGATTTTGTGTGGCGGTAAACTTTGGACTTTTGGCATGGGATACAAGATTTAGCTCAATTGCTTGTATCAGTATTCATTCTTGGCCAGAAGTATTTTGAAGTAATAAGTATTAGCGTAGCACGGATGCCGGAATGTGATAAGCCATGTAAACTATCGAAGATTGTCCGTCGCATGTTGAGGGGAACAGAGGGTCGATTTCTACATGTAGAAGTCAATCCGTTGCAGGTTTACACTTGATTTCGGGTTGCGTGCTGAAATCAAGTTCTGCAACTCGTCATCGCGTTGTTGTTTTACCAGTAATTTCTTCGTGTCGACGGAGTGGGCGCTGTGTTCTTTGAGAAGTGTTTGACCAGAACGAGACAAACAGTCGCTCACCACATTGTGTTTACTTTTGATGTGATGAATGTCGGTAGTGAACTGGGCAATATAATCGAAATGTCGTATTTTCCGGGGTCTACATTCTGATTTTGACGCGACAGCTGTTGTAAGTGGTTTATGGTCGGTAAATATAGAGAAATGTTGGCCTTCGACGAAATGGCGAAAGTATTTGATTGCTAAATACATAGCAAGAAGTTCTCTATCGAAAGTAGAGTATTTAGTTTCCACAGGAGAGAGCTTCTTTGAAAAGAACGCTAATGGTTCCCAAAATCCTTTATTGCGTTGTTGTATTGGTAGTTATGTTGAACTGCGCGGCGTTCAACGGGTGTGCCAAATAAGTGGCAGCGATTTTTTGCCTTTCTTGAGTAAGGTGGCCAAATGCCTGTGAATAGGTGATAACAATTCCGCTAACCGTCGTATAAAGCGGTGGTAATAGTTCACCATATCGACGAACTGTGGTATTTGGCGGATTGATGTTGGCTCTGGAAAATTTGAAATGACATCAACTCTGTCTTTCGACGGGAGGATGCTATCTTTCGAAATTGTGTGGCTCAAGAAGTCGAGTGACTTTACGCCGAAAATACATTTCTAAGCTTTGATATTAATTCCATATGCGGAGAGACGTTTAAATACTGACTCGAGATGTTCCCTGTGTTCCATCTCGGAGCAGCTCGCAACGAGGATATCGTCGATATAAGAGTAGACGAAGTCCAGCCCTTTCAACACCTCGTTAAGGAATCGCTGGAACAACCAAATCTATTTTCGAGAAAATAGTGGCGCAGGCGAGTTTCAGGGAGAAACTGTGTATGTGGGGGATCTATCTGGAACAGTGACGGTGTTTAACTGTCGATAGTGTCCACAAGGGCGCCAGTCCTTGTCTTTCTTTTGGACCATATGTAATAGTGAGGAGACGAGTGATGATGACTTTTAATGAGACAAGAATGACTTTTAATTGAGCCAGAGCCATGTAAAGCCAGCCGGAAGTTACAAAACAAACATTGCTTATCGGTTTGTAATGGGTCTCTTTTATAATTCAACCAGAGCGAGCAGAATTAACCAGTGTACTGTACACCGAGCGAAGACTGTGCAGAGTCAAATAATCCGGTGTGCATTGAGTATTAAATCGTTTTTACTTGGCACACTCATCGTACACTACACAATCATTTCAGAGTAAAATTTGACGAACTGAGTACACACGGTGTAAGCATAGTTTACAAACAAAAACGCAGCGTGCTAGGTAAAATTTCTCAGGTTAAATAAAAAATACAGATTATTTTTTGACAGCGCACTGCCTGCTAAGGTTAAATTATAAAACAAGCCCAATGTAATTCAATGTTGCAATTCATTCGATTCAGTTCTTAGCAATGATGTAGTCGTGGGGTTCAGCAACTCAAGTACAAAATTTTATTTTGAGAGGTCCAAATGCCGAGTGTAAATCCACATATTAAGAAGGTGTTCTATGGCCGTTTTTATTAAACCTTGCCAATCGTTGCACAAGTCGCACGATGTATCTGATTTTCAATTGGTCCTGCTGGTGAAACTCTGGTGCTGGCTCTATATGGCGGTGACATTGTAATGGTTTCGCCTGACATTGTAATGGGTTCGGCTGTTAGCTTATATATTGAATAGCCAAACATGCCATATATTATGCTCGTTGTGCAAGTTTCAAATAGTCCAAGCAAGTAAAACTTTCGTTTCGGATGGATTTGTATGGGTCATACTGCGGTAGTATTGGTTCAGGCTGAAAATCAGATAGAGAACAATGATGCACAATTTCTATCATTATTTTGATTCCGGCTGGTCCCTCCTGGTTGTGGTTGATATTGTATTGCTTCCGACAGCCGTTATTGTAAAGCGCGTTCTTTACTAAATTAAATTTGTTGTTGAACCTAACCTAAAAACTAAAGGTCAATGTGTCGATTTATACATTTGTTCTTTACTATTCGAATTTATCTAATAGAAAAACACCTAATTTGCATACCAAACAATCGCTGGCCCTCTATCGACAATTCTCTTAGTTAATTTTCATACATTTTTGGATTGGTTATATTTAAATTTTTGCTAAAATATAAAATTAAAATATTAAAAAAAACAAATCTAGGCACAATATTATGGATTAAACTTTATTATTGCGAAAAAAAATTGAGTCTTTTGTCGTTGTATATTCCTATCGAGCTACCACAAGTTCTCCAAGTTTGAGAGCTAAAATATGAAATTAAAATTTCGAGAAAGGGAAAAACTAAGCACGAGTTTTCCATAATACTAGGTGCGCAACTAAATTTCTGTTTTTTTTAATGGAAAATTTCAATAGAAACGTAAAAAATGGTTTATTCAAAAGAATTATCCTTCGCTATCTACATATTTTTGCCATCTCTCCGAAACCATTCATCCACTCAATTTTGCACTTCTTCAAAACTGGCCAAGTGTAGTCCTATCAAGCCATGTGCCATCGACCGGAACAAGTGATAATCCGAGGGGGCCAGGTCTGGCGAATAAGGTGACCGAGCCGTCGATGTTGATGCTTCGCCAGGTGAAATCCACGACTTTTTGCATTTGGGGTTCGTAAAAAAGATTTACTTCTCATCTTTCGTAACAATTCGAAGGAGTCTCTTTCTTCCATGCCGTGAAAGCTCTTCGATTTTCCATCTGATTTTCAGTCAACTCATGCAGCACGCATTTTCCCTCCTTTTGAATTTTTTCCATATTATGTAAACGTTTAGAAAGACCTTGGCCAGTCGTGTTTAAAGCCACCGCACGTTGATATTTAGCTTGCGTATCACTTATACGAATCGTCACAGATAGTTTTCAATGGTGCATCGAATCAGTTGAAGCAGAAAAGCAAAGATTCCCGCAAATGTAGTTTGTTTGGCACACAACTCAACGTTTTCGTTATGTGCTGGTATTATAACTGATTGTCATTAACAACTGTCCACGCCATGAACAAAACACAACTTCTGACATAAATGACAACTAGACGTATCGCTAGCACCATCTATGTGTAAAACCCGGAAATTTCGTTTATATCTACTGCTTACCAAAAAACGCTAGAAGAAAACGTTTCCGCAGATGCTTATCGAACCCGCACAACTTACCCTTACTCTAGTAAACAACTCTCTTAATGTTCCAGCTAATCGCTTGTATGCTACATATGAATCAAATATACATTGTGCTCATTTTCGGCTGGCATTTCCATGATTCGGGTTAAAAGTTAGAAAGCGACAATGATGCACAACGCATTTTGCTACATGAGCTATAGTCTATTTGGTTTTGGCTGGCGTAGTCTCGCCACACATTGTAATTGTTCCGGTTGACATTATAGTGGTTTCGTATGTCGTTGTTCTGGTTCCATTTGCTTATATGTTGCACTTCAGCCCAAAATACATTATGCCGGTTGTGCAGCTTAAATGGTTCCGGTTGGCTTTATATGATTCCGCCTGGCATAGAATTGGTTTCGATTGAAAATTCAGGTAGTGCACAATGATGCAGTTGGTATTGTGCTACTGATTGCTGGTATTTAGTTGGTTTGGTTCCAGCTGATGTAATTCCGTAGATTTACCATTTGCTATAACGTCGAAGTCAAAAAAAGCAGTTTTCAAAAATCTCTATGCTGTGTCTTTGTCGTGCTGTGTATTGATCACAGTGAGTTTTGGACGAAATCGGTCTACTGGAAGTGGCTATTTTGGGAAGAATCTCATTTACGATAAAAACGATTATGAATTAAACGATTCCAAATTATTGTTTCAACAATATTGGTATCAGTTTTAATTTACTTGGAAATTATTCAACAAAAATTCGGCCCCTGCACAGCCCAGACGGATTTGTTCACCCACAATAGGTTTGGGTGTGGTTAACGCCTAGGCATTTCTTCCATTGAGGTATTAATCTCTTTTTCTTTTTCAGTGGTTCTATTTTAACCTTCATATTGAGTAGAGCTTTGATATGAAAATATTTTAAATTTTTCACTGGTGGTCTTTGTCATATCCTCCTCGTTCGTGGAATGGAAACCTCTGACCATAACCTTAATTTCTCGGTTATTTTGCTCTTCGAAAGTTTAGTAGTTTCATTAACTTTTGCTTGTGAATGATCCCCACTTCTGGCGAGAATTTTGTTCTTACTTTTTTCTAGATCGATTCTTCTGTTTATGCATTTAAACAGTTTAGCTTGCAAGTTCCCTATCATCTGTATACAACTCAGTGTTAATACAGCCCATTATGGTGTTTTCATTATAACTAGTAAGAGGAGGTTCCACAACTTGTATCAGTCCGGTCTTCTTCTGCTGCTCATTTCGAGGCAATTTTTTCTTGAGCTTCGTATGAATGAGTCAATCGATTGAACCGGCCTCGATAGAGGGTGGATTAGCCAACTGAAACTTGTGAACTCATTGAATAAGGACTGCTTATTGAAACAGATACCAATCCAACCAGACAAATTGGCAGCAAATTCGTCGGTGTTCGGTTATCTCGCCGTTTCTCGGTCGCCATAACCTTTTCGGTTGGTTACCAGGGAGCACCACGCTGACCTTCTAGGCGAACTCTTCTTACCACCATACTATATTACTGAATATTCAAATCGCGATACAAAATGCATAATTATTTACGTTAAATACAATGGAATTTTTATTTTTGCACAGATAAATGCTTAAATACCAACAAAACGTGCTTTAATTCATATGAATTAATAAAACTTACTTTACAAAATTAATAATATTCATACTAAACATTTAATATGATTAAAAATACAAAAATTGCATGTATTCTCACTTTCGCTTAATTGCTGCATTGTCCGAATAATTAAAATTTACGACACCTCATTTCCATTACTGACATAAAATCAGGTGCAGTAAGTGTTAAATAATACTTATAAAATACATTTTCAACACATCTCGTTGTCCTCGCGCCTTGCGCGTATATTTCGCATCACCCCAAATTAACTTAAAGTTTGTGTAACATCAACCTAAAAGTGTATATAGTGTAGCCCCTATATACAAGAATTCGCAACACAATATTTAATGATGATCTTGTCAGTGGAAATATTTAATTTAACTTTTAAACACCGCACACAGTATAATGTTGCTTATTGCATTAAATGAAGAAAGCTCAACAAAAACAATGAAGCTTTTTAATTTTCTTAATTTTTTTTTTTTTGTATTTTATAATATTAACACAACTTCTTGTGTCAGTGAGGATGAAGAAAATTGGTGTATGCTTCGTGCTAAAAACGAAAATATTTTTTCTCGCTCTCCGTCTTATACGAGTATAGTGATTTTTTATTAAGTTTTTAATTATAATTTCTTATTACATAATTTTTTATATTTTTTGTGTTTGTGTTGTTCTTAATACTTTATTGTTTGTGAAAATTGTATAACAGCATAATAAAAGGATTCAACAAAAGTATTATACAGTATGATTATTATACGAGGCCACACATCCGTATATACTATTACTCGTATATGTGAGTAGTATGAACAAATTTGTAAATTTTCATCCTTCCGTTTAGTTTTGTTATGCTGCTGAATATAACAAAATGTATCGTAACTTCATTTAGCGAATTTAGTTGCAAATAAGTTTTAATTTTTGTTTTCTACATTACGATTACTACCTCATATAATGCTACATTACGTGGTTTATTTTAAATATGGTTTTGTTATTAAAAACTATTCGTGTTTAACATATAAGATTTTATGAAGATGAATGTCACAGAATATCTGGAAACCAAGAACAAGGACTTAACTTAAAAAAAACAATTTTCATCTGTGGTATGTTTCGACCACCTACGTGGGACCTGAATCCGTAATTGGCTGTTGGTATCGGGTTTTAAAAGAGATACCATCAAATACATCAACGGCCAATCAAGGTGGAACTACCTGTCGTTTGGAGATTTTCCTTCGATTTTAAGATCTAGTACTTGTCAACGAATCTTTAGTACTTGTCATCAAACACTTGAGGACCAACACGTTTTAATATTTAAAACAACAACATTAATAAAAATTTAGGAAATATCAAAGGGGCCTAGTTTATATATATATATATATATATATATATATATATATATATATATATATATATATATATATATATATATATATATATATATATATATATATATATTGTCTCGCAAACGTAGTTTAAAAATTAGTTTATTTTTTATTTTCTCTGCAAATCAATCAATTTTCAAAATAAAAAAACATGGATTAGAACATTCGGTAATTCAATAATGTTTTATTTGAATGTTAAAAAATATTAAGAAAACTTGTAGAAAAAAAATCAACCAATTACGTGCAGCAAAAATCTTTTTAAAAAAAATTAATAACCGCAATGTCTGCCCTGCCATCCGTGCAATTCGGGTTGGTAAGGAGTTTCTAAACTTCTGACACTCCACAGCGCTAATTTGAGACTAGACTTCAGTGATGACAGCTCGGTGCTGAGTCAAAATTCTTGGAGCCATCTCTGCTATGCGGTATTTCAGCAAAAACTACAGGTTTTCAATGGGCAACAGGTCTGGACTCTGGAGTAGCCAAGTTAACACGTTCATAATAGAACTCTTCAAATAGTTTCTGACCGATTTAGCTTTGTGTATTGACACATTGTTCTGCTGCAACACAAAATTCTCACCTATTAACCTCTTTCCTTCTGGTATTATAATATCCTCTGGTGACTTTACAATCAAACACTTTTATCTGGCTAACAAACATCAGCTGAACACAAGCATCCCCAAATCGTAATGCCTTTTTCAAACGACTTCAGAGTAGGCTTTGTGCACTTAAATGACAAAACTACCGCCGTATTACACAAAACGAACATTCTGCCGAGATTATGCTTCAGCCAAATCATCGATTCGTCGGTCCATAGGATTGAATCCCCATAGTTCATTAAACATGATCTGTGTAAAATTGCATCATTTTCTTCAAATTTGCTTTACCAATAAATGAAGTTTTGCGTGCAACTCAACCGTGCTTATTATTTTCATAAAGTCGGCGTCGTATTGTATTCAGTTGGGACTCCTTTCATACGCCTGGATTTTTGGCGCAGATATTTTTGGGTCGGCATTAGAAATCGACTGTATTTTCTTATCCTGCCGTTTTGTAGTTGCTCTTGGTTGGCCCTGGCGCTTAATTGGAGCCACTCTGCCTTCCATTTTAAAAGCTTTAATTACCTTAAAAATCGATGTGATCGATTTGCCGAATAGTTCAGCGATTCCGTGTATATTTTTGTTCTGTGTGAACAGCGTTATGACAGCTGTTCTATAGTAAAATACTTAAATTTTCCTATTTTTTGGAAGGTTCAATAAATTTTTTGTTGATTTAGACACTAAATTGCACTGTATTAGTAGTTCACCGGACAGTTTTATTTTGATTGATAATCGACTTGATGATTCAATGATTGACGAATGATTAAACAAAAGTACGGTAATGTTGTCCACTGAACTCCGAAAGATTTGATAATTGAATTTGTAACCTTTTTCTGCCTTTTTCCGCCTTATATATATATATATATATATATATATATATATATATATATATATATATATATATAGTTAGTTACGGTTTCATAGAATACAAGATAAGAGAGATAAGAGAAAACGAAACATCGAAAGACGCAGTGCCACCATAGCGTGTGGATGAAGAACCCAACGTGTCGTTCAACGTTTGTTTCCCATTTTTGCATAAAAACCATGGGTTTTCTGTTTTCAATGGCTGTCAAAACTGAGCTAAATGACAGATTGGTCTGAAAATTTTAGTTTGGTCTATTGACAAATGGTATTGACACATGATATCTGACTGGTATTGACACATGAGACTTCTCACTACACCTTCGTATCGTCAGTAAATGGGCTTACACTTCGTCTACATAGATATAAGATCGAGAATAACAAGATGCCCAACTTCCACGTTCTACACTCCGACGTTCTACATTGAAATTTTTAAGTCGCGTAATACATTGCGTAGAATATACAAAACGCTGATAAATCCAGTAGTTATTTTTGTTTGCATTCTTGAATATGGTGACGTTTTAGGTGTCATATTTGAGAGAAACTTGGCTTGTATCAGGTTTGGCCCCATTAAAGGAGGCGAAATTTATTGAATATCCATGTATGGATATGAAATTTTTTGCATTCTTCACAATCCAAAGGTATAATTGGGCTTGGAGTTGGTACTAATGAAGACAGCTCTCGAGGGAGATACCCTATTCAAAGAAGCAATATTGGTAGTTATAAGAATTTAAAAAGTTTAACTAAAATCAAATTTCTGAACATAAGCAGAATACAATTTCGGATGATGCATTTCCTGGACACAATTTATCTGGCCCTAGTGTACCCGTTATCCTGAAGTATTCTGCTGAGGGTAAAATTTTATGTAAATTTGCAAAATATGATGTAAAATTGTATCACGAAAGGCTGTCATTGATGGCTGCAAATTATTGGGTAGTGAGGCTTCTAATTATTTGGATAGTAGTAAGCCATCGCTTAATCGTGGGATATTGCCCACGATTCATGAATTCATTAAAATAAACTGTTACAGAAGTCGTTCAGACAGCCGCCACAAGTTAAGAATTTCGTACTATAAAAATTTATAGACAATATTTGGAACACATTTATGAATTTTATGAACCCCACACCTCAATTGAGCAAGAAGCTCATTCATTTAAGGTGCGAGGCTCATGACTAATATCCAAACTTTCGTTGTAACTTTTTTCGTCTATGCATGCAGGTATGTATATGTATTTCAGGCAGCTCATTGTAAAACATTTTTTTAATCCACATCTCCACTGGGGTGCGTCAACATTATACTAACGAGCACGTCTTCTTCAGTTTCTAATGAATGATGATTTCGTATACAGCATCAGTTGAAGCGAATACGCATCAGTTGAAAATAATTTCTTTTTAATATTCGAATTTCATTTTGTGCGAAAAAAAATAATTAAAAAATATAAAATGAAGAAAAAACAGATGACTGCACGACATGAAAGTCATAGCACAACAAACTCTTCGCCCGGTGGGGCAATAACTCGAATCCAATTCAATTTATCTGTGGTACTATAAACGCTTTCGCGTTTCTCTCAGTTGAAAAGATCTGTTAAAAGTACTTCAGAAAGAATCATTGACAGGTTTCGTAATGCGGACAGTTTGTACCACTTCTGCTACCGTATTGTGGAGTTGAATAAACAGGTTTTTTACGATTAATTATGATTAATTAATTTATTTATTTTGCTGCCGTTATATTCTATGTAGGGATTAATCCGTTGAATCCAAGCACGGACCCAAAGCTGCTGGAAGGTTGCACATCGGTCTTCATTTCCTTCCGTTTTACAATTTATTTTTTGCTCTTCCCATGGTGACAGCCAAATTTGTACTAACTCAAGCAACAGTTGCATCACATTTATGGCGATAATGTTGTTGCGGTATCTTTTTCTACCATGCGCCCTCCATATCATTAATGAAGTTATAACCAAATCTAAACAGTTTTGACTTTGAACATTTTTCTACGAAGATGATTTTTTGCCCAAGAATGTCAGTTGTTTAGATATTGAGTTGCAGCGACCGAAAAGATAATTTAGCGTATTGTAGAGAGTTCAATATGACTAAGGCAATAGAACAACTAACCAGGAATCCACCCCAGTTCTGTTTTTTTGCTGCCCAAACAGGCAAAAGTCGGATTATCGAGGTAGGTAATATGAGCGCCTTCCATTTGTTATCGTCAGATCTTTTGATTGGCTCACACACGGCTTCTACTATCTGCTGATATAGCGACGAATTAAACACGTTATAATAGCTAAGGGAAAAAGCTTATGGCCTTTTTCCCACAGATGGCTTTACATTCGTATATCTCAGTCACCATTGATCGTAGCGGCAATTCGTATGTATGCTTGAAAGGTGACATTTTAACTTGTACTTTGACATACAAAACATTAAAATCGGTGAAGTGAATAAAAAATTACAACATTTTAAACATTGAGATAAATAATTAAAAAGTTCGATATATTTTATAATTTTATTACGACAAATATAAAAACGCGGCTTAGGCTTGCGAAAATTTTTTGTTGATTATGGAGAAGGTGCTTTAAGGTGCTTTCGTTCTGGAAATATGGATGTCAAAGATACACCTCGTTATTGGTCGACCAACCACTGGAAAAGTCGATGAAATAATGCAAAAAATTGAAGAAGACCAGCATATAGCAGCCATGCAATTGGTAAAGAACTAAATATTGATAACAAAATAATTTGAAAATGGCTGGTTACAAAAAAGCTTGACGTTTAGGTACCACATGAATTATCAGTTAAAAATTTAATAGACCAGATTTCTATCTACGAAACGCTGCTGAAACGGAACGAAATCGGGCCATTTTAAAGCGAATGATTACTGGTGATGAAAAGTGATTAAGATATGACAACGTTGTGCGAAAAAGATCATGGACGAAACGAGTTGAAGCTTTCAAAACGGTATCAAAGCCAGGATTGACGCCAAGAAAGAAATGCTGTATGTTTGGTTGGATTGGAAAGGAATCGTGCATTATGAGGTGCTGCCACCGAGCCAAACGATTGATTCTAATCTTTACTGTCAGCTACTAACGAATTTAAGGCAAGCAATTCAGTTAAAACGTCCAGAATTGATCAGCAGAAAGGGCATTGTGTTCTATCATTATAACGCCAGACCACATACATCATTGATCACCCGACAGAAACTGAGAGAGCTTGGCTGGGAAGTTTTGATGTACCCACCATATAGTCCTGACCTTTCACCATCGGACTACCATTTGTTCCGGTTCATGCAAAAGCATCTTAATGGTTTTACATTAAATTCAAAAGAAGCCTGCGAAAATGAGTTGTCTCGATTTTTCGCCTCTAAACTACAGAAGTTCTACAGTTGATGAAATCATGGCTCTACCAGAAAAAAAGGCAAAAGGTTATCGATCAAAATGGCACATATTTGGTTTAATAAAGTTCATTTGAAATAAGAATATTCTCTGTTTCAATGTCATCCAAAAAAGGCCACGAACTTTTTCCGTACCCCTTTATTTACACGTACCGTTATATTTTATGTTGTCAATTTTCATTCCACCAATTCCAATAGCTCGTGAGTCCACTCGGAACATCGGTAGGTTAAGTCAGGTTAAGTAGCACTACAGTAAGTTGTTTGCTGCATATTTCTTGCATTTTTATAAATGTGGGATATTTAGGGCGCAAACATATGACTCTATTCTGTTGTGCTCCGTTTGAGGTTGATGAAGGTGTTAGTGAAAAAAAATATGTGCCCATCTGGAAATTTGAGGAATCTACTTAAAGGTTGTACGTCCCGAAAATTCTCGAGATTGACTTCATACAGGCGATGAGTTTCATTGTTCAGCTTCTGTAATAATAGTGGAATTATATTACGTTCCAAGTCGTTGTTTCGATGTTTAAGTTATTTAAGGCGTATGGGTTCTCCTAATGTTTAGGAGAAATAATTGTTCTCACCATGTTTCAAGTGAGTGAGAAACACAGAATTAATCGAACATTGATAAAATTACATGACGATTTAAATAAGCCTGATAGTGTTTATTAAAAAATCTTCTTTTTTTATTAACCGCTTCAATAATATTTCATTTACTATACTTTCAGGGTTTATTCTCACGAATCACGTTCCGTGAACCAATATTCCTGGGCGGGACCGGTAACATCACAGGCCTTGCAAAGAAACTTCCAATATACGATGGCCTAGTCGGATGTATACGAAAATTTATCGCAAATGATCATGAATATCGGTTTAACTTTCAACCGCATGGTGACGTAACACAAGGATTCGATGTCCGTAAGTATTATAGACCAGACCACATAATAATCTCATAACTTACATACCAATATTTCACTCGTACATACAAGTATTTTATGAACCGCATATACATTTCTCATCATCCTGGTATTACAATGTATGCATTTACCCGCATAACTCGTACATATATGCATATATTGTACGCTGTAAATGGAAAATTGCATTTTAATTATAAACAAAAATTTAAAATAAATAAATAATTTAGAATTTAAAATTTAATTTTTTGTTACCAGTGACAACAACAATAAAAAATTTACCAGTTTACGATTGAAAATTATACGTTACATAAAATAAAAAATTAAAGTTCTGGTAAATACATGGGAAATTATGTTGGTTTTTATGTTAAAATTCAAATAAATATGTTTTGCTATGTACATATAAACGTTCCTTTATTTGTGCATATAATTTTAATGATATTTATGCGACATGAACTAATATTTTATTTTTAATTTGCATACACTAAATAGTTTGAGGTCATGCCAATAGGCAGTGGTTTATGCTACAATATAAAAATATTTCTATAATTAGTTTCCATAACGGACATAATATGCTTTAAGGAACTTTACAAACCATAGCATCTGAAAGTTTTCCAATTACATGAACCCCCCTTCTGCCTTTCACGTACCATATTAACTTCGGCACAAGACATATTCGTATTCAAAATAATAAACTGTTATGACTGATCTTAGTGATTGCGTCTTACATTTTGCCAATTTTTATTTTAAAAGGCACACTACACCCATCCCAAACAAGTAAATTTATTTTTTGTTTTGCCTTATCTCAAAAGTTGTATCTTGGGAAATATTTTGAATGGGAAGGATGTCACGATTGAAATTTAGTTGATTTTTTCGTGTTAAATTTTACGTTTTGAGAGCGTATTGGTGAATAGTACAAGAACATCTTATGGTTCATAAAAAAGTGCAGAGAGGAATAGTGATTGTAACAACAACGGCAAAGAAATGTAATAAAATACGTGTCATTTTGAAAAAGAATACGAAACATTTTATGCCCCGCGATGTCTACTCCGCGTTCGATATTTAGGTGATGAATAATTTTGCATAGTATGACAAACATGTAATAAACCATTTGTATTGAACATGACTACATATTTTACGGAAGCGTTAATCAAGTTCAGAAATGGCAAAATAAACATAGTTGGGCTACCGGAAAATTTGAAATCTGTCCCAATAGAAATAGCACAGAATAGCAACTGTCAATTGAGCACATCTAATTTTGACTGTTCCTCAGTAAGAGGCAAATACATTTAGCAATATTGAAATTGATATTGATATTGATATTGATTTGGATATTGATATTGATATTGATATTGATATTAATATTGATATTGATATTGATATTGATATTGATATTGATATTGATTTCGATATTGATATTGATATTGTTATTGATATTTATATTGATATTTGATAACGATATTGATATTGATATTGATATTGATATTGATATTGATATTGATATTGATATTGACATTGATATTGATATTGATATTGATATTGATATTGATATTGATATTGATATTGATATTGATATTGATATTGATATTGATATTGATATTGATATTGATATTGATATTGATATTGATATTGATATTGATATTGATATTGATATTGATATTGATATTGATATTGATATTGATATTGATATTGATATTGATATTGATATTGATATTGATATTGATATTGATATTGATATTGATATTGATATTAATATTGTCATTCATATTGATATTGATATTGATATTGATATTGATATTGATATTGATATTGACATTGATATTGATATTGATATTGATATTGATATTGATATTGATATTGATATTGATATTGATATTGATATTGATATTGATATTGATATTGATATTGATATTGATATTGATATTGATATTGATATTGATATTGATATTGATATTGATATTGATATTGATATTGATATTGATATTGATATTGATATTGATATTGTTTTTGATATTTATATTGATATTTGATAACGATATTGATATTGATATTGATATTGATATTGACATTGATATTGATATTGATATTGATATTGATATTGATATTGATATTGATATTGATATTGATATTGATATTGATATTGATATTGATATTGATATTGATATTGATATTGATATTGATATTGATATTGATATTGATATTGATATTGATATTGATATTGATATTGATATTGATATTGATATTGATATTGATATTGATATTGATATTGATATTGATATTGATATTGATATTGATATTGATATTGATATTGATATTGATATTGATATTGATATTGATATTGATATTGATATTGATATTGATATTGATATTGATATTGATATTGATATTGATATTGATATTGATATTGATATTGATATTGATATTGATATTGATATTGATATTGATATTGATATTGATATTGATATTGATATTGATATTGATATTGATATTGATATTGATATTGATATTGATATTGATGATATTGATATTGATATTGATATTGATATTGATATTGATATTGATATTGATAATGATATTGATATTGATATTGATAAATAAAATGCGGTGTGAACGTTTAATTAAGTAAAAAATGTTCAAATTCTAGGCAATAAAGTAAGGCCGGATATCGCGAGTAAGCTCAAAAGGGCTATTCAAAGAGCAACCAAAGCAACTTGGGAAGATAGATGGAACCAATCGAGTCACGGCAGAACTACTTATAGTTACATGCTCAATCCAGTAAAAAGACTGCGTTTGAATAAAGTTTCCATAAGCGCTCTGTTGATGCAAAGGCTATCGGGGTACAAAACATTTGCAGTCTACATACATAGATATTTATGTTATACAAGCAGTTGTGAATGTTGTAATGACTCGGAAAAGGCTTATCATGTAGTGTTAGAGGTCAGTTAGGTAGAGGAACAAATTTAGTCTGGTCAACTACGAGTAGCAAGATGATTCTTATTTTGCTCATTGACAACAGTGCTTTCAAGAAACTCTGTAACAATATTTTAAGCGCGGGATGGACGGGCACGATACCAATTCTAAGGTAACCTCATGCTTTAATCTCGAATAATCTCGATTTTTTTTTAAAGTTTTTAACTTATAACGTCAGTATTATAACCAACAGATGTCTTAATACATTTGAAATATTTTAACATTTTAAAATTTGACGTAAGGAGATTAGCCTACAGCCTTTTTAAGTGGCTAGAAGAGTGCAGAACCTGGGTTACTCCGCAAACCCTTTGTAATGCAATTAGAATTTACAAATTTTTGTTATATTTAAATGTATTTTTTTAATTTACATGACGCAGGGTGCGTATATATGAATATACATATTTGTATCCAATTAGACGCCGCGAAGCGGGTGGGACAGAAACAGATTTTAACCTGGCCAAGCATACTGAACTCGGACCAACAGTATGAAATACAAAATACGCAGTAGGAATCGGATATAGAATCGGCCTGAGTGCTATTCTCACAAAAAATACATCCACAACATCAATGAAACAAAATCTTGAGACGGTTACTTTCTTTATGTAGTGGATTCTCCTGATCGCAGATCTGGTGAGATCATAAAGATAAAATGGAAGAGTAGCTTCTCAGTAATTTACTAATTCTGTGCGAATTTCGTTGAGACCGTCTACTTTTCAATTTTTGAATCCTCTAATAGCTGCGTCTACATCCTGTAAAGTAGGATATGAGACAAACACCTCCTCGCCCAGTGGGGCAACAGGTCAAATAGGGGTCACTTGGTCAGTCGAATTTAGTAGATTTTGAAAGTACTTTTGCCATACTTAGAGAATGTCAGTCACCATTGGTTCAGTTCACCATCCAAGGTTTTGATGGCTGTGGTGTTGGATGGAAGTCTGAAGTAAAATTTCTGGCGTTCGCAATACAGTTTCTCAAGTTTCCGTTTTCCACTTGCAAGCTGATATTTTCAATGCACTTCCTCATAAATTCAGAGACCTGCCTCGTGGCTTTCATTGTGCCAGTCTACATTTCAGTGACAGGTGATTGGTAGCACTGCACGGAGCTTTCAATTTGTATTGCATCGATATTCTAGTGACGGAAGTCGATATTATTCCGTTACACTCGTGTCTGTACAATAAAATTTACTCGAAATTCTTCTCTATTCTAATGACCGGTTAGGGTTCATAACTTTAGCATTATATTTAGGGCGCCAATGAGTCGACGTGACATGATATCGCATTGATTATAAACAGAATTTCGTCTGTTCGTTTCCGTATACTTGATTCATTTAGCGTTATCTAGGAGACACCGCGGGGATGTATGAATCTAGGACTTTGCCTCTCTTTGATTTTTGCACACTGATTATAAATTATTAACTTTCTAAAATATTGGTTCTGAAATATTTTTTTTTTTTTGAGGAATTATTAAAATTCTATTTTCTGCAAAAAGGATGGATTTATAGAAACAAAGGAAGGACGTTGTATTTCTGGGGTTTGGAAGTTAACTAGACTCACGGGCAGGCATTTATACATCGTATTTAGTTAGTAATTCATCTGATTATTTCAATCAAACTTAATCAAGTTTGAGCCTCATACTTGTAAGACAGTGTAACTGTACTTCTTATTTCTTAAATCATCTCCAGTTTTGTTTTGTTTTTAAAGCTATTTCTGTTAAACCTTGCATTTTAATTGATTTGTTTTGGATAGTGTTTACTAAGCTCATTTGCATCGGCATTTCATCTAAAAAAGAATTCAGGAATGCATCGCTTTCATAAAAATGGTAAATTGAATGGATACTCTTGATTCTTTAGAGCACATCGTGATTATTATTCTTGCGATTAAAAATCTCTGACCTCTTAATTAGTAAGACCAACATACTGATTTGGTCATATTCCAGAAAAATTAAAAGTCTCTTTTCTAGATTTCGCCTTATGTGTTCAGCGGTTTATATTGTGTGAAAATACAATGTGCGAGTTAGGATGGGAGCAGATAGAAATAGCTATACGGATGTATCATTTTATACGGCTTATATGAGGTAGTTTCGAATATTTTTACATATGGGAACTAACAAAACATCTCCAATGGCCCATAATCATTTAAAATAAATACGATCATCAATTTCAAATCCAACCATAAAATGAAAAATCGGGTTTACTTCCTTGTATATGCTTATGAATATACATAGTATTTTTTACATTCTAAACTATTCAGTCTCAGATACAAATATATTATACGACGTTTGCGGTTACAAAAAAAAAATTCGAAATTTCCTCCCGCAGTTTGTTATATTGCTGTGATACCGAGTAGGTATATATGATGAATACATCCTTTTGTGTATATCCAACATACATTTAGCTAGCTATATATTTTCCTCATATCCAACCGCCATATATACGTAACATACGTATAGTTTATGCCATAAATTTAAATTATATACAACAACCGGCAAAAAAATCCTGATTGTGAACGCAAACGGCAAAAAAATGGATACCTTTTACATATTATGCCTCAATCGTGCTCTGAATGAAACTGACGGCACACAAAAGGATTATATTTCATTGACCTTTTTATATGCCATCTGTACTTTCCTCTATATTACATATTACCAAGTAAATATTTTCTTTGTTGTGTCTTGTCTATTACATAAAAGACGAAATTATTTAGAAATAACAATAAATTAACTAAACACAAAACCAACATTCAGTTTCCATCTAGAGCTGTAACGTTTATCGTCTAAATTCTAAACAAAAATTTATAATATTTTATCATTTGTGTATGTGCGTGCGTATAATTGTTTGTATCGCACACTAATACACTTACATTTTTAACATGTTTCGATTTTTTTTTGTTTTTACTTCCAGAGGAATGTACGACAGATCGATGTAGTCATTATCCATGTCGACACGGAGGAAAATGTATACCGTCGGATCAAGGTGCTATATGTTTATGCCCGCTTGGATTTGGTGGCGACTTATGCGAAATGCGTCTTGATTTACAAGTAAGATACAAATTATGTGTTCTCTACTTCACTAATACCTCTGTATATATAACGTAATCCTACATGTGTGAACATTATTTTGTCATCATCCTTACACACAATTTTTCTCGTTTTATTTCAGGTGCCATCATTTAATGGATCATCATATTTAAGATTTGCACCACTGGGAGATAATTCTTTAATATGGCTGGAATTAAAGGTAACCCACATTTATTTATATACTTTTTAGGGTATCTTGATAAAATATATGCCTTGTTACTAGCGGTATGTCCACATAAAAAACTTTGCATGCATGTGGATCCCTATTTTGATTAAGTCGATCTCCCAGCAAACAAATAAAACAAAAATACTTGTACACCATCCTTACATACAAGATATATACGTTCAGTTAAATCAAAAGGGTGGTTGAAAGATATTTATCTTACAATTTTTCCTATTACAATTTTAGAGATGCAATATTTTTTTGTTGGTCTTGTGTAGCAAAATTTTTTACTCGAACAAAATCAATAAAACTTGGATTAGATATTGTTTTTCACCCTATTTTTTCACCCACTTCTTGGTTTTTTGGGTTTATATGGTTTGGCATCAAAACGAACGTAATTTTTTTTATTTTTCATTCAAACACTGACTCGTTTAATGAATTTTTATTTTAGTATTTCATTTTAAAGCATATCCACAAAAGAAAACACTCAAATGAAAATGGAAGAATTTTTTTTGTTAGAATTTAAACAAATCTCATGAGTATTATGCTTGCCACGCCACGTAATTAATATAAAGAAAAAAGATCTTACATCTGAACAAAAATCGATATGGTGGTGTCTCATTTTTAAATTATTCTTGACTTGGAAATATATTAAGCTTAATATCATGGCACGTAAAGCTTTTAACTGCACCGTAACTTTTTGTTAAAGATAACAACAAATCATTGTGTTTAGAATAGGCTTTGGGTAGCATAAGCTCGTCGCTTAATTATACGGAATCGTAACAGGCCACAGGGTGAGATGAATCATAAGTTACAAGCTTTTGCAGTTCTGTGATAAATCACCAGGAAATCAAATTTTTCAATTAAAGCAATACATTTTTGTGATCTACACTATAGGCTTGAATAAATATTGACGTTTAGCTGAAATGATCAAAATATTCCTAAATTCGGTATTGAATTATTACAGCCGAAAAGGTTGTAATATTCACAAAATAAATAATTTTAATTATTACCCTGTTATGCAGGCGATTCTTTTCCGATTAATCAGGGACATCATAGAAAGGATCTAAAAATATTAAAAACTCTCTGAGATACAAATTGATCAGGGTGTTCCATGAGATTTCAAAATATGATTTTTTAATTGACCATACATTCCAAAGTCTTTCTAAGCAATTAGCAAGAACTTCATAGATATTGGTGGCCTTCTTACACTCAATGGATTATGTTTAGTAAATTTTAAAATTGTGATTTTTAATTTGACCTTAAGTACATTTCAAAGTCATTCCAAGCATTTTCTAAGCATGTATCATAAACTACGCTATATTGGAGCACTGCTTAGACCCGAAGCAGTGTTGCTAGTAAGTTATATGATTTTCTAATGGGTCTGGCGGTGTCCCTTGGGATTAGGAAATGTGGTTTTTTTAATGGGAATTAAGTCAGTACCAAAGCTATTACAAGATAAAGATAAAATCATATAACATACTAGGAGCGCTCTTTTGGGTCTAAGAGATAGATGCTACAAAAGAAGATGCTTTAAAAATACTTAGAATGAATTGGGAATATACCTAAGGCCAATTACAAAATCATAATTTTAAATCTCATGGAACACCCTATCAGACCCATTAAAAACCAAATAACATACTAGAGACACTTCTTTGGGTCTTAGCAGTCCACCAATATACTGAAGTCCATGCTAAATGCTTAGAAAATACTTAGAATGACTTTGGAATATATCTCAAAGCCCCAATTTCAGTAAATATTGTAATTCTTGGAAAATTTAAATATTTCACATCGCGTGATTCGCGAACTTCCTTAATCTTTTTATGAAGTCTCCATAAATAAGGAAATTCTGTGGGGTACAATTTTCCATACTCGATATTTGGCCTTATGTCAGTGGCCATATTTTTTAAAATACGAAGCTGTCATCCGAAAGTCACAAACGCTGTCTGCCCTGTTGAATCGGGTCTTGTAGTGTTCATCGCAATTCTAGAAAGAACATTTTCCGTCCACCATATATGATCTTCTTTAGTTAAAATACCGAACGGAATCAAATCATAATTTCCCGCTTATTAAACGCGGTATTAAATTCTGAATGATAGGGAACTGAATGTTTATGAGGTTTCTTGGGTAGTCCATACCTCATAAAAATTTCATCAATCAAAACTTTAGGATAATGCTTCTCTTTTACTATCTTTTACCACATATTGTTATACTTCTGGCTTCAACAATTTACCATCCGTAGGTCTTGTTCGATATCATCACGCTAACGCAGTTGGGGTCTTCTTTCACGACGTACATAGGCTGGCTGCTGTTGAAACACATTTCGCGCGTTGTTGTGGGGACCTAGCAACATGGCCCACTCATTGGATTTGTTGACTCCGATGATATCGCTGCCTCCGAGTATAAGGATACTCCTTATCACGTAGTTCTTACGAATCCGATATCCGTTGTTTGGAACTTTAATTGAACCAAAGATGGAATGAATGACCTTCCTCTCAAATATAGAGAACAATCTACAGTCATCTATAGTCGAAAGTTTAAAGTATGAGATTGCACAGAAATTATAAAAATTGCATTTGTTTCCAGCGACACAACGGTAGTTTCGAATATTTCGGTGCTTCAGAAAAATGTACGGCATTCTTCAAGACCTTTTCAATGATATACGACACATATTTTCCAACGATGGATTTGTGAATTAAAAAGCTGATCAAAATTGTTGCTTTTTCCAAGACCTTTGAAATGATTTGCCACATGATTATATAGGAATAATACAAGTTGTTACTGCTTCTATCTCCAAAATGCTAGTTTTGAGTACTATGGTGTTATGTTACCCAAGTCCTTTGAAACGATATACTATTTGAGTAAATGGGAAAAGTTTAAAACAATATCGTACAGATTCCAAAAGCTTTTGTATTCTACGAATTAAAAAATAATGAAAATTAACCGACCAAATGGCACAGTGGTTAAAGCTTTTGCTGATAAAGGCATGATGCAAAAGGAAATTTTAATCTACAGATTACGATCTGTGATTAAAAGGAACACAACTACGACCCCTTATCGGCGTGCAAAACTCATGGGCCGACCCATCTTCCATGCTTGGACATAGGCTGCTTGGAGCTATGCAATGCGCAGATGGTAACTTAAACCGCTCCTATAGCCGTACGTTTTCGATTTGGCAGTGATGCGTAAAGTAAGACGGGAAAATAAACGCGAAAGAGCAAGGAGTGTTTCGGCCCCCCTTCCCCCCCCCCCGCCCCATGCAATATTTCATGGATTTAGAGAAAAAAAATTTGTGAAAAAAATTCGAATCGCATTATCTGTTCTTGAGATATCATCGGTACAGGCAACCATCAAACCACACAATCAGATGGTCGGACACCTGTTTTTTGTTTTTTTTGCGGCCAGAGACTTTTAAAATGTCGAGAAAAGTGGTTCCTTTGTAGATCTTAATCCTTTTTATAAAATAATGATATCTTCAAAATTTTTTCAATCTTTTAAGACGGTGGTTAGGTTTCATAGAGGTCATAGTCCTTATTCCTTTCAGTAACAGACAACATACAACTGAGTTCATAAATCCATTGAAACTGCGCTACAGGAACCAGGGCGGAACTAGTGCAACCGAAAACGATGCGATGGTTATCGTCATTTACTTGTTTTAGTAGAATTACCTTTATCACACATCATAGTGAAGCAAATGCACGAATCACAAGATCGTGAGGAGCTAATTATTATAGAATAGGGCAATGGGACGTTCTTAAGGCTCTGCGTTGATTGTGGTAAAATAATGATTTGATATGATTCGATATGGTTCGATATGATTTGATATGATTTGATATAAATTGATATGATTTGATATGAATTGATATGATTTGATAAGACTTGGTTTGATTTGATATGATTTGATATGAATTGATATGATTTGATATAATTTCATATGATTTGCTATAATTTGATATGATTTGATATGATATGATATGATTTGATATGATTTGATACGATTTGATATGATTTGATATGATTAGACATGATCTGATATGACTTGATATGATTTGATATGATATGATATAATTTGATATGATTTGATATGATTTGATATGATTTGACATGATCTGATATGATTTGATTTGATTTGATATGATTTGATATGATTTGATATGATTTGATACGATTTGATATGATTTGATATGGTTTTATATGATTTGATATGATTTGATATGATTTGATATGATTTGATATGATTTGATATAATTTGATATGATTTTATATGTTTTGATATGATTTGATATGGTTTTATATGATTTGACATGGTTTGATATGATTTGATATAATTTTATATGATTTGATTAGATTTGATATGAATTGATATGAATTGATATGATTTGATATGATTTGACATGATCTGATATGATATGATATGATTTGATATGATTTCATATGATTTGATATGATTTGATATGGTTTTATATGATTTGATATGATTTGATATAATTTGATATGATTTTATATGTTTTGATATGATTTGATATGATTTGATATAATTTGATATGATTTGATACGATATGATATGATTTGATATGATTTGATACGATTTGATATGATTTGATATGGTTTTATATGATTTGATATGGTTCGATATGATTTGATATAATTTGATATGATTTGATAGGATGTGATATGATTTGACATGATTTGATACGATTTGATATGATTTTATATGATTTGATATAAATTGATATGATTTGATATGAATTGATATGATTTGATAAGACTTGGTTTGATTTGATATGATTTGATATGAATTGATATGATTTGATAAAATTTCATATGATTTGCTATAATTTGATATGATTTGATATGATATGATATGATTTGATATGATTTGATACGATTTGATATGATTTGATATGATTAGACATGATCCGATATGACTTGATATGATTTGATATGATATGATATAATTTGATATGATTTGATATGATTTGATATGATTTGACATGATCTGATATGATTTGATTTGATTTGATATGATTTGATATGATTTGATACGATTTGATATGATTTGATATGGTTTTATATGATTTGATATGATTTGATATGATTTGATATAATTTGATATGATTTTATATGTTTTGATATGATTTGATTAGATTTGATATGAATTGATATGGTTTGATATGATTTGACATGATCTGATATGATATGATATGATTTGATATGATTTCATATGATTTGATATGATTTGATATGGTTTTATATGATTTGATATGATTTGATATAATTTGATATGATTTTATATGTTTTGATATGATTTGATATGATTTGATATAATTTGATATGATTTGATACGATATGATATGATTTGATATGATTTGATACGATTTGATATGATTTGATATGGTTTTATATGATTTGATATGGTTCGATATGATTTGATATAATTTGATATGATTTGATAGGATGTGATATGATTTGACATGATTTGATACGATTTGATATGATTTTATATGATTTGATATAAATTGATATGATTTGATATGAATTGATATGATTTGATAAGACTTGGTTTGATTTGATATGATTTGATATGAATTGATATGATTTGATAAAATTTCATATGATTTGCTATAATTTGATATGATTTGATATGATATGATATGATTTGATATGATTTGATACGATTTGATATGATTTGATATGATTAGACATGATCCGATATGACTTGATATGATTTGATATGATATGATATAATTTGATATGATTTGATATGATTTGATATGATTTGACATGATCTGATATGATTTGATTTGATTTGATATGATTTGATATGATTTGATACGATTTGATATGATTTGATATGGTTTTATATGATTTGATATGATTTGATATGATTTGACATGGTTTGATATGATTTGATATAATTTGATATGATTTGATTAGATTTGATATGAATTGATATGATTTGATATGATTTGACATGATCTGATATGATATGATATGATTTGATATGATTTGATATGATTTGATATGGTTTTATATGATTTGATATGATTTGATATAATTTGATATGATTTTATATGTTTTGATATGATTTGATATGATTTGACATGATCTGATATGATTTGATTTGATTTGATATAAATTGATATGATTTGATATGAATTGATATGATTTGATAAGACTTGGTTTGATTTGATATGATTTGATATGAATTGATATGATTTGATATAATTGCATATGATTTGCTATAATTTGATATGATTTGATATGATATGATATGATTTGATACGATTTGATATGATTTGATATGATTAGACATGATCTGATATGACTTGATATGATTTGATATGATATGATATAATTTGATATGATTTGATATGATTTGACATGATCTGATATGATTTGATTTGATTTGATATGATTTGATATGATTTGATACGATTTGATATGATTTGATTTGGTTTTATATGATTTGATATGATTTGATATGATTTGATATAATTTGATATGATTTTATATGTTTTGATATGATTTGATATGGTTTTATATGATTTGACATGGTTTGATATGATTTGATATAATTTGATATGATTTGATTAGATTTGATATGAATTGATATGATTTGATATGATTTGACATGATCTGATATGATATGATATGATTTGATATGATTTGATATGATTTGATATGATGTGATATGATTTGATATAATTTGATATGATTTGATATTATTTGACATGATCTGATATGATTGTATATGATATGATATGATTTTATATGATCTGATATTATCCTATAAGATTTGAGACCTTCTTAGTTTAAGCAAGTGGGAAGACGTATGTTGTAATGCAGAGGTCGGCTTCGATGAATCAGGAGTGGAAGAGAGCCTCCAAATAGGAGTTGCTTCTGTAGAGGTGGTTCACCGAAAGTAGATGACTATTGTACACATATCTGGCGAACAAGGGTCGAAATCGAATATAGGTTCTCTGTTGAGTGTGTTTGCGTGTTGCGGCAGATGAGGGAGGACACACAGAAACTGCAGCGACTCTGACTGTGTGGAAAAACGATAGTGGAAATATTGGCCACAAGAAGAGAGAATGTAAGGAGGTGACTACCACAGAAGGGCGGCGGCCGAAATAAGTGATGCTGATACGATAGACCCTATGGTCAACAATAAACTGAACCGACGTCGGGATTTGAAGATCGCATAATATTACTAAATGCGAATGCTTCAATCGTGTTAAATAAAGAGTGACCCTTCGCAAGATATTTTGCTGGCAACATCAAGAAAAACAGAGATTTATATAATTAAAGTAACTTAGCCGAACCGGATTTGGAAAGTGACACAGCGCTCATCGTCCTTTCAAGAGATAATCTATTTAGAAAATATGGGTCAAAAAAGAGGTCGTGTGGATAGAGATGGAGGATTTTGTCACTTTCAACTGTTACTTCTCGCTCAACAAACCTTTGTAAGAATTCGTCCAAAGACTCGATGACTTAGTTTCAATTATCCGTTACCAATAGAAAGATGTGATCGTCGCTTTTAATTTTGGCTCTACAACGTCTGAATGGAGTGGGTTGTTGCTGGATGAGCCGCGTCTAGTAATATTTTCTGAATTAATGAAAGAGACGCTGATACTTTCGAAAGAGATAAATATGGATAGTTATTGGACGTACCATTTGGCTTTGAACGGATCGCAAAAAATAAGAAACTGTGGACGTTAGCAAGACTGAAACCCTCAGTGATCATCGTTGCATCCAGTTCGAAGTAGAAACCATCAATAAAAGGTGGCAAAATCAAGCTAGGAGACGACTCAATTCAAGCACATCGAGAAATAGTTCAGGAAGTGTTAAACAGCGCTTTGAGATAAAGAAAGTTCTCTTTCATCTGGAAGAAAGACCGATTCATCTGATTGAAAAAGGCGGATAAGCCAGATGGCATACCTTCGTCGGTAGGCTCGTTATGTCATCATATACTATATGTCTCCTAGATACTTTTGGAAAACTTTTTGAGCTCGTGCTGTTGCATAGACTATCGGGCGATATTAACAGTGTAGAAGGACTTGCAGAAAAGCAGGTGGGACTCCGAGCGAAACGATGGTTGATGGAACTATAAATGAACAAATGTCTCCGCCGAATGATCTAAAGTTATGTTGCAGATAGGCAGATTATTTTAAAATTCTACAATAAGACCAGTTACCAGTTACTGGGCCCAGTATTATGGAATGTGTTATATCATGAAGTGATTGGGCTTAACCTACCGAATGTGAAATATTTGTAGGATATTTGCAGAAGATTTCGCGTTCGTCGTTAGCGCACTCAACGAGCAAAAACTAATATAGCGAGTCAATGCAGCGGTGGAAAGCATCTCCGTAGAACTCCACAAACATAGACTGGAGCTGCTCTGGGGTTTACCTGAAGCGGTAATAATGGCGGGAAGACGAGTTCACTCGAATCTAATATTCTTCGTTGAAAGAGTAAGGGTGAAATTCGTGAACCAGATAGAATATCTTACACCTTGGTTGGACTAACGGCGTTGCTTTCAGACACATGCCAGAAAGATTGTGGCAAAAACAACGAAAACAGCTTCGGCTATATGCAGGCTGATGTCGAACTTAGCTGAACCTAGTTCGAATAAAAGTGTATTTGCTGGTATCGGTAGTGTCTTCAATCCTGTTATACGAGGTAGCAGTCTAGGTGAGAACCCTTGAAAGAACCAGAGATTATCGCATAGCTCGATCGGATACAGATAACGATATGTCTACGAGTATGCAGTCCCTATAGTACAGTCATGAAAAAGACAGCTTTCCACTATTAACCCTTATGGCTAGACAGAGAGCAGATATAGCAAATGGGGTTGCAAAGGAGGTAGCACCGATGTGAAGTTTTCAATATTTATCAAAAGTGTAGGTACACAAATTAACAAAAAAAAATACAAAAATGTAGATACTCAATTTAACAAAAAGTATAGAATTACATAAAAAAATTATGGCAGGGTTCAATTTGTTATTTATCTAATTTAATCTAATCCGCGGCATATCACTGCGACCTTCGGAGAATTTTTTTTGATTAGTGTAAAAGGAAATAATAATGTAAAAAGTGCAAACCGAGTCTTGTGGATGTGTAACAGCCATTAACACTTAATTCTGGAGATGGTACCATAGATCTGAGTATACCGGCATTTTAGGGACACTCTCTGCAATTTTTAGTGATATGCAGCATGACACCACAAATCTGAGTGTACTAGTATTTCCCCACATGCGAGTACACTCGGATTTGTGGTGTCATCTCAAGAATTAAGTGTTAATGGCCCTTAAACATCCATGAGACCCGGTTTACATTTTTTATGTTATTATTTCCATTTACTCTAAGCAAAAAAAAAATTCCCTGAAGATCGCAGTGATATTCCCCGGATTAGATTAAATTAGATTTAGTGGAATAAATAAGATATTCAAACCCTGCCATAATTTGTTTATGTACTCGTAACACTACACTTTTTGTTTTTTGTTAATTTATGTAGCTACACTTTTGATAAATGTTGAAAACTTAACACCAGTGGAGGTATTCTAAAATAAGAAACAGGAGAAATGACAGGAGCGATGGAAGGAGCCTGAAACCGGCACCTGATCCCACGAACTAGAGAATGGCTGGAGATAAAACATGGCAACTTCAATTTCTTCCTAACACAATTTCTGGCGGGTCACTAATGCTTCAATAGCTGCTTACATCGTATAAACAGAAGAGGCATGCCCAAATGATCCTACTGTGACAGTGGATCACACAATCTTCTACTACTCACGAAGGAGTCAACAGAGTTCAAGGTGCTCCGGTTGCACCGGCCAGCTGACGAATGTGTGATTCCGGCTGTATTGCGAGGAGTGAGCGATATTTTAAGCCGCTAAGATTATGGCACTATGGATCGATACTTAGTTCTGCACTTAAATAGATCGTTACAGGGCATTGAATTTTCACATCAAATTGAATAAGAAATTTTCTTACCAAGCTTTTCAGGTTTATACTGCTACTTCTTAAAATGGGTTTGAATTAAATTTTCTTTAAATATAAACTTTTAAGTAACACACATGTCTTCCCACATTTATAGAGCTAGAATTGTTCTTGGACCATTTCCTTTTATTATATTAAGATATTCCCCAAAGATCTTAAAATGCACTCAACCATTTGAACAAACTTTTCTAAACTTATACTTTATATCGAACTTAACCTCTTGCTGTTACGTACGCATGTAATGATGTAATATATTCCAATTGTTCAGTCTCGTAGAAAAGAAAATCTGTCACATAAAAAGAGGGTGTCGTAACAAGTCGAATATTTTCCGTATACAGCAAACTTAAATAAAATATTGTCTCTCTATTTAACCATTTTGATCGAATAAAATCTATCAAAAGTTCAATTCCATCCTTAAAATTTATTACGTATTTGTGTTGCTGTTGCCTTATTATATTATTGTTTGGATATGTTGAATTTTATAGGGTGCAAAACCCATTTCCACTTTTTATGTATCCGAACACTTCTTTCATGTATGACGTGTTTCACCGGCTTAAAAAAATGCAGCAACAAAATGATCCCTTCATTAACCATTATACACTGTATACACACTATAGAAAAACCATTCAGAGGGGTGATTATTATTGATATAAAGCTTAAAGTTTTCCATTAGTTTTATGTCTTTGTGTTTGTCTATAAAAAATCGAAAAGGTAATCGAACTTTGAATAAACTCTCAAGTATTACGGGTATATAATATTCGATAAGAAGGGGGATATTTAAAAATCTGGTAGGAGTGGAAAACCCAAATATATACAAACAGGAGTATCAAAAGCGGTTTATTTTTCTACTTTAGCCGGCTGAGCCGGCAGTGTGCTGTCGTAATTTAGATGGAGAAAAAATGTTAAAGACAATAAATTACAAGTTTTTATGTTTAAGTTGGTAAGGTGGTGGTCTACTCTCACTGTTCCATGGTCATAAATTAGATCTTTGCACAAAGTAAAATTTAATTAAAAAAGTAAAATAAATTAATGAGCTTTTTCTTGTTTTTATTTTTTATTGATAACCGTCCTGCAAAATTATAAACTCAAGAAAATATTGGAAAATAATTTCTATGTTCTATCCTATGTTGTGTCTGTTTACAGTCTAATTCCTCTACCCGAAAAACATATAAATTGAATGGATATACAAGATGCGAAAATACTTAAAACAAACAAAACTTTCTTTTTATACGAAGGCACATAAAAATAACAACATCATTCTTATCTATTATTAGCGAGATAAGAGAACCAAATTGCTACACCAGACTAAATTATTGTACAAAATTCAATCAACCTCTCACACACGCCCTTAATGTTTTATGCTTGCCTTTATTTAATTTTCTCATGTCGTTTTATTTTACTCTTTTCAGATTATATTAAAGCCATTACAGGAGGATGGGCTCCTGCTTTACAGTGGGCATTATGAATACGGTGATTATATTTCACTGTGCCTCAATATGGGTTACGTAGAATTTACGTTTGAACTTGGAAGTGGACCAGCAACGGTGCGTAGTGAATTTCCACTAACGATGGGCCAATGGCATACAATTCGGGTGTCAAGGACTGCTCGACTGGCAGTCATTAAAATTGATCAGCTACCTGAAATTATGACAATATCACCAAATGGTTTTTGGCATCTTTCTCTACCGCACAGTTTGTTTCTGGGAGGAGTACATAACCTTCAAATATTACCACTAAGTCTGCGAGAAAAAGGATCTTTTGTGGGTTGCATACAAAGAGTGAGTTGAAAAATATTTTAAATTATTGAAATTATTTGTTAAAGTGCGTATTTTAAATTTCAGGTGGTTGTTAATGAGAAACCGTTAAATATCATATCGGAAGCACTTGGTGGTGCAAATGTCGATAATTGCCCGCATGCATGTATTGCTCGACCATGCGGACCACTTGCGCGCTGTATTCCTAATCTCGAAACATACGAATGTCAATGCAATCCAATCGATAATTTTGAATGCATACGATACAAACAGCAAACACAATCACCGACACCATCGTCCACCATCTCAACGTCAACGGTGACAACTCAACAAAGTACTGTCGACGAAAGTGGATATGACGATAATGATGACGATGAGACAAATAATGAAGAAGTAGAAAATTATTACGATGAATATGATAAGACATCAACATTAAAATCATCAACTTTACCCTCAACTAGTACGTCAACAACGACTACCACCACCACTATAACAACTACTACTCCTTCACCAACATCACCACCAACAACAACACTGCCATACAATTATAATGATATAAAATCGAACGATGATTACTTAAAAGATGATTACTATTATTATGAATACGATGAAGACGATAATGCTTATAAGAGTGTGAACGATAATAGCAACATTGATGAGGACGGCAATAGTCACATAATAATCAATCCAAATAGTCAGAAACATCATTTGAGTTTAACACTGTCTGAAATTGTGAAAACAGGTCCATTAAAAATGTCATCAGCATTGAACGATAAATTTACCATACCAACAACAACGTCCGGCACAACATCCACATCAACAAGTGAATCATCAACAACTTCACCCACAACAACAACAACCGATTCATATCGAGCAATATATAGTGAAAATGTTAAACAAAAATTAGATGTGACCCGGGTTAATGGCCGATACATGTCCGTTGATAATGATCAACTGCTGAAATACGATAAAATACGGCTGAACGAGAAACTACAAAAGCACAACCAGAATCAGCACGAGCAAATAAAATACTACACCGAAAAAGAATTTATCAAGAAAATGAACAAATTTTTAAAAAACGAAAAATTTTATGTCGCCGGTGAACAGCCACATCCTGCCGTGACAGCCCCAAATCAAAATGTACGCACAAATTTTGACTTAAAACCGACCCGCACGCATAACAATAGTATACGAAAAGATCATGGTGCCTGTTTCACCGGCACCGATTCCTATTTACATTTTAGCGATGCGGAAACAATGCGATGCATAATTAGTTATCAAATTGATTTGAATTTGCGGTTTAAAACGCATTCACTGAACGGGTTGATATTGTGGACGGGGCGACACACGGCCCAGGAGGATGATGATTATTTATCGTTAGGAATTGAAAATGGTTATTTACATTTAAGATATAATTTAGGTTCGGGGGAGGTTAATATTAAGTATAATTCAACAAAAGTTAGCGATGGACTGTGGCATCGTATTAGAGCTTATAGGTGAGTCCTTAAATTGTTTTTTTAAATTTAATTTTCAGCACTTGTATGTTACTTTAGTGATACTTATAGGTTTATCTATCAAATTAAATTCTTATTTAAACCAGGACCTTATTTAAAAATTCCGGGAACTGGGGCTATAATATATGAATCCTAGTTGATTTGAGCTGCTTCATTTTACTTTGATTTATTTCATTAACCTAAGCAACGAATGTCCATCCGGCGTACAAAACGACGTATAGTAGCGATGAATGCTTCAGTGGTCATATCCGAAACAAATTTTATATGAATTGCCTTGGTGCCGAAGCATACGAAAAGTGCGTTTTATGCCTTACTCGTTTTATGCCTGGCGTAGTCCACACCAGTAATTGTAAAAGGATGACACGAAATCAAAAGTTACTTTGGTAAATCGCCCATGTGCTGTGCGGTACATTTTTGGTTCTGTCGAATACATTTCTGATAAAAATATCGAACTGCATTACGACCATTAATGATCCAAAATCGACTTGACAATAACGTTGGCCCAGGATGTAGATCAATAAATCTATGATTTTTGCGTAATATGACTGGATATTTCACGTCGAATTCACATTCTAGATTGGATAGACGTGCTCTCAGTCTCAATATTCCGGCTTTGTCTATGAATGGCGACAACGAGATGAGCGTGAGCTTTTACGGTTAATTGACTCACCGTTAGTTCGAAAAAAATTTCGCTGGATTGTAGTTGAATTTGTGTTACGACACTTTCACAAAGTGTGTTAAATTATTGGACGGCCAAGTTTGTTCATGAGTCGTGAACTACTTAGAGCCGCGTCACCATAGTTGAAATTTTGGCAACAATTTATGGCTGATCCCCCTCTATGCAATATCCACAAGATTTCCGCTCGACTGTACATAGCCTCACTGATATCTAGGAACCATATCCATGATTTGGGTTGTGCGATTACCAATAAAAGTGGTCCATCTTCGCGTATGGTCCGACAACAACGCCACGACAATTTTGGAGTTAGTCCAAGCAACTACCCGAAATTTCTAATCTTTAAATATAAAAGTACTAAATTTGATCAGTTTCATCAAATTAGAGGCCCTATATAGCTTAAGTCAAGAAATCGAAATTTGTTTGATAGGAACAGACACGTGTCTTTGCGATCACTAATGATGTTTTGATATCGCCTTGAACATCTTCAATGTGTAAATATACGACAGGAGATTAGGCCATCTGATGTTCTGGTTTCATAATTTTCCTAAAAGTACTTTCATTGATATATTCGAGAGAGACATCCAACTTAAAAAGTCAAATCGGAAATCTCGGAGAGTAAATTTCGTTTGTATCTCGCAAGAGTTTGATATATTGATGAGAAATAAAAAAACACTCGGCATAAGATTCCACCGTATGCCGGGAGTTCTTACTGTAGCGGTATCATTATCAAATGTTAGCATAGCAGGTTCCTTAAGCTCATTAGGAATGGCCGATAGAAATTCTGGTGAGTTGGGTTTCCATATACGAAGAATAAAACCGGCTCCCACCATTACCGTAATGAGCCCTTCAAACATATTGATCGCAATATTCGGCCTTTCACCTCCGGAAAGTAGGTCGTCGAAGTGAAAGTCGCATTACATGATTATTGAAATTATCGGATGATTTTGTGCAGTGAGAAATGGTACACAATTGTTTCTTCAGATGATTTGATGATAGTCATCTCCACGTCGGGTCACGAGCACCTGCCAATACATTTTTTCAACGTCTGCAGAAAAAACAATACGGTGCTGTTGGAAACGAGCCAATATAGTGACCAAATCATCTTGTAACGTGGGTCCTGTAAGTAAAATACCATTAATTCATGATACAGAAGTATACACTTACAGGGTCCTTCGAAGAAGTTTGGTTGTTGTGCTATCTAATTTGTGTGCAGCATGATGTAGAATATAGAAACGTTAAGCTGACGGTTTCGAAGTCGACGAACAGCCACAGATAGTGAATGGCTCAATTTTTGATGCGGTATGCTAACTGACAGTCACACAATGCGTCTTCCAACCGAGTTCCGTTAAACTGATTGAACGAAATACGATTTGCATATTTTATTATATGCTTTAAGTTCCGATATGGTTGGACATTCTTCCTCTAGCTCCTAAAAGAAGAGTTGAATAGTTTGGTTTACATCATCTGCAGTATTGGTAGTGCTGGTTGCATCTGCATTGTTGGGATATCCTTGTCTGTTGTTTCTTTTGGCTACAACTGCTTTGTTTCGCTGTCAAGCTTTCGCAAAATAATTTGTATGAGCCATGCGTCTCCATATTCCGCTCCGCTAACTGTTGTTCAAAACCCATTTACAATTTAGTCGCATATACCAAAAATTCTCAAAGTGAGCAAATATCAGATGCCTTCCCACTATATGCTAATCGTACTGTCTCTTAAATTGAGAAATATACGATGTCAAGATTTTTCGGTTTTGTTTGTCGAATTTTTGATAAGTGATGCAGGCCCTTCAGTCAGAAGGGTTTTAGCAATTTTAATTTATTGACGTTAGGCAATGTCTGTTTATTATGGAAGTCATGTTTGACCGTCGACGACTGCGGTCGAGCATGCAGAGCGCGATGGAATGAGCGTAATTTATTGGTTATTTGTTTTGTTTTGCGGCACGGTGGTAGTTGCGGCGGCACATAGTTTCTTTTTGGTTTGGTTTTCATTATATGTGCGTGCCTTTTGGTTGTGAATTGGTGATTGTATACTTTGTGTGTTGGTTGTTTGTATGTTGTATCAGTGCACCTAAAATACTAACGGCCTCTTTGCTTTAAATATTTTGCTGTATGGCGTCATTTTGCATTTTGGAACCGTCGACGGTTCCAATCTTTATTTATAGATGGCAGCATAATCAAATAAATGATTTTTTGTTTGTATAATATTTTTTTTCCGGGGAACGTTAATCGCAGTGGAATTAAACAATACTACAATAATATCAATTAAAAATTATTTTATTAAATTATGCATTCAAAATTTCGTTAAAACCTCTAAATATTGAAAATTTCTAACAAAGATTACTGCCATCTACAGTTCAGAAAAGAAACTGTAGACATAAATTTGATAACGTTTCAAGCAGTACGGCCTGGTACTATAGGTGCATTGGTTGTATGTTCTTTTTCTTTTATATACATGTTGTGGTATTGTATGGAGGTTGCATGTATTTATGTTCATGTGTGTTGGATTCTTTATTCTTCTCTTCTTTCACGCATCGTGGTTTTGCCTGCGGGGTGGAAGGCGGCATCTACAGTAGATGAATTTTTCTCTTTATTTGAAGTGTGTTCGAGTTTTCGTATAATTTTAGTGTTCTTGATCAGTGATAGTGCACTGTGGGAGTGGGAAAGAGAGCTTTTATTCGATATATTGTTGGTGTGTTTGGGGTCATAAACCAGAGTTGGGCGATTACTCATCATCTACTAATTTTTACGTGATCATGTCGAGAACGCATCGACTACTCGAAACAACGTCGATGATGTCGTCTACAATGTTGACAACTACGTGTAATCCAAATATATTTACAAGTAACTTGTACTGTGGTCCCCCATCCCCCCATTGTTTCGACTAAATTAGTGATTTAAACTACTGCGCGTATTATTTAAGCCTAAATTGCGTATTGAATTGTTAAATCACCATCGATAATAAATATTTCAACAATTGATAAACTTCAAATTAGATTTGCGAATTTTAATAAAAACAGGTTTAAATTAGTTTAGTTAATAATTTAGCCCAAAAAATTGTTATCAAGCACACAGTATTTGCGTTTATATACCGTGTGTTTGACGTTGATTATATTCAAAATTTTCAACTAACTAAATTGATGATTAGTTCATAGATGCTACAAAACAACCGCGTCTGATGTTTAATTAAAATTTGTTAAATAAATTGGAACTTATCAATTAAAAATCAAGATCATTTTGGTTTATAAACATTAGAGACATCTATCAATAATTGATACGAACTGACTGTCAATTTATAAATTCGAAAATTTAGACGCTAGAAACGTTAATTTATGACTTATACTGTGTGCCTTACACCAATTTTGTCTCAATTTCCTACTAACTAAATTGGAGGTTAGTTCACAATAGTTACTGACAGATGTCGCTAATATGCATATATTAAAATGTGCCTGACATTTAGTGCTGAAAAACATTTTCATTGTGCTGTTTATGAAAGACTAGAGAAAACTAACCATCAATTTAGTTAGTCGATAATTTACACAAGCAACTTTGTATCAGGCGTAAACAGTATAAATACAAATTTTTTCTAAAGAAGTCGCATAACAAAAAAATGTTTGTTTGAAAATTATAATTAAGAATTCACAGTGCCCTTAAAATGGTAGTAAAAATTCGAACCAAATATATTTTACTGACATCGTCTGAAATTTTGTTAAACTAAAAAAATATCAATTTGAATTGGACTATAAAAATTTCATTCAGTAAACTGACTACTAACTGATGTATTTTTTCCTTAAATATGGTGAGCTAATTAAATGTGTACCAGGGACTGGAGATGAGACTGAATTGGCTGATGAAAATGGACGCTAGATTAATGCAGGTCGGGTCGAAAGTATATGTGAATTCAATTGATGATCGCTGTTTTAGCGCCTCAACCCAAATAGATTCATTCTATTGACAGTTGTGACGAAATTTTAGTATATGAATATGTTTCATCATACTCACACTCTTGATATTTTTAATCTCAGTTAGTACATTTACATTACGATATTCACGATATTTAAGCTTCCATTGACAAGATTTCGTAAACACTGTAATTGTATGTGACAATTGATAGACATAAGCAAAATAAAAAAAAAATATCAAAATGTAGACTGTCATGGTCGAAAAAAATCTTTAATCGCGATAAATATGTCTATTTTATAAGAGATGGCGCGCAAAGTAAATAATCTGTGACATTTGTTATTAGTAGCAATTCCATTTTTTATATAGATGTCTCTAGTTAATTAGAGATTTTAAATATATTAGAAACTTGTAATTAAAAATTTGATGTAACAGTTATAATTAATTTTTACATTTGTTTATTTTTACATCATACCAAATTACATCAAAGAAGGGGTACATAATAGTTATGTCCGGCGAATTTAACAAATTGATCTGAACTAATTTTATTTGTAATTTAATTTACAATATTTTTGTTTGTAATTATTTTATCGTAAATGCTATATACTTTTCAAAATATTTGCAAACCATGAAGTTTCACTTCAATTTCTTGAAATAAATTTTAAACATTTCCACACTTCAAATTTTTATTTAATTCAAATTGTGGTTATATTTTATTTACTATCGTATTTATTTTAATTTTCAGAAATCTACAAGATGGTTCACTAGAAGTAGATGGCGGTAGATCAATTGTCCAACGATCACCTGGCAAACTAAGACAATTAAACACCGACACAGGCCTTTATGTTGGTAAGTACATTTATACTTCAATGTGGTTTTACAAGACTATTTCTTAAACATTCCATTTAAACTCTTTAAAATCAGGTGGCATGTCAAATGCACGATATTACACACGTCGAAGATACCAATCAGGTATCATTGGTTGCATATCAGAAATAATTTTAGCCGGAGAACTCCGACTAGATATGGACGGAACAACAATTGGCACGGCACATAATGTTGAACCAGGCGTTCCTTGAAGTTAGAACTCTTTAGTCCGTAATTAAAACAAAGAAAAAATAATTTAATTAAAACAAACAAAAAATAATTAAAAGTAACAAAAAAAAAATTAGGATTCAAAATATCACAATACAAAACACGTACGACACACACCACACGAATTTAATCATCGGTGTGCGGGAGAAAATTTATTTATTTATTTTTTTGAATTTCTCCCTTTGTGCTCCGAAATGACACGAACAATTTATTTTCCTCACAAAAATAAACACATCATCACACACACACAAATAAAATAAAAAATTAACACACAAAATTTATACACAAACACATACACAAAATAAATGAATATAATAATAAATATAAATAAAAATGATGAAAATTTTTTTAAAAATTAAAAATAGATTTTTTTAATTTTTTTATTTAAATAAAAAAAAACAAAAAAGTAAAATACTATTTATTATAATAAATAATATATATATAAATAAATAAATATAAATAATACAATTTAATAATATTTCTATATATTTAAATATAAATAACTATAAATAAATCAATTTTAATTTAAGTGAGATAAAAATTAATAAGATTTAAGTGAATTGATAGAAAAATTAAAAACACAAACAAACAAAATTTAATTATAAATAAATAAGAGTTTTAGTAATAACAAAACAATGAAAAAAGTGTTTTTTTTTACAATTAAGTTACGAAAGCTTTTGATATTAAATAAAAGTAAAACAACAAAAATAAAAAATGAGCAAGCTTTTTTATTTTTTATTAAAAAGTTTTTAATTAAGATAAAATGAGAAAATCTGTATGTGTGTATGTGCGAGATAAATAAAATAAAAATGGAGGACAAAATAATAAAACATGCAATATAAACGAGAGTGTATAAAATAATAATGGGATAAAATAAAATTCGTCAATTTAATTAAAACAAAAAATTAACAAAATAAAATTGAAAATCAAAAATAATAAACGAGATAGAACATTTATTTTTGTAATATTAAATTCTGAGGAGTTGATTGATTTACGTGATCTTATTATCAATATAATATAATTTTGTGATTGTGATAATTTTATTGATGATGAAAATGTGAAAAATGAAAATTGAAAAACATCTCTATGTACGTTCGCTGCTTACCATGTTTTGTTTTTTGGTACGAGGGAAAACGAGGAAATTATACTAATAATAATATCGTAGCTGTATAGCGTGCAAACGATTTTTTCATTCTCGAAAAACTAATGAACAATAAAATTACAAGGTGGAATGCAATTAAAACGTGGCGAAAATCAATCAAAATTAAAAATCATTTTTTTTTGTTTTAATTTAAATCGGGGGGAAATGAAAACTAGATTTTTAGGAAATGAATGACAATTATTTAGGTGGCGTGTTGTGCTTTTATGTGCGGGAAAACGTAATTTCGAACAATAAATTTGATAATGTAAGACGTATTTTATTTGAAATAATTAATTGTGTCCATTAATTATAATTAATTATGCTATCTCGGTGGGCAAAATATAAAGTTGGCTAGGGTTCTTTTGATTGGGTGGTTTTGATTGACATTTGGTAGTATTTTTGGGAATTTTTCAGTATCGAGACAACCACCTCCACCCCACGTTTTATTTTTATTTTTTGCTAATAATTAAATTTTGAAAATTGCATTACTAACGAAGTCCAAATACTTTTAAATCTCTTGCCCGACAAACAAATATTGAGTTTGCGCCCTAAACTTGACTGCTGTGCGCCAACATCGGCCTCAGCACAAGAGTCGAACAAATGACAACTCGTTTAAGTGGTATTTATAGGAAAAAGTCGGAAAATAACATCCTCTGCGTCAACCTGGTTGGACATATGAGTCAGACTTGAGTCAGTTTGAAGTGTTTGACGCAGATTGAACACATTAGTCAGGTATCAGTCAATAACAAATGGTTTGCGCAGCATGAACACTTTGGTTAGGTATGAGTCAATAACAACTGGTTGTTTTCGCTTGACAATTTTATATGAAATTGTTTATTTCACTTCAACACCAGCCTTAATAAAGAATATTAATTATACGGCGATGCATGGGGCGGCGTGCGCAGACTAAATCATCCAACTTGAATAATTATCCGCAGACGATTGAGTACAGGTTATGGGCAATTGCGTCCAAAGAAATACAAAGACAGTTGCAGACGTTTGAACTGTTTTATTATAATGCAAGCACTTTGAAGCGCAGTATGTAAAATAATTAAACTAAATTTAAATGATTACCTGCAGACACTTGACTATATCTTGTAGTAAAATGCGTCCTCGGAAAAGTACAAATTTTTCATTACATGAACGTCTGCACTATTTTTATTTATTTATTGAAATGAAGCACATTTTTCTTAATTCTCAGTAAGTAAATAGTAAATTGATTGTATTATTAATTGTAAAGTAAATACACACCTGAGAGAGCGCGTGGGCTCATTTATCCATGCCAATGAAGGATTATCTCGATCATGGAAATATATAAATTTGCTGATATGATTTGTATCGATTTTATATTCGACTGAGCGCATGAGGATCAAAAAACCTTTCTGGACTCGAAATGTTTGTCGGGTTACAAACTAGACAATGTCGAAGTTGTCCGTAGACAATGTTAATGTTTGTGAAGTCCGTGGACAATGTCAAAATTCAATTGTTTCAAAAGAAATAGTTTGGAGTAGTATGTTAAAAATAATCGAAGGTATTCCAATTCATTTTCATATTTTATTGGGTTTTAATGTCAACAAACCCTAACGCCATATATGACTGTAAAATTTACTTAAAGACACCGCCAGGTATAGACAAATACCGTCGTTATACCCGGATGGTAAAATCTTTCATGGTATATATTTCTTCCATATCGTACGTCTAGTGGAGTGTGCTACTCCAACCTGTTGGACAGTTGGCGATCTTCGTTTTGGCGCTAGTGAACTCATTTTCAATTCCAAGGCTAATTTCAAAGTTGTGTAAAAATATTGCGCAAATATAAATCGGCCTTTGAGAACAATGGAATATAAAATTGTGCAATATTGGCTTACGCGGCCAATAATATAGCACAACACAGAGTATTGCACAATAACATTGATCCGGTTGATACACAACTTTTAGTTATACTTACTGTAAAGAACTTCAAAAATTAATAAACATTAATTATACGTAAACGGATCACTTCAAATTGGTATTATATGAAAAATAGATAACAACTTCTTCGTCTTCTGAGTAACGCGAGCACCATGAGGTCGAGCGTTGTCATGCAGCAGTATGACTTGCCTGCTTCCTTGCCCAGTAAATGGCCGTTTCTGATCAAGTTCCCTGCTCAGTTTGTTCAATTGTCGGCTGTAGCGTTCTGAAGTAGTAATAAAGCACACCCTTCATGTCCCATCAGATACACAGGAGAACCTTCTTTAACTGAATGTTCTGTTTCGATGTCGATGTACTGGGTTGCCCGGGATCTATCCTCGACTTTTTATGTTTGGAATTCTCGTAAAAAATAAACTTTTTACCACCCGTCACAATTTTCCACAAGAAGGACTTCTTCTTTAGTTGCGGTTGTGTTCGGTCAACATATGTGGACCCACTTTCCAAGTTTTTAAATTTTGTTCATTTGGTACAAACGCATGTAAATAAAACGCTGGTTGGATGACTCCTAATCGAATCCTCCCTGCGAATCTTCATTCAGCAGAGATTGCAGTTCCGCATCTGCGAGCTTTCGAGGCTTTCCAGGGCTCGGCTGATCACCAAGATCAAAATCCTCATTTATAAGACGTTTGTACCAATAATTGCACGCTTCGTAAGACTCAATGTCGGCACGAAGAATACTAAAAATTGGTTCGCGTGCTTTAGAATTATTTTTTCTTTGGGAATTCGTATATCATGCAGTGCCAAATCTGCTGTTTATCAGTTGCCATCGTAAGCTCTGCTATTCTGAGAGGTTATGTCACGCACGTAGACTTGTCGTTCAGTGTTCTTTCTCGAAGTAAAAAATCTGTTAAAATTAATGGGGGTTGAGAAAGGTTCAGAGAAGTTTAGAGTGTATAGAGCAGTTTAGACCAATTCAGAACTTAGGTTTTCACTAAATTCTTGTTATCAATTAGCTTTTTTCAGAGACTATTTGATTTTTTTTTAAATCTTCCTGTATTGTAGCATAAATAAAAAATCTTAAAATATAAAGATAACACGTCAGATGAGCCGAATATGTGAGACAAAGTGGTTTTTTAGATTAGAGCGATTTAAAGCAGTTTAGAACAGTATAGAGTGTTCTTTTTCATTGCAGTCTTAACTGATTAGATAAATAGTCATATTTGAAGTTAAATAAATAGCATGTGTCTAAACAGTTTTTTAAAAAATTAACTAAAATTGTTGGAATGCATAGTCGTAATTAATGGTTCTCAGAAACAGCACACGCATCAAATTATTTGACTTCCCAATGTTTAATTCAAAATGAATTGATCCCAATTTATGTGAAAGCTTAAACCTAAATTTTCCTGCCGACCATTAAAGCTGACAATTTGTAAACATTTATCAATACGATTTTCGATCCATTAAACGTTACCAGCATTAAAATTTATCTGGGATCTGGGTTCTAGGAATCCTAGTGTAAACCTAGTAAATTGCCCTTTCAATTCCATTGTAAATTTTTTTTTAAAAAAAAACTTACTTTAGCGAACCTGCGTCTTCCGCGCAACAAAAATGCGCCTGTCAATATTTTTGAATTCGTCCTTCAGTTCTACACTCGTTTTGGAATATAGACATTGCTTTTCGAACCATTGTTTCTTGTGTTCATAAAAGTGACCGTTTACCTTAACAGCTGGTATGGATGCATTGGTTTTACTTGAATGACTTGTGGATATTTAGTATCACTAATGCAGAAGTTTCGCTTGTTACCGTATTCGTTAGAGAGCCAAATTTGATAAAGCCTTTAGACAACAGTTTCATTTCAAAAAGTAAATACAGGGCCAACGTAAAAATAGTCGATGGGCTATGTCGGTTTTGTCGAACAAAACAACAGACAATGGTAGCTTCATCTTTAGAAGCGATTAAGATTGGGGTTATACGGAAAATGAACTCCTGATACGCTCGTATTTTTACTATCTCCGCTGTACGATGCTAACTGTAATATAGGGGAACCGTAAACTATTATTCCAAAATTACTCCAAAGTATAAAACCACAAATTAAAATTTCTTCAATTAGTAGTGACATTAATAAATAATTTAATCAAAGAAGGCGACGAAAATTCCAATTGGATTGGTATTATTCCACACAGACCTCGGTAAACTTTGCTTGAAATTGACGCAAAATTGAACGAACAAACGTTTTGGTTGGCTATTACCTATTCCTTACTTGAAGTTATTACCAAAAACATGATTCATGGTCCATATGACAGCAATAACGGACATCCAGTCTATCGTCGACGATCAACTGAAGATGGCGCCAAATTTATCATTTTGAAGTATGAAACATTTGAAAACGCATGTACTTGACTACATAAAAAGAGCATTGTCGGGCAAGAGCATTGTCTCCACCGCCAACAACTATAACTACTCGTTTCTCAATGTGCGGAGATATTTTTTTGGGTACTTCACTCTTAAGTGCCAGCATACTACACACGGAGATAGATTCTTTCAAAAAAATCAGAACAGTAAACAACGAAGTGTATGCCACTTATCGTGAAACTTGTCAAAAACTAAATATTCTTGAAAACGATACGGATTGGCACACTTCACTAGTGCGTTTCGAATACTGCTCAACCACTGTAATTACGCACGTTATTTGCAGTCATATTGACAACGTGCTTCCCATCCAATCGTAGAGATCTTAACAAAAATAAAAAAGCTGCATGAATGAAGACATCCTACATCGGTCGTGTTAAATTAATTCAAATTCGGACATTCAATTAACCCCAACGTATATTGGTTTCGATTGAAGACGATTTTGGATCGATATGCAAACGACCACATTTGTTCCGAAATTGGTTCCGGAATTACACGTAGCTATGACAAAATTAAAATTGCAAAGCTGCAGATTATATTTCCTAGATGCATCCGAGGCAAAACTTTTCTCAATCCACTTATTTGGGTAACCATACGATCATGAAAAATATTGCACTTCAAATCACTAAGACCAGGTCAACTCATTATATGAAACTATAACTCACAAATTTCTCAAATAAAATTTTTCTTATCGCAAATTAATTAGTTTATCAAACACAAATTTTACTGGAAAAATAAAATTTTCTCGTTCTTCTTAAATTTTAGGTATAAAACTATTGAAGCGTGATGTTATAATTGCATTTGTTCGAAAAATATGTAACTGATCAGTGCTCGTGGCTTTTTGAACTTTGCTTTCAATATCACTATGTCTAGTAAAACCCACTAGTTTTAGATACATTAACATACAAGCCCTTCTAAGGCACCACATTTCTACGACTTGAAGAGCGCATTGTATTAAGTCAAATAGTAAGTATTCGATAAGGATGTTGAGTGCTGCTAAGTGAGAGGGTAGATAAATGACGGTCTCTCTGTCCAAAGCTTTAAGCAAAATTGAAGAAACACTAATAGTTCCAAGATTGGGGAGCAGTTTCAAAAGCAAAGCATGCTTGAAGTAAGTAGAGTAGAAGTAAGTGATACCGAATGATAGGAAACCCATGCTGTAATTGTGAAGGAAAGACTTCATCCGAACCACCTGATTTATAGGGTGGGAAGGAGAATAAACTCAAACACAAAGTGTTGCGAGTGACATGCCTATCGGCTAGGTTTCGGAATAACAGTACTGCTAGTTTGCTCAGAAGCAAAAAATCAGGATTGATAGTGCCGCAACCGGGAAAATGCGCAAAAGGCAGTAATTCAACAATTTCGTTTTTGGAAGGGGTAAGTTTGCCATCTAAAAGCTGCAGCAGACTTGATCTGCAAGATTCATTTTTTTACCAGATACCTATTCTGCCTGGCAAATCCAGAAAGATTATTAATCTCTCCGCAGAAGTTAATCCAAGATGACCTGCGAGCGGATCTTAAATGTAAACTCCCAATCAACGTGAAGGTTAGACCTTTCAGTTTTATTCTCGTTTGGTAATTTGGTCTTTCGTTTGGTAATAAAAGGACTGGATTTTTCGAAAGATAATGTTACTCAAGCTAAAGATGATGCTAGCAAATTAATGTCATCAGGCGAATGAATCTCGTTCAAAGGGGCACATGCTCACAAGAGAATATCTACTAGTTGGTTGCTTCTTATTGCGGTAAAGATTAGGTTTTTTAAGGTTAATGTTAAAAGAGATAAACCTGTGGTCAGATACGATATCATTAATCTCCTTCCAATTGATGAATAAATAAGGTCAATCAAATTTCCTCCGAGGGAGAAGTTTATTAGCCTTGTCTCGTAGAGCAGATCACACCAAGTACGTTTAGTTGTCGGTTGCGATATATTCCAAAAATGGTCCTGTGTGAATCAAACTGTAAATAGTTTAAAATCTTTATGTATATTTATACATTTATTTTTTCCAGTTGGTCATTAAAGATGCCACAACGGAACAATTTTCAGCCCGCGATTTGTGATTCTAAGGAGGTAAACTCATAGATCCCGGTGATCCAGAAAATCGATTCAATTTACTGGAAACTATAGATTCTGATTTTTTACGATATCTCTTCTTTAACTTAATTCTTCGGTGGTATTTTGAGGCAGATTATTCAAATAGTTAAAAAATATTATGTCAATTTTAGGATGCACGTCTCCTGCAAATATTATTAACTTATCCTTAAGTATGTGGTTATGGTAGTTGATAGGGCGACAGAAATCGAAAAACAAACCATCGTACAGGATGGGGGCTGTCACCCCAAACAAATTCTCGCTTTTTAGAAATATAAACGCAGTTGTTTTAATATCCTACGTTGACGTTTTTTGTGTGTTCAATTATCCTGATCCAGCCTCTATATCATATCGTAATTCTAAAATAAAGAACCCCCTAAAGCTGTACACAAATGGTAATACTTTGAGCAAGGGTGAGAGGTGAGATGAGATTTTGGTTGTTTTTAATTCGTATAGACTATGAATTTAAAATTATTTAAGCCTGATAGGAACCGATATCTGCAAGAATCCTGATTATTTAACTTTCGATAAAAAATGCTTAAATTCAGAACAGTATGCCAGTAACAATAGAACAAGTCTTTGCGTCACCATCCATAGTTTCCAAACTATACAAGGGGCTTCCATCTATGACCCGATTTATTTATTTTCGATTAACTTTCTAAAATGGAAAATAGTTACCAATCGGCTTTTTTTATTGTTTATAAAAATGGATTTTCTTTCCGAGAATTTTCTTCTAAATTGATTAAACTGCTTCCGATATATATCTAGCAATTGATCGCCAATATGGCATTTACCACCCGCAAACTTCAGTAATAAAAATTTAAAAATATCACGTAAATTCTCTATATGCTTCATCCAAAATACGTAACAAGCTAAAATACAGGGTGGGCCATAAGTCACTGAACATTGTTTTTTGATATAATTTTTGAATTCTTTATTGAAAATGAATAATTTTGATTGCAAAAGATAGTTTTAATCATGAAGAGTTTAAAAAAAAATAAGTTTTAAAAATAATATCTGTTAGATGCCTGCCATCAGCCTCTTCGCAAGCTGCTACCCTTTGCCATACCTGGTCCATAACTGAAGCCATAACTGGTTCATCACTAATTTCATTTATTATGTTGTCTTTTAGTTGTTGCAGTCCTTGCGGTTTATTTGCATATGCACGATCTTTCAAAAATCCCCACAAATAGAAATCTAGTGGTGTTAAGTCGGGTGATTGTGATGGCCAATTAACATCTCCAAATGAGTAGGGGCGTAGCTCCGTCTTGTTGAAACCACATTTCTTGAGTATTATTAAGTTCAGGAAACAAAAAATTTTCTAACATAGCCCTGTAACGCTCACTATTTACAGTCAATGCATCGCCTTGGAACGGGCCGTAGATCTTGTCTGCTGATATTCCGCACCAAACTGTGACTCTAAGTGGATGCAACAGGCGCTGTTGAATGAATCAGGATCGTCCGGTAATAATTCGGTCAATTTTGCACAAAATCTTTAGTGGGTTGCATAGGCTTGTAGCAAAACTTCATGTACTATTTGTATCTTGTACGGAAACAGCAATAATTTTTTGTTTCATTATCCTACGCAGTGTAGTTCTGGACATTTATCATATTTGAATTATTGAATTTTAGCAAAATAAAACTCAACAATTTGTGCTCGGTCCTCAATCGTATGGTTACTGAATCTACCAAACGTTGTTTCTATTACTGAAAAAATACAAAATAAAAAATACAATGTTCAGTGACGTATGGCCCACCCTGTAAAATTGGAAGGAACAGGCAAATAAGGAGCATCGTTTTATTCAGTCTTTTTGTAATTCGGCTTTTTCGCACATGCTTCATCTCTGTCAATGCTTTTGTGTTGCATACTTGTTTGCCGGAAAGTTTTAACCCGCAACGAATTTTCTGGAGCTTTCTGGAACGAAAATTTTCGCGATCAACAGTAAAATTCATTGCAGCTGAATGTAACGAAATAGAAAGGCGGTTCCAAGCATTCGATCAGCATAATTAACTCGCGCATACCGAAAGTTCAATACGCCACCGAGCCTTGCAAGTTCTTGACGTAGAAATGAGCGTCTTCCACTATCTCGTTGTTATGATAGATCTTCGTACCGCAGACACTGATGTTACCCGTGGTACGATGATACTCGTACCTTTAATGTGTGTAGAAGAGGTAATCGGTGTGCTAGAATCTTGTGTCCTTATCCATGATTTGCAGTTGAATGTAATCCAGCGGCGAGATCGTGACTGGTCGAGCTGCTTTGTATCCACTGATAGCCAGGCGAAGATAGATGATATCATGCAAACTCACGATGTTGTTGGTCGTCTTTCTCGAGATTTGCAGCAATTCACATTGGTTGCGATAGCTTGGAAATCCAGTCGTATCCGATTTTTCCTGAGGCCGACGGGTATCATTCGGAGTCATAACCGTAATTTTTATTGGGATTTGATCGATTTGAAGTTGGGTTGAGATGAGCCGTAAAGCAGAGAAGGTGATGAAATATCCACAAGCTCATCGCTATTGTCAATTTGTGGCTCTACATAAGCGTCTTGCAAGACGATGTTGTACTTGATAGTGACTTCAATATAATCGAAAGTAATGCAGTAAGATTTTGCTGTTAAAAAGTTAATGCAAGCCAACCGAAAGGTGAACTCCCGCAACAACTGCATGTTTCTTGGGATCATCGAGGCGGTCGCATATTTAAGCATTTTGTCAACATTTTAAGGTGATTGCGAACGCCATTGAAGTTGTTTACAAGAAGATAGCTGAAGTGAAAGTGGAAAAATGGATGATCGAATTATTGGTACGATCACCATGGCACGTATTTATTGACGGATTTATTGCTTGGAAGAGATGCTGGAGGCCGCGCTAAGCTCTGGTGAAGTCAGCAACATCAAACTGAGTCCTTGTCGTGACATTCTGCAAGTCGTGGTACAGCGGGTTGTTTTTTGTTCATCCACTCGACAGAACCGCTGACATTATCGCTATAAACGCACTTGTGATTGTCGAAATTCTCCAGCGTTCCCGTGATAATGACTAAATCGGTCGAAAATGTTTTGTGTAAAGAGAAGAAGCCATCGTACTTTACGATTTTCAAAACCGAGAGGCGTTGTTGAATGGCTGAATGTGTCCCTTGCTCAGTCGAGAAACTTGAGAATTCGGTAATCCTTTTTGCATTTTAAATTGATACTTTTCGCATTTTTTGACATTTTGCGTCCCTTAACTTTTTGTAATTACAAATATTTTGTAATTATTACCTTTAAGTTTTAATTGAGTTTCAGAGTTTGATTGAAAATTTCTAAAATAATAATTTAACTTGTCATTGAAATGCCAAAATATCTAAATTTTATGTCGAATACTAAATCTATAAAATTTCTGCAAATATTAAAACTGCTGGTACCTTTAAGGTCTGAAATGAATTTAATCCTACTTTGAACGAATTGTAAAAAATATTTTCCTCTTTAATCTGCCGAAAAGAATTTGTTAAGAATCGACACGATTACAAACGGGTTTTAGGAAGTGGGTCAAAAGTTGATTACAAGATATGGTCGACCACTCCACGCGAGGTTTGTATAGAGAATTTAGAAATAGCACTTTATTCGCCAGATCATACAGTAATGACGAATATAATTTAGCGCTAAGCAATTGAAGGATGAAGATACGAGTAACAGTCATTCCTATTTCGTTTAAAACTAATGTTCACAACACAAACACCTAACTCGTCTTGAAATTCATTAGCAGTAAATCGCAAAAAAATATCACAAAACTTAATTAAAGCAAAACATACCACCCGAAAACATAAAAACGTAGAAAAAATATTAATAAAATAAAAACGAAACCAGTCCATATCATAATTAAATAATTTAAATAATAATGTAATTAAAAATATAAATATAATTATAATTTAATTTTCTAAAAATAAAAAATAAAAATACTAAAAAAAAAACAATAAAATAAATAAATATTAATAATATAAAAATGCTAAAAACCACTTTATTTAATTTAATTTAATTATATAATTTATTATAATAATTATATTTATAAGTATTTATTACTGTTATAATGTATTTGTATAAAAAATTATATTAACTATTACACGATAAATAACTCATACATACATTTTTTTATACACACACACAACACACACGATTTTAATTTTAAACATTAACAAAATAAATATTATAAATTACACAGTGGGAAAAATTATTTTGGCTTTTTACAAAAACGAGCATAAAAATTAAAGTAATAATAAATTTATGTTTTAAAAAACAACAACAACAAAAAGTTTTGCATTTTTAAAATTTTAATTGAAATTCTAGTTATGTTACAAAAAATAATATTAAAAATCATAAAAATGTTTATGAAATTGTTGTAGAGAATAGACAACGAGCTTTACAATTTCGTAAAAGTACGTACGAGTATAACGGTCGAGAAAATTGAAAAATATTATTTTAATTTAAAATGTTTTTATGTTTTCTTTTATTGTACTATTTAAAAAAATTTAATATAACAAATAATTTTAATTTCTTGAATGTGACGAGAGCTCCTTCACCTGCATCGCCACGTGTTATATATATGTTCAAGGGTTCAAATTATTTAACCTCTGGCTTCGAGTATATTAGCGCTCGTAAAGTACCCGAACATTAAATATACGGGTACTGGGTATTTAACCAAAATACCCGGGTAACCGTTCTTGGGAGGATCATATCTGTGGTCAAAAGGCAAAAGGGAATAACTTTTTTCTGCCGGTTTTTTATTATTATTTCTACGGAATTTTTCGAGTTTGTTGAATAATGCCCTTTTGGAAAATCAGACTTTGCAATACCAAATCTAATAATTCAGTTATTTCCTTTTCCAAAACTCAATATGCAGTAAATTACTGGTTTAAGCGAAGTTATGTCGTTTTGCTAAAACCAGATAAACTACATTATCAATTATTATTCAAATAAATAAGTTTACAGCTTTGTCGTTATGGCTTTAAGATCAGTAATTATCTCTCTTTGCCAAGCGACACCCGCTTATGCACGGGGAAGGTTTATTTCGTTCTGGTCTTTAAGTTTTTTTGTATGGAAAATGTAAGCTTAGCAAACCTTACATTTAAAAATTTATATGAAAACCGGAGAGGAACGAAACGAAACCAAATGAATCTTGTGTGCCTCGGAGCTTTAGGCAGAATCCAAGCAGTAGGTAAGCAAGATAAAATTTTTTTTCGGAAGCAAGCCACTTAAAATATGTTATAAGAAATAAAACAATTTCAGATTTGTATAGGAAAAAAACATCTTATTCTTCTTCGGCAGGCTCTGTTAAATCTGAGATGGTAATCTAACATCGTTTCATCAACGAGGTTGTTATAAAAATTATGAAACATAGTAATTTTAATTGGCTCATTATAAGCTTTGCTGACTTTCTCGACCGCAATCGGATTTACTCCACGTCGCTTAACGTTTAAATGTTTAAATTTTTCGTCATCATCTAGAGAGTTCTTGTAACGGACAACACCATGCTCCTTCGTATATCTTAACCAACGAACCTGTCTCCATGAAGATTTGTTATTTTCGGTATCCGTGGTCCACCATAAAAATTTATTTTTAGATACGCTTCCAAAATCCAATATGTCGGTTTGACTCATGTCGTATCCAATGAATTTTGATTTTGTGCCGACAGTTCGTACAAACTGTCTAGTTTTCTTCTTCTCCTTTCTATAATCGAGTGATCGACTGTACTATAATTGAGTCACTGTATAAGACTATATGTTTTGTTGTAGGTGGTTCTATTTGTAATTTTTTCAACACACATGACGCAATTTCATTGCCACCGCGATTACCGATGGCTTCATGCCACATGACGCAAAAAGGTTGGTTCAAATTGAATGTCCACAAGGATCGTTTATAGAACGATATATTAGTATTTAACAACGGAGTTGGTAGACACTGCTGTAAATCAAAACTGAAGACTTTCAGTGTCTGATCACCCTTAGCTTTAATTTTGTCTGCTTCCTTACTTTTGTAAGCTTTTTCTGCATCTAAGTGATGGGTCTGTTGCTCGATTTTTAAAGCCTTAGATTAAAATTTTACAACCAATAAATTAAAATTCATTAAATTCATTTCTTACAGCCAATAAATTACTGTAATATTTCATCTGGCTAATTCTTTTCCCAGTAGTGACATCTTTTAAATGAAGATGTCATCCCCCAACTCCCCTGGGAAATAGAAGAAAATACACCATGGGATCACACTTTTCATCAAGAAATGAGAGCTGCTTAGTCTCACACGATCTTTTGTTGTTGACTCTTAGATCTCTATTATACGGTGGATCACCATCCGCATTTGCTTCAAATACAACAACTATCTCATTAGCTGTCGGGAGATTATATCGACTCTGATTGTTGCGGCGATCGATTGAAAAGTAAAGTCAGGAATGCTTGATCCAGATCATTCAAGCTCTTTTTCTAATTCATTTTCATTTGCTCTTCTTTGAGCATTTCGTTGCACCTCTTTGGCACGAACTTGAGGTAATTGGTCATCAGGAAGATTGGATCTTCGTTGAGATTGTCGTTTTGCGTCTTCAGCACGTACTTGAGCTAATTGCTCATCAGAATAAGTTGCTGACAAAGTTTGGCAGAGTTGGCAAAGTTTTGTTGTCAAAAAAGCAGATTGTCACCAAGGCGTAGTGCGTTGGGAACAAACAACAAACAAACCAACAACACTCGCCAACAATGGTGGTTAGGTTAGGTTTTAGTGGTTGCTATCGCACACTTAGGCCAGTTTTGGCCAATTGTGATAGCACAGGATCCGACATCATTAAACTCCCTTTAAACCCATCTAGTGCTATTCACATAGCGTAAGAGATCTCGCACATTACAGCTTTCGATATCAGAGAGGCTGTCCATAGTATATTTGCCCAAGTGATTATGTCTTCTGCCAGCAAGCGCAGGACATGAGCATATGAAGTGAACAAGAGTCTCCTCCTCCTCGTCGTCCTTGCAGAAGTGATTTACATCCAGACCCAGCCTTCTCGCATGATCTCCAAAAAGGCAGTGTCCGGTAGGTAGTCTTCCAATTTTACCTAAATCACGCTTCCTTAGTATGATCAAGATCTTGGATCGCTTCAATTCCAGCTCAGGCTATACTAGCTTCGCTACCCTGCCAGTTGGACCGGAGAGTCACCTAATATTTGTCAAGGCAACTGCTTTCTTTTGACTAGCTGCTTTCAGCCCAGACATAGGCCTTGGTTCCAGTTGGAGGGTCGTACCGTACCTGGCTAATTCGTCTGCCCTGCAATTTCCCTCAACGTCAGAGTGGCCCGGAACCCAGACCAACTGGACATTGAAGTGTTCATTCATCTCGTTAAGAGATCCAGCAATCCAGCAAAATAATGGCCGCTCGACTGTCCACACAGATAGTGATATCAGTCAACGATATTACACTGTGCCACTCGCCCCTCGCCAACAATTGCCACCTATAATTACAAAAGAAAAAAATAAACATTAATGTAATTATTATATAACAGTTTTTAATTTTAATATCCATTTAATTTTTTACTACAGTACTCATAAACTATTTACTACCCCCAAAATAGCAACTTACCTATAAGTATCAACGGTTTACTAACTTCAAATTATTCAGTGATTCGTGATCCCCTAAATTGAGTTCGGTAAGTTGTAGTAATTCCAAAAGCGTTGACAATATAGACGTATTTAATACTCACTTTGTGCTGCACAGAGATCGCTCCGCTTGATCAATTAAAATAGTAATCAAAATAAAACACAGTTTAAACAATGAACAGCATGCACACGTTAAACATTCCACGTTGCCGCTTTAACTTTAACCATGGTATACAAATATACAGCACTAAAGTTACAATTTTATAATAATCGAAAAAAAATCGCCCAACGCGCACGAATCATTGGTCAAGAATGTGAATCCCAAAACAAAGAAAATGCAACGGTTTGCATGATTTAATACGAAAAGATATGAAAGAATTTTGTTTGATTTGTGTAAGTCAAACACAGTATGCTTTGCGTTACTTTGTCTACAAAATAATTTTTTTTTGTATTAATAAAAATCGTCAAATAATAAACAGCAGGCTATGGAAGTATCAACATACATCCAACTTATTAATAACAAAAACTAGCATTTGCTTTACTTCGATTTTTACCCATACAACTTTTAAATATTAAACCCAGTGTTCCCATAATTTTTCCGGAAAACTCGTGTTTCTAGTCGGATTGAGTTTAGTACAAAGTGAAAACACCTATTTCAAGAGTTGTAACCTCTTAGAAGTATCTTAGGACAGAGGGTTATTACTTCGAATTTTACCTCTACAACTTTTGAATATTAAACCCAGTGTTCCCCTAACTTTTCCGGAAAACTCATGTTTTCTAGTTGGATTAGAGCTAGTATAAAGTGAAAACACCTATCTAAAGAGTTGTAACCTCTTATAAGTATCTTAGCACAGAGGGTTGTTACTTCGCATTTTACCTCTAAAACTTATGAATATTAAACCCAGTGTTCCCCTAATTTCTCCGAAAACTCATGTTTTCTAGTTGGATTGGGTCTAGTGCAAATTGAAAACACCTATTTCAAGAGTTGCGACCTCTTAGAAGTATCTTAGGACAAAGGGTTGTTACTTCGAATTTTACGTGTAAAACTTATGAATATTAAACCCAGTGTTCCCCTAATTTCTCCGAAAAATTCATGTTTTCTAGTTGGATTGGGTCTAGCACAAAGTGGAAACACCAATCAAAGAGTTGCAACCTCTTAGAAGTGTGTTAGGACAGAGGGTTTTTACTTCGATTTTTACCCCTACAACTTTTAAATATTAAACCCAGTGCTCCCCTAATTTTTCCGGAGAACTCGTGTTTTCTAGTCGGATTGGGTCTAGTACAAAGTGAAAATACCTATCTAAAGAGTTTTAACTTCATAGAAGTATTTTAGAACAGAGGGTTATTACTTCGATTTTTATCTCTACCACTTTTGAATATTAAACCCAGCGTTCCCCTAACTTTTCCGGAAAACTCATATTTTATAGTTGGATTGGGTCCAGTCCAAAGTGAAAACATTTATTCCGACAGTTGCAACCTCTTAGAAGTATCTTAGGACAGACGGTTGTTACTTCGAATACGTCTAAAACTTATGAATATTAAACCCAGTGTTCCCCTAATTTCTCCGAAAAATTCATGTTTTCTAGTTGGATTGGGTCTAGTACAAAGTGGAAACACCTATCAAAGAGTTGCAACCTCTTAGAAGTGTGTTGGGACAAAGGGTTTTTACTTCGATTTTTACCTCTAAAACTTTTGAATATTAACCCCAGTGTTCCCTAATTTTGCTGAAAAACTCATGTTTTCTAGTTGGATTGGGTCTAGTACAAAGTTAAAATGATTTTTACCTCCACAACTTTTGAATATTAAGCCCAGAGTTCGCCTAGTTTTTTCCGGAATATTCCTATTTACTAATTGAACTGGGTTTAGTGCAAAGTGAAAGCACCTATTTCAAGAGTTGCGACCTCTTAGTAGTATCTTAGGACAGAGGGTTTTTACTTCGATTTTTATCTCTACCACTTTTGAATATTAAACCCAGCGTTCCCCTAACTTTTCCGGAAAACTCATGTTTTCTAGTTGGATTAGAGCTAGTATAAAGTGAAAACACCTATCTAAAGAGTTGTAACCTCTTATAAGTATCTTAGCACAGAGGGTTGTTACTTCGAATTTTACCTCTAAAACTTATAAATATTAACCTCAGTGTTCCCCTAATTTCTTCAAAAACTCATGTTTTCTAGTTGAACTGGGTCTAGTGCAAAGTGAAAGCACCTATCTCAAGAGATGTATCCTCTTAGAAGTATTTTAGAACAGAGGGTTCTTACTTCGATTTCTACCTCTACAACTTGTGAACTCTCAAAAAGTTTTTTAATGAGGTCGATGACCACTTCCCAAAATTTCGACTTATATTCTGTGGAAGTCCAAAAAATAATTTAAACCGTATTGCCATTCCAGGACTATAACAAAATGCTGAAAATAGCCATGAAAATAGTCATTTGATCAATCAAGCACAAAAGCATAGTGAAATCGATGACCACACTTCCCAAAATCTCGACTTGTAGTCTTTCGAATTTCAAACAAGTTTTAATAAAATTTATATTTTAAGCTTATTCTTATCTTATACCAATACAATCATATTTGTTTAGTTTTTAAATGTAATTGTAATAAGTTTTGATGTTTTAAACCAATCGGTAAGACCAATTATTCGCAAATGCATATTTGCGAAAAAAAATCTTTAGTCTTTTATTTTGTAAAATATAGTTTCGCCTAAATGTTGATTTTTGCTGTATATTTACTAACACATATACAGATTTTTTTCCTAGGATTTATTTAGGAATTATTGCATTCCGGTAAGATTTTACCCATCCAAAAAAATCGTCCAACGCACCTAAAGAAGTTTTCATTTCAATCAAAAAGTATAGAACTTCGCAACTCTGCTCACCGGCCTAAAACCACTTGGCTAAACCATTTTTTTTTTACTTTTTCTGTTACATCTCGGAGGTCAAAGGTCGGACGATGCTCATCTTCAAACTCAGCTTTTTATTTTTATTTATTTATATTACGACTGAGTCTTGTACCCATTTAGTAATGGGTACAAGACTCAGTCGTAATATATTGCATAATAAAGTATTTGATTAGTCGGCGTAATCAAGTGATTATCCCCAGTTACGTGTAACTCCTCCTCAGATTTCTCGCTTCAGTAAGTCTACTGACCTCCTGGTCGCGAGATAAGTCCAGTGGTTTGGTTCTTTGCAGTCTTCTTATTGGTGTGGTAGTCAGCATACAGCATATGTCCAGATTTTCATGCTGGTGCAGTCGTTGTAGGTGTTTTGTTGCATGATGCTTGATTTCATCCGCGACAAGCTCGATCTTTAAATCTCGATGGAGGTGGTCGTTTCGAATGTACCACGGTGCATTAACAATGCATCGCAGGATTTTATTTTGAACTGTTTGTATGATTTTGATATTTGTCTTCTTGGCACAACCCCAGAGTTGGCTACCATATGTCCAAACAGGGTTCAGGATTTGTATAACAGCAGTTTGTTATGGATCGCTAGTTCAGATTGTCTCCCAAAGAGCCATTGCATTTTTCTAAATTTTATGTTAGTTCTTCTCTCATCTTTTTTATGTGTTCCTTTCTTCTAAGTTTAGCATCTAAAGTCATGCCGAGATATTTAGCAGTGTTTGCATGCGGTAATACTATCGAATTTATTTTTATTGGTTTTATATGATTAGTAAAAATCACTGGGATTGATTTTGCTTCATTTAATTTAATTCGCCATTTCTTTGTCCAATTACATATCAGGTTAGTAGCCTTCTGTAATTTACTAGTGGAGTCATTGATGTTCTTTGCTGTTGCAAGTATTGCCGTGTCAACGGCAAAAGTCCCCATAGTTGCTTCTGTAATTGGTATATCTCTATTATATAGGAGATAAAGGATTGGCCCAAGAACACTCCCTTGTGGTACTCCTGTCTTTATCTTTTTTAGCTGGGAGTATTCATTCTCATACTTTACTCGGAAGTGCCTCTCTGATATAAGGAATATACATCAGTAATTCGATGTACTTGTTCTATCGTAGAATGTTTTACGTAAATTCAAACTGATGTGGGGGGATTAGATTCCATTCTTCGATAATTGGTTTTAGTCTTTTAAGAAAAACCATTTTCAAATAGTTGCGATAATGTTGGTAGCAGAGAAATTGGCCTATATGAAGCTTTTCGGAGGTTTGTTCGGCGTAGTTTCCTCAACGTTTTCTCTGGTAACACTTTTATTATCTGACCCGTTATACGATCACATCCTGGAGCCTTATACGCATTCAGGTTATTCTTGATTTCCATTTTAGTTTTTTCAATGTTACAGGTGTAATTTTAATTTCATCCTGTTTATGTATCGGGGTAATATTTTCCTCTTCCGTTTGTTAAGGGGTAAGGCTGGAATATTTCTTCAATGTGATTTGCAAACAAATCTGCATTTTCTTTAGCATTTCGAGTACAATTTTCTTTACTTTTAATTGGTGGAACCTGAAGTTTGGGTATTTTAAGATTCTTAGTTGCTTTCCATAATGAATAGTCAGTATCTTTTTGCCCAGTTAGAGTACTGAGATATTTATTAACTCACTGATTTTTAATGAACTTATTAGATATTTTAATTTGTTGCACAAATGGTTAAATAGCCTCTTATTTTTCGGGTTTCGATGTTTTTGCCATTTCTTGCGTGCTTTTCTTTTATTTTTAAGAAGTTCTCTTACTTTCTCTGAGGAGTGCTTTCCCACGAATCACTTTGGATATTATGGATGAGCTTATCTAGTTCTTTTTCTATTTGGGCTGGTCCCTGTATTGGGTTCTGCAGACTAATTCTTTCTGTTAAATGTGTTTGAAAGAGGTGCCAATTGGTTTAGGAGCTCGTTAATTTCGGGTTGCTCTTTTTCATAATCATTGTTTGGCTAAGTATCATAATAACTGGTGAATGATCTGACGATAGACTCTGTACATGGATATAATTACCTGAAATCCCTCTTGTAATAAGGAAGTCTATAAGATTTGAAGTCGTACTGATATCCGTAGGGAAATAGGTTGGTGTACTGCCTGAGTGAAACTCGCATTTTAGGTGTTTGTCTGCTGCGAACAATTATTTTCGTTTAGCAGTCATTAACCGCGATCTCCAATAAATATTTTTTGCGTTATAGCCACCTCCAATTAAGAAGACACTTCCTAGTGTCGGGGGGCAGTATATTGCTGAGATACTACAAGGTTTAATATTGTTTAATTGTATTTTGCATGGAGAGCTTCTCGACTTTAAGTTCTTCGTTATGTTTTATATGACCTTTTATGAGGATAGCTGATCCACCTCTAGCTCAAACTTAGCTGAGCTATTAAAATTGCCGATTTTTTGAGACATAAAGGGGACGTGTACGACGTGGTCCAAAATTCTGTTAATATTAGCCGAAAATTACATGTTATTGAGGTTATCAGTAAATTTTCGCCGAAAAAAATTTCAAAAATCAATATCACATAATTCCATGTTTAAAGGTCATATGAGCTGAGTGAAGCTAGACCAATTCGTAAACCCAGCAGTTTATCCCATATTTATAATTTGTCGTATTAGGGGCTAATGAATTTGAGTTGTGGCACTAACAGTGAACACCTGTGCAAAAATCAGACCATATTTTATGTAGCATCATAGTGAAATAAATTAAAAGCTGGACGGATGTATAGTGGTAATTGGGAGTTGGTGAAGTTAGATAAGTTCGTAAATAGCTGAATTACTAGCTATTTATGTATTGGTCTAACTTCACCCAGTACAAATTACCACTGAATATGCGTTCAGCTTTTAATTTATTTCATTATGATGCTACAAAAAATATGGCCTGATTTTTGCACAGGTGTTCACTGTTAGTGCCACAACTCAAATTCATTAGCCCCTAATACGACAAATTATAAATATGGGATAAACTGCTGGGTTTACGAATTGGTCTAGCTTCACTCAGTTCATATGACCTTTAAACATTCGAATTATGTGATATCGATTTTTGAAATTTTCTTTCGGCTAATATCAACAGAATTTTGTACCACGATTTTGTGATACAAAATATTTCAATAATGCAGGTTTTTTTCGGCTGAAATTTTCGGCTAACTTCTGTAGCATAAGTTGAATAGCGAATGATCCAAAAACTCCAATTAATTTCTCGAGATGCCCTTAACTATCTCATATAACGCAGTAATCGCCCTTGTATTTCAATAGACCTTTCATATGACACTAAATTACGGCTAGGTATACAAATTACATACTCGTATTTTATAGACACCGCCACCATTGCTCCACTAATTCCATTAGCGCATTGTAAAAACTAAAAATGAATACAGTCGACCCATAATCTAAATTCAAAATACGATATAAAAGGAAATCACCACCCAACACAAAGTATATAACTATAATTAGCATTTATATTGTACAGACATCTACCTTTCAAATCTGTCGTACGCTGTAATAACCCGCCTCTATCTATAGTTTGCATTTGTATAAAATTTTACGATTTTTCGCGTAATTATACCTTAATACAAATATGTACTCGTACACCTACCTCCTATATAATATTCTTATCAGCATTCCATCAACAAAATAAAACTTTTTAAACGCGATAAACTTAATTTAGAAATTAGGTATGATATTGTATTAAAATTTAATCGCGCGCGTATACCGCAACCCAATAATTTAATTCGTCCGTAATACGTTCACGGGATTGTGTTGTATATAAACCTTCAAGGCTTTTAATTCCTATTTTTTTATTTACCCATAAAACTTTTTTTGTTTGTTAAATATGTTTAAATTTTATAAGGAATTTTTTTTAATGTAATTTTATTTGCATAAAAAGCACTTCTAGCCAAATGTTTGGAGTACGTCATTAAAAATCGATTAAATTTGTTATACTCGTACGTATGAGTACCGTACACAAAGAACAGCTTTTTACAGCAAATAAATTATTTTGACCAATCAAAATAGAAATCAATAAGAGTTACAATAAAAAAAATGTAAAAATTAAAGCTTTTTGTAAACTTTTTCAACGAACGAGATTGGTTTAAATAAAAGTATGGATAATTGAATTTTAGAGCGGAGCTTTAAGTTTATAAATATTTTAGTTCAGTTCTCTAAGTGTAATTTAATCTGATCGGTAAATATATTGAATATAGAAGCGTAATATACACAGACACAGAGACACAAACTACTAATTTTTTTATTATAAATTAAATTAGAACTTTATTATAAAAAAACACTATTTTTCAATATTATTATTATTTTGTAAATAAATAAAATGAAAAATTATTTTTTAAAATTAAAACGAATGAAATTATATAGAGACTGTGTACTTTGCAAATAGAATATAGTATAACAAAAAATATATTTGAATTAAATAATAAATAATTAAATAAAGAATGTATATAAAAAATAGTTATTAATAAAAAATACTATATATAGATAAAACAAAAACAAAAAATGCTTTTTTGAGTGTCCGATTATTATTTATTTTCCACACGTCGTATTTTAACACCCACCTAGTTTCAATTGATTTTACCGCTTACCTTTCACGTACACGAAATATAAAAAATATTTGTGTTGTGTTATTTAATTGGTTTTTTTTTGTGTCAATTACAACGATTAAATAAAAACAATATTAATATTAAATTATTATTAATAAACACAATAAAAAAAATAAAATAAATTCTATTTCCACAAGTCAATTAATTATTTTAGATTATTCCACAAACAATTATTACAATTAAATTTAGAAAATGTTTATGTTATTTTAAATACATATCAACCTTATAGTAAATATGTATAAAAGTTTTCAAATAATAAAAAATACAACAACAAAAAATTAAAAGCTTTTCATTACATATAAACAGTGTGGTGCGTCTTCGCGTATTTCTGTATTGTCTACAGTTTTGTCTACAATTTTAAATTTCACCGAGTGAAATCAAAATTTTTTATGGGCAATTCTAACCTGCTCAATTGCTAATGAAAAATTTTTTTAATTTTCATTACTTCACGGAACGCGACTTGACCCCCAGGATAGGAACCAAGCAGACAGTTTATCGATAAAAAAATATCAAGATAAAAAAATAATTTTTTAGGAGAAACAGCAGAAAGCAAAGGTTACTAGACATATTTTGATTTTAAAGCGAACCAAATTTATCAAGAAAGATTATTTATTTAGTTCTGTTTTTTAATCACCCAGTAAAATCAAAGGCCTGCTACAATTCAATTTGAAATTTTATGGATATTTTATTGATTTTTTTAATCGATAAAATTTGCACTTGGTTCTTACCCAGGTTTCATAAAATGTATTTTAACGTAAATAGTTGGCATTTCTTTAGCGTGCACTAGTAGCTCCAGTAATTTTCATACAAGCCGTTTACACGAGCCTGTCATACTTGATGATTACAAATCAATTGTAGTGGCGGTGGTGTAATTCTGAAAAATGGGAGAATCTTCTAGGGTATTTTTCTGTATCCAGCGGGCTTTATAGAAATTAATAATTTTTATTCTGGTTTAAATCGAGTAACGATATCAAATAAAATGTTTGTTTGCAATGTACTTTCCTGAGCTTAATCAATTATCATAACGTTGTTCGAGGCTAAATTTGGCTATGGTTTACTTTACGTACTCCTATGAAGTAAATAATCGATTAAGCTCAGGAAAGTAAATTTCTGACCTCATTCATCTCTAATGCCCGTACCTTGAGCAACGTAGTTGAGGTACTTGTAGGATAAATGAATTTTTGTGATTGATTTTGCTGTTTTTAGTTGTGTTACAATCCAAATTAAACCAAAATCAATACAATTGTGACGTACAGATACTATGTATTTTCCAGACTAAAATTGAATGACTTCGGGTCGGGATTTCTTAATGTAAGTGATATCCATTTTGTTTAGGTTAATTATCAATCAACGTTTGTTTTTTCTTGTCCTTTTTCACATGAGTTATCTTGCTTGAAATGAGGGACGAGTGGCGGAGGTAGATAAGGCAATAACAACTTCATCACTAACATTAAGCAACCATTGCAGTACAAATTTCGGTCACCTCTAGGGAACATCATAGAAGAAAGTGAATAATGGAATGGACTCCTCGGCATGCCAGTATACCTTGCTGAGAAGCCCTGACTAGAATTGCATCAATCAGTCATTAATCCACATGTATTCAAAATAATTACAAAAACGAATACTACAATAAATAATGCAAATCGCAAATATCGACCTTCACGATGGCTGAAGGACACGGATACGAATCGGAAATTGGAACATCAAAACTCTAACAGAAGAAACTAAGGCTAACAACAATTAGACAAAGAAATGAAACGTTAAAAATTCGAAATTCTCGGTTTCAGTGAAGTGAGATGGAAAACCGATGAATAAGGCGTGGGCATATCAACAACAACTAAAGCGTCGAAGGCGCTAGTGGAATAGAAACCAGTTAATAGCAGAATAACCGTAGTTTCATAACAAGAAATTCATTAAAAATTACGAAACACCACCTAATATTCAGTGATATGCCCCAACAAAAGACGCAGATGAAACTCTATAAACAACTACAAGCCACAATCACAAGGACACACGAGAAGGAGATGTCAATGTGAGAATTTTGAGAACAAAGTTTGTCATTTTTAGATAACCAAACATTCCAAGGTAGTCATTTGACCAACGCTTCCGAAAACCTTGATGATGATTAACGGAAATCTTTTCGTTCAGTAGGTTCGATTCTAGGATAGTAATTAGCGAACTACCAAACAATCCCGATAGTTACCAAAATGTGCCGGCGCACATCAACGCATTTGGATCAGATGAGTGCCAAGCATTACATCGTTTAATGATATTCCCGGATATGTGGCAAATTCTGAAATTTCTTGCATTCCGGTAGATTATGTAATTTTCACGCTTGAGACGGCGCTAATTGCTACGGAAAATTGTTTTAATTAGGCAAAATCGCCTAAACACACTGAGTATTCACATCTTGGAAACCTAGTGGTACAGGTACTTTAGGACTGAGGCTTTCTGAATCCTAAACATACGTAGTGCACCGGTTTTCCCTAGTTTTCCTATATTTCTAAATAGTTCCAATCTCATCGAGAAGTGTTGTGCTGAGTACCGTTATCTGCTTCACATTCGCACATTCAACTCTTGGCTCATTCAATTTAATATAAAGCGCGAAAGAATTTTAAAAAAAATTACCATTTGCTCAGTCTCATGTGGAAAGGCACAATGGGAATATTCAGCGCACTGAAGTTCTCACTGGGAGCTGAAATATTCGTTTACTCCTAAATACTTGTACATAGATAACTCTTCATATATTAATCACGAAAGTTTAATAAACACCACACAAACCAAAATAATATTCATTATTCAGGATCGAGCAGTAATGACAGAATAACTCTAATCTAAGGAAACTTAGATGTTCTATGCACAAGCTTAGAAGTGCATTTTTCGCCTGGAAACGAACCAAATAGCAAAAGAGTTAAAATTGTTAGAGTAGCAAGAAATAAACATTTCCATGAAGTATTTATTGCAAAACAAAATAGTTTCAAACGGTACGTCACAGAACATGGTAATAAAGACCCATGGAGACTTGTATACAAATTTGCCGCTGACAAAGCAAGACCTCCAGAAGTTTTGAACACCATCAGGAAGTCAAATGGAGTCGTCATTGATACGTGGCATGACACACGCTTGGAATTGCTTATAGCTTACTTCTTCCGGACGAAACGCCAGACGAAACAGGGCCTCAAGCAGAAATGCGCGAGATCGCTACCAACAGTAGTTGGAACGATGCGGAAGATCCCCTATTTACGTGGGAGGAGGTCACCAGTGCCTTAACTTGCTTTAAGCGTAACAAGTCCCGCGGACTTGACAACTTGAACGCTGAAATAATCCAGCTGGCCTGGCCCATCATAGGGTCTAGCATAGTAAAATTATTAAACAGCTGCTTAAAATTTGGTTACTTCCCCAAGGTGTGGAAAAAGGGTGAAATCATTATAATCAGGAAACCTGGCGATAGAGATCCACTATGTTCGAAATCTTATAAATCCATAATGTTACTACCAGTTATGGGAAAGAAAGGTTGCTTGCCACTCGCATTACACCGCGAGTTGAACAGGGTGCACTGTTCTCGGACAAGCAATTCGGATTTCGATGTAGCATGTCTACTGAGGAGTCCGTCAAAACCCAAAGTTATAAATATGTTATGGGTATATTCTTGGACATTGCCGGATCATTTGATAATCTTACGTGGCCTAGTGTCATCGCAAGTTTATCGATCTATAATCTCCATAGAAACACTATGAATGTTTTTAGGAGCTACTTCAGCAATCGATACGCAGTAATCAGAGAAATGTATGGTTCTGTTTCAAAGGAAATTACGAAAGGATGTCCTCAGGGCTCTATTATGGGTTCTCTAGTCTGGAATATCGTGTCTAACACAAGCATGATCAACAACTTTGAGGAAATTGCATTCGCGGATGACAAAGTCATTCTGGTGCACGGCAACTCGAGACTCGAACTTCAGCGCCAGGGTCAAATCGCAATAAATAATATGATTCAATGGTGTTAAGTAAATAAGATGTCACTATCAGCAGAGAAAACAGTGATGCTGCAACTAAAGGGCAAATTTCACTCTAGTCGACCACCAACAATATCACTAAACGGTAGAAACATGGAAATGGTCAAGTGCGTTAGATATCTAGGTGTTGACCTTGACGAATGAATGGGCGTAGCACCCCACGTTTTTAGAGTCTGTAAAAACGCTAAGAAGCTATTCCACTCTTTGGCGAGAGTGTCACGAGAGGGATGGGGACTTAATCACAAAACACTGAAGTTAATATACAAAGGTGTGGCGGAGGCGCTTTTCACGTATGCGGCGGCTGGTTGGTATGATAGGTTAAACTGTCACCATATCAGAACACTAGAAAGTGCTCAGAGGAATATCCTGCTAGGAGTAACAAAAGCTTACCGAACGGTTTCTAAAGATGCTGTAGTGGTTCTGGCCGACTTACTCCCGGTTGATATTCTAATTAAAAAACGAGCGAACTTACACCTAAGAAGACGTGACCAAAATGATACAGGTGAATATGTACATGAAGCTGATATTAGGCAGGATCAATATAATAATAAAAATGGTATAGAAGCGATGGCGATTGATCTCTGGCAACGAAGGTGGAATGAATCAAACAATGGAAGGCATACCTTTGGCTTCATTCCTGACATAAAAGAAAGACTAAAAATGAAATTACCACTGACGAGCTCGATGTGTCAAGTTATCTCTGGACATGGTAAGTTTAAAGCATACCTGTAGAGATTTAAGGTAACAAACCAGTGTCAATGTCTATGCGGATCGGAAGTAGAAGACGTTAAGCACCTACTTTTCGATTGTAACGAGGTGACGGTGTGTCACTAAAACACAAGTGGCTTGGTAATATATACAAGAATTACCACTGCCTATATTTCTAAGCAACGATTTACTCCCGAAGTTTCAGCCGTATTGTGGTGGACTGATCAACGTCTTAAAAGAACGGAACAGTGTACAATAGTAGACCGGTAAAACGGAATGTACATGTCTCCCCGTGACTATAAAGGCTGAAATGCACAAGCACTGGTATCGATTAACAACGCTAATTAATTAACATGAAAAATTGGTTAAGTAAACTGATTCAAATTTGAATAATTCTTAGTTTAAGGTTATACCTAGATATAAGAATTGGCGAAAATTTTTCCGGAAATGTTGACTACGATGAATGAATTTAAAAAAATTAAAAAAAAGCACTCAGTGTGTATTTTCTCTATTAAATATTTTTGGTTTCCTTTTTATTTTTTTCATTTTTGTTCAGTTATTCGGGTTACCAAAGCGTTCATTTAAAAATCTACTTAAAGAAGGTTTACCGATGTGCTCAAAATATGCTTATGTTAAATGCCTATTTGTATCAAAGCATATTTCATAATACATACGAGTATGTGCACAACACAATTACTGATTTTATGCTTTATCGGATTTTCACAAGATTTCTTAAAAACTTTCTAAATTATTTTCTAATGTACTTACCAGCTTGATAACATAATATGACGTAAAATAATTTTACATAAATTTACAGTTTATTTTCTACTAGAATATTATGTCATGTGTCATGTAAAATTAAATTCCTTAGTTATTCCTCAGACAAACATAGGTTATTGTGTCACAGTTCATTAAATTCTGTACAACATAATTGTGTTTTCTCGTAACTTGTATAAAATAAATGTAATGTTAGTACTCGTAAATAAAAAATTTCATTAAATTTTTATTGTCTCCGTACAAATACAAATTCATTTAATTACTCCTTAGATAATTAAAATATTGTTTTCTTGTATACAGGGTGTCCCAGAATTGGACTTTTTTTCGAATTGTTGATGGTGCAAAAGTCGTTCCACTTTTAGTGTTTTTAGAGAAATGACATGCACACCCACCAAACAATTAATTTAAAAAAAAAGCAAGAGTTCGTTTGTTTAACTTTTTTTTTTAATACGATCTAGAAGAGTGTGCCTTTCCAATAACATCATTTTTATAAGTTATAATCACTTCTGTCAAATAAAAACAATAGTTTTGTAAAGTCTCTTTGTTTCTCAAAAATATTTTGTTGCTATTTAAATGACGACAGCATATGAACCCATATACCAAACACGTGAGAGTGACGAATTCTTACCGACTAAACCACCACCTTACCACCACCGTTAGAATTAACTCCTTGCTGAATTAGTGCTTCTTTCGAGGAGGCTTCTCAAGTCATTTTCGGATGCCACCATAAACTCCAGTATATTTTCAGGTGTTAGTTGGACCCCTCGTGCACAGATACTGTTTCTCTCCTCAGTAAATCGTGGACACTCGAATACTACGTGCTCTACGTTCTCCATTACTCCGATACATAAAGGGCAATCTGGTGGCTCTTCTTGTTTGAATCTGAACAGGTATGATCTAAAGTAACCATGACCCGACAGAAACTGCATAAGATGATAATCCACATCTCCGTGTCGCCTATTTAGCAACGCCTCGATGTAGGGAATCAGGCGAGGGGTCCATCTACCTTTCGTCGACTCACCCCATCTTCTCTGCCATACAGTGATCGCCTCAGCCCGTGCTAATCGGTTTGGCGCTCCTTGGCCAGTAGATCTATTGGGGGCATTTCCGCAAAAACACAGGCAGCGTCTTTTGACACCATCCGAAATGCGCACAATACTCTCAGAGCGCTTGGATTGAACTGTTGCTACTCTTTGCCTATTAGTATCCTTTTCCAATAAGTTGACCCAAATTGGTGCCTCATACATCATTGTAGATGTAACGACGTTGGCAAGCAGAACTCTGCTGCTCATCCGCGCCTCTCTTGTACTCGGCATTATTCGTGCTAGTGCCGCACTTACTCTCCTTGCTCGCTCGCTAGTGGTAATGAGATATGTCTTATATGACAATCTCGGATCGATCATTACCCCTAGGTATCTGTTGGATGGTTGACTAACCATTTGTTGGGCTCCAATCTCTAAGGTTATACTCTTCATTACTTTTATGCTAGTAATAAGGGCAGCTCCTGTGTTGTTTGCTAGTTGCAGCCTTATTATTGCAGTCAAATTACAGATCTCCACAATCTCCTCTCTGTGTTTTGCGGCAACTACCCGTGCATCACTTGGTTTGGGCAGTCGAAGTACACCATCGTACATCACATTCCAGAGTATTGAACCTAACACTGATCCTTGAGGATCAATATGATAAATCAAGATTCTCTAAACTAGCTGGAAACTAGTCTCAGCAGTTATTTGTTTCTCACGTCCAATGTAACTATAGCACAGTATTTTCTACTACCACGTAGCCATCAAGAACCGGATATCGTCTAGTGATATAGTGTGTTTTATCTGCCGTATTCAACAGGCAGACTGGATGCCAGGAGAACGGCTCACTTGGTGGTTTGTCCCCTTTTGGCAACAGTACCAGTATTTGTTCCTTCCATTTACTAAGGAACAGCCCCTCCCCAACTAAGCATGCAGTATGTACTTCCGTGAATATGTTTAGGATTTATTGTTACCCACTCTGCCGCATGCCTTGAGAACCTCCTCCTCATTAACTGGTAGTACACAATCCTCCTTGTTGCCTAATACTTCTAACGCACAATCGGGTTGCTGCAGGAACAGGTGACTTACTATGTCAGACAGCATTGCCAGGCATGTGGGAGCAATGGCGTAATTTCTTCTGAGTTTTTCATCACCAATCGGTAGGGTCTACTCCAGGGATCACGGTCGACCTCCTCATACAGTTCGCGAAAGCACGAGCTTTACAATATCGTTGTCGGAGGGAAGAGTTTTCGACGTGTCTAGGCACGCTGGTATTGCCTTCTTGCGTTCCGACACCTTTTACGCAATTCCGAAATGTCGCCGTTCCTCCAGAAGGCCGGTTTTCTACGATTATCCAACATCCTTCTTGGCGTTGCTGCATCAGGCTCTTGTAACATGTCTCATAAGCCGGACGGTTTTGTTATTTGCGGTACCAGATAGGGTAAGATCCTCCATCATGAGACGGAAAATGTTCTCATCAAACGCTGCGGACTTCCATCCTATTTTCTTCCTGTGTCTAGCTATAGTCCGTTGGGGGTCCACTATCTGCCAGCTCATACACAATATCTTGAACGTATATAAGCTGCTCCACCTCCATGCTACTCCTCTATCGGCAAGGCAATTGCTCATAAACGTTAGATCAACTATCGAGGTTGCATTTCCTCTACAGAAAGTAGGTGTATTTCCTGTATTCATTAATACGACCGGTAATGATGCGAAGGCTTCTAACAATGCGGTACCTCTGCTACTGGTTTCTCTGCTTCCCCACTCTATGGCCCATGCATTAAAATCCCCGGCTATGAACAACGGGTTGTGGCTCCGTGCATCATCCGTTAATTGATCGAGAAATGTTTTAAATTCTTCAATCGATGCACTAGGAGGTGCGAAGCAACTATAAGTATGAACGCCGTTCACTTTGGCTCTGACAAACCCGGGTACAGAACTCACACCAATTTGCTGTAGCTTCCTGTAGCAGCAGCTCGATTCGATCTATTTGAAGCCCAACACCGTCTGTCAAGGTTCCTATATTGTTCACACACAATTACAACATCCGCTTCCACTTCTTGTACGGATTGCTGCAGCAGGTCCTGGGCAGCCTCACAGTGGTTAAGATTGACTTGGATGACTATCATTTCCAACGCTCTATTTACAGCGCTTTCTGGTAAATCGGACTTCTAATACTACCAGTTACGTGTTTGCTACAGCCTTTTGCCGTTTCATCGCATAGCATGCATTTTGAATCTTTTTGGCATGTCTTAGCAAAGTTCCCTTCTTCACTACATCTCCTGCAGGGCCTTGATCTATCCGCTTCGCTTCTACAGTTCTATGACCGATGCCCATAACCGTGGCAGCTCTATTTTTTCCACGATTCGACAGGAAACCCAGCCGATTCTAACTTTGCCCACTTCTAGCACTTTCCCAACCATATATTGTTAGGGAGGCTAACAACCGCTGTCTGCTGTCCCCGGTAGACCTTTTGAGTGATTTAACAATACAGACACCTTTCACATCTTCAAACTGTGGTTCCAGAGCCTCTCTCACCTCTTCAGATGTGGTAACCTCGTCGATGTATTTGATCACCAGTAACGCCTTCTGGGTCAAAGTTTTAACTGACGCATCGCCCCTGATCGCTTTCGAAATATTGCGGTCTTCTGTAGTTTGTAGCTCGAGCAAAAGGTCTCCACTATAAGTTTGACCTATGTTCGATACAGTTTGACCAAGAGTATTTAGCGTCAGGTCCACCTTAACTTTCCGCAGCAGATCGGCGAATGAAATACACGTCACTCTTCTTTACTACCAGCGCATCTGGGCGAGCCTGTTTATTTCTCCATTATTCGACATAGACACCGTGGTATTTTGCTTCTTTTTTTCGTCCTCCTTATCGTTAAGGGTCTGCGACATTCGAAGTACTTTTCTGCTCACAGTTCGTAGACGAACTAAATTTTCCTTCCCATCATTATTGATCCGTGAAGTTTGGCACTTTCCAAAACGTCCATCTTACTTATAGCTGAGCCATAAAGTGTGCTAATGGTGCTTATCATCTTCTTGATCTCGCTATGAACATTATTTCTGGGCTTTACGAACTCCACCAGTTCCTCAATTTTTTTCCTAAGCCTGGTTAGCCTTATTTCTTTGGTTTCCTTTTTGTACCTCCCCAAACAAGGCGATGAATAACATCTCTTCAATGTATTGGTCATCGCTCACTTCTTAGGGGATCTTTGTAATAAGGCACTCTTTCCAAACGAGTTAGCGGGTGTTCTATCCCCATGCATGGATTCAGTGCTTCCTCTCTCTTCGCTTGTAGGCATATCTGTCACATCGGCCAAGTTCGCCGTCGTTGTAACATTGCAGTTGCTTCATCTCGACCGTTGGTAACCTGCTTGTTCACTCCATTCAGCCGGTACTGGGTTTCCTACTCCCTGCACCGTAACTGAACTCTTCTCAACTAAGCTCATCTTGGATTCTTTTTCGTGTCGCCCCTAGCATTTTATACTTTCTGCCAAGTAGGTACACAGCCGCCCCTCCTGGGGTACAATCGCTGACCGGGAAGCCGCTTAATGTGAGCCAGACGTTCCAGGATTTATGTCGCATAGCTCTTAAGCGCGTTATTTGCAAGTGACCTATGTGACCTGTAACAAATTGATTATTTACGGAACACACGATAATTTCTTTAATATCTCGTGCACTATATGCATCAATCAAGTATAATGTAGTGGTGTCCATTTATGCAATGTACTTTCACGATACTTGCAAACGGAATCGATATTGATGATTGGTGCAATACAAAGTAATCGAATAAACAGCTCTTCTTTAAATAGTAAGTGTAATGAACATTTAAGAGTGAATGTACTGAGACATGTTGGCGCGCAATTTCTAGTTAGACGAGTTCTATATATTAACAATAAAAATTGAACGAAGCCAAAATTTTTACGTTTTGTGGTAGGGATTCTGCGGGGAAACGAAAAAGATATATAAACCCATGGAAAAATGCACAAGGAGGTCGGGGGATGATCAAGAGTGGACTTAAAATTAATTGACGTGTGCGCTTCATTTAATTTTAAAGAAAAAAAACAAAAAAAAAAAAAACGAAAAGATACCATAAATTAAAACAGTGTAAACTTTGTGTAAATTAAAAAAAATGTTATGTAAATTCGAACATGTAAAGGTATAAACTAATTATAAAAAAAAAATAAAATAAAAAAATCAACTAAATAATTGTAAGATTCTAAAATCAAAAGAAAATTATATATTAAATTAATTTTTTTTGTTTGGTAAAAGATTATAATTGTGTTACATCTTACATGAGTGTATAATAAACTGTAAAGCATGCGGAATATATATATATTATTAATAAAAGTTAATATGTAAAGATGGGAAAAATTTTATGAAGTGTGCAGTTTTTTTATTCAATCCGCTACACCAATTTTTTGAACATTTTCATGTCGTAGTAGTGATACATTGTTTGATCAATGATTGTGCAAGGTCGTGCGACACTAAAATGGATTTTGTGTTTGTGACGATCAGTTTATAATAATCAAAAACTTAAAACATTATCTATAATAATAATAATAATAATAATAATAAATACTGAAAAAGTGTACATGCAATAATTAATAATAAAAGTAATAATAATATTGACTGTAATAACTAGTTCCGTGAACCGTGCTTGGTGTGTAAATTGACCACAGAACATAAAATTAAGAATTCCGTATCACTAGGTGGTCATGCCGCTCATATAGATTACACCCAAGACCGACAAGTATATACCGAAAAAAGTACCATTATCGTGATTTTACTCAATGCGTACAATAATATCAGCTGTAACACGAACCAGTACATGTGAACTCCCGAGCTACATCAAAGACGTTATATAAGACGAAGGACATCTGCAGCAGAATCTTCCGAATCCGGTAAATTGGTGAGATAAATGAACACGCATACCGCTAAGGACACCATCGTTCATCACAACAACAAAGGAGTTGGTGACGTACCTCTTAATTTATTAAATAATTTAATTTTTTTTTTCCAATTAGATTTTGTCTCTTTAAATTTGGTCATTGCTTACATTTTGCTCTTTAAATTTTAATTTTATTTTTGTTTTCAAAATAGTAGTAGTAGAGTAGTACATTTCATTCAAAGATTTTCTCGTGCATTTTTGTGAATGGTTTCTTTTTTTTTTGGGTTTGTTTATTTTACTTATTTTGTTCATGCTTTTCCCTCAATGACTTTTGGGACTGCGTACACTAAGCGAAACAAGTTTTATTTCTTTTTGATGATCATTGACTCTGTGCATTTTGGGTATATTATTTTCGTTGTGTATATTTAATAGGTAAAATGCTTCAATAGTTGTGTAATTATTTGTGGGATGACCTTAGTATAAGCGGTATATTTATTGACAAACCATATATAGCACACCATAAGACAATTTAAATTATTATAGATATCTTTATTGTAAAATGGCTGTCGGCGGTACATGGCAAGATCCCTCCCTAGCCACTGAAAGCTACCCGAATTATGAGATGTGGTATGTGCCGTCGAATACGACCCAAGTCATTCGTTACAGACCCCTCTCTGACTTCCACCTCGGCCTAGCTTCCTAGAACCGAGTTACCACCGACACGAGCGTGAACGTAGTCAAGCGGAGTACGGATGAAGAGGCTAGTCTAATAATGCAAGTACCAGATATCATCGCATCATATCCAATTAGTCGGTGTGTGTGTGTGTGTGTGTTTGTGTTGCGTTTGTGTGTGTGTGTGTGTGTGTGTGTGTGTGTGTGTGTGTGTGTGTGTGTGTGTGTGTGTGTGTGTGTGTGTGTGTGTGTGTGTGTGTGTGTGTCAGCAGGTAAAAGGTCTTATACACATTGCGTTAAGGGTGCAACAGATTTATGGCACTCCCGAACGTCTTGATAAACAACGAACACTTATAGATGGGTCGTCTGTCACCATTCCAATTACCCAATTTTCGTATATATCAAGTTGGCCGTCTGTTTCATATCTTCCCGGATGACCAGGGACTTCACCTACACTGTACATTTGAAATACTCTGTAATCGGGAAAGCGTTCCCCATTTCAACATCGTTTCTGGTATTCTGTTGTTGCTGCACGGGCGTTGCCATTACATAAGCCATAAATCAAACACATTTCTGCATATTCGCGGTGGGTATAAACCACATGACTTATGTACATTTTAATTATAAACGTTCGAGCATGTATGTATGGAACTACTAGCATGAATTACAAAATGTTTTTCTTTTTACACGACAAATTTTGTTTAATTCGGGCTACTAGATTTGCTTAAAAAATTGTCAGTTTACCATTGTGTTCATTATTTTGTTTTATTTCTGACAAAGCATCGATTTTAGAAATCGAAAAAACATTCTGTTGTGAATAGTCCAGTGTGTGATACCATTTTAAAATCTGCATTAGTGTCGCATATTTTTCTGAAAATGCTTCAATTTTTTTAGTACATTATTTCCCGCTGGCGTCACTTAAACATAAACAAAAAACTTTGAGAAACATCACCCTGCTTCGTTTGATCGTTCAATTCTGGAGCACCCTGTATATTTTGTTACATTTAGAATATTTATTCTTACGAACAGTTTCAAGGTGAATGTATTAAAATGAGGTGTATGTATTCGCTATCAGGTTTACGTTGCTAACAAGTATAATTCATGGTGTCAACGTTTAGGACGCCTGTACGATACATGGAAGGAATATTCTTAGACTAAACCAAAAATGTTTTGCCAGCTTCATACTCGTTATGTAGAAAATGTGACATACAAATATTGGGGGTTATTTAGTTTATGTGGCACAATTTCTAAAAATAAAATTTTATTATTCGGTTGAAGTCGCAAAAATACCTAGCTCCTAGATAAATGAAAAACCATTTTCCTAAATACATCTTTTATATACACAAAATAAAACGAAATCATTTATCATTTTCCTATCATCGTGTATCCACGCGCCCACACATACAATTTACCTCTTTCCACAAAGCGACATGACACAGAGCCGCAGCTTGATAAAGAAGAAATCTATGCGCGTCTTCCAAAATTGTTATCGCAAATCTCATATATGAAAAACAATATTTTATTTATAATATATTCATTGTTACAGTTATATTCGGGTGGAAAAGAAAAGTTTTAAATATTTTAAACTCTAAACTTTTCCTTTGCTACTTTGCATTTTTCATTTCTTCATTATACAGTTTCATGTTTAAAACACAACCAAATAGAATCAAACCTCCTTTCTTCAATTCTGTATACTCGTACCTACGTTTGTATTCGTATATAGGATAAAATTGTTTTTTTTTCTCTAGATGCTGAGCAAAGTAAATGAAAATGTTAAAGAAAAACATTAAAAAAGTTTTTCAATTTTCTACAAACAAAAATAGCGAATTTGTTTTTTGCTGTGGTGATGTTGGTAAACGAATGAAATGTGAAAAATTGCATATCGTAATGAAATGGTTTAAATTTAATATCAATAATCGTACGGTGGAATAAACTGACAATTATCCGACAGCAATTTTGGAACAGCCGGAAATTAACTGAACATTTAGAAGAGATTTGTCATTAACGGAATTCTATTATGAATAGGACCGGCATTATTCGTCACACCATCCAGTATTTCGGCCTACAGTCCAATCAATACCGTCCAATCTATGTTATAATTTCGGAACGACCCGATTGATGACACCTAGCGATTGTACGACACAAGACAATACAATCCTAATCTACTAGAGCGAATGATGATATTGGTATTCAACAATTACTTCTCTTAAATTGGTTCCGGCTACTTTCGGCTTCCTAAACATTATAAACCTTATAATTTAAGCTTTCCCGAGCTACTGAAAATAAATAAAAGTAAAGAAAAGCTTATGGTACTGAAAATTCAAAATATTGACTATATGTGGTTTCAATTCTCACAGGCCTGGCTTACTAATAAAATGGGGAAGACTGGGAAAAATGGGCCCGAGAAACAGCCCCAACACCAATCATCGTGACAAAATAATTTAACGATGCGCTTATTGTTAACTACACCTACGTAACTCGAACATTCATAATATAATGGGTTGGGGGGAAAAATCCAGTTTTTTTCGCTAGATGGCTTTAGACTGTCTTCCAAACACTGACTTATTTGTGGACACCGACTTATACAAATAAGTCACCTAGCCAGGAGACTTATTTGAATAAGGATAAGTACGTCTAAACAGAAATGTCTCCAAAAATGTGTCTCAACATGTCAAGATTTTTTTTTCTTCTATATAATATAAATTGCTTTAGTGGTATTCTCGTGATGTATTTGTCACAGGGGGCCATACTGATACTCGTTGGAAAGGGAGATTCATGTATCAAAAATATTATTTCGTCATTGTTTTGATTGATCGATTCAGTTGTGAGTTGCAGCGTGTCAAATATGGTGGTAAACAATCGCTATATTTTACAATTTTGATTCGATAAAGGTGAAAACGCAAGGCAAGCGGCTGATATTATAAATGGTGTCTATAGTCTCGTTACTGTCACAGCCAATCACGTGCAATCAAAGATGCACCACGTACTGGAAGGCCTACCGGCGAAAATGTGAAAAAGATCCTGGAAATTATCGCAGTAGACCAACATGCGAGTTGTCTTAGCATCGCCCAGGATCTGAAGATCGAACACCAATGGTTTTAAACCATATGCATAAGGCTGGCTTCAAGGAGAACCTCGATGTTTTGGTGCCGCGCGAGTTGACGCACAAGAACTTGATGGACCGTGCTTCAATTTACGAATTCTTGACCAAACGGAACGAAATCGTGCCATTTCTGAAGCGGATGGTGACTGGCGACATGAAACGGGTCACATACGATAATGTCAAGCGGAAACGATCATGCTCGAAGGATGATAAAGCGGCCCAAACGGTGGCCAAACCAGGATTCACAGCCATGAATGTTTAGCTGTATATTTGATGGGATTCTGACAAAATCATCTACTGCTACCCAATTTTCAAACGCTCAATTTGAACCTCTAGTGCCAGCAATTGGACCGACTGTAGGCAACAATCGACTAGAAGCGGCTCGAATTAGCCAATAGGAGGGGCGTCAAATGCCACCACATACGTTCATGATGACCCGCCAGAAGCTCAAGGAGCGTGTTTTTGGAGGTTATTATGCATCCACCTTATAGTCTGAACCTGGTACCAAACGATTTTCATCTCTTTTTGTCCAAGTTTTATAATAAGGGTTTAAAATTTATATTTAGAAAATATAACAAACTAGCATATACCCGGCGTGGGCTGCATCGTAGTTGAATTAAATGACTTTTTTTGTAGATCTGTGTGTTTTTTTATTGAATGAACGAACATATTTTAGAATAATAATTAAAGAACTGATAAGAACAAGTCTCTTAAACCCTGAAGAGAAACTAACCGTAGGAAAATTATGTCAAGATTTTGAAAGTATCTTTCAAAAGGATAGTCAGGAACTAACATTTACAAGCGCAGTAAAGCATTCCATCGACTTAAAACAGGATAAACCGATATTTACGAAATCCTATCGTTATCCATACATCCATAAGGAGGAAGTACAGAATCAAATCTCTAAGATGCTTCAAGATGGAATAATAAGACCATCCTTTTCCCCATGGTCATCTCCAATATGGATCGAGCCAAAAAAGGCGATGCTTCGGGTAAAGTAAAATTGCGGTTAGTTGTGGACTACCGAAACTTAAATGAACAGACCATTGATGATAGATACCCGTTACCTAACATCAATGAAATCTTGGACAAGCTAGGACGATGTAAATATTTTTCCACATTGGACCTTGCGTCCGGGTTCCATCAAATCGAGGTAGATCCTAAGGATACACAAAAAACTGCCTTCACGGTCGACTTCGGACAATATGAGTTCATGAGAATGCCTTTCGGGCTCAAGAATGCTCCATCAACTTTTCAAAGGGTGATGGACAATGTCCTGCAGGGACTTCAAGGAAAATCGTGCCTCTGCTACATGGATGACATAGTCATCTTTAGTCCTTTACTTCTCTTCAAGAACATATGGCAAACTTGAAACAAGTATTTCTTCGACTAAAAACTGCAAATCTCAAAGTGAGTTCTTGCATAAATAATTAGCTTTCCAGGGCCATATCATATCCGAAGACGGTATTAAACCTAACCAAGAAAAAATAAAATCTGTCAAGAACTTTTCATTGCCCAAAACTGAAAGACATATAAAATCATTCTTAGGATTCCTCAGGTATAGGAGGATTAGGAAGGATCGGAAGGAAGGAAATTTATCAGAAATTTGCAGAGATAACTAAGCCATTAACAGCATGTTTAACAAAAGACAAAAGGGCGTGTTAGACAAGGAATACATCAACTGGTTCAATATGTGCAAAGAAATATTATGTAATAGTCCTATTTTGCAGTATCCGGACTTTGAACGAGAATTCATCGTCACAACGGATGCGAGCAATTTTGCCCTACGGGCAGTACTTTCGCAAGGCGCAAGTGGGAAAGACCTTCTTGCAATTGTTAGGGCCGTTAAGCAAGGAGCCCGAAGGAACCCAATTCTAAACCAGTCCATTGGAGACTAAGACTTGAAGAATACGATTATGAAGTGGTTTACAAAAAAGGCGTACTGAATTGTAACGCCGATGCACTGTCCAGAATACCTCCAGAAATTAACGTAACTACCACCTCATCAAGTCAAGGTGAATTTATAGGGTTTGAAGACGAATCTCTACAAAAAGATTTGTCCACCACATCATCACACCAAGTGGGATTCCTAGGGTTCCCAGAACCGTCCCCACGAGAATTAGCAACCAAAATTTGCGAATTAAGACCCGAATTACCCAGTCAAATAGCTCCAGAAGGACCACACACATCATTACCCAAAAGTCCCGACATAACTATTCACACTACCGAAACTCCTCTAAACGGATTTAAGAATCAATTTATCATTAAAACTACAACGACACCTAATGAATACCAAGAACACCATCAAATTATCTTCAAAAATAGGAATAGGACCAGTATAACAATACCTAATCATCATATATGGAGAATCAATCATTATGGATCGTATTATGGATCATATAGCTAAAGCTTACATTTCCTCCTTAGAAAATTCCTTACAATATTAAATAAGTTTCCTAAATATGGACAAGCGATATCGATTACAGACGGAACAAGTGATTGTGCATTAAAAGAACTAAAAACTTATATCTCAGTACATGGGATACCCCGGAAAATAGTAACGGACAATGGAAGTGAATTCAAATCTCACCAATTTAAAAGTTATTGTTCAAATAAAAATATCGAACTGCATTTTATCACACCCAGTAATTCCACAGGGAACTCTCCCGTAGAGAGGTTCCATTCGACCTTAATAGAAATCTATAGAATTTTCGAAAGCTACTTGTACGAACCTTAACGAGTTATTGACAGACGTAGTCATAACTTACAACAATACCATACACTCAGTCATGCAAATGACTCCTTTCGAATTAAAAAACGGACATTATACAAAGTCCACATTATTCCCCACCATTAATCCAACCAGAACACTACATAGGAACTCAAATATTAGAACATAATGAACAGTACAGAGAACTTTGCGAACAAATAGCTAAACAAACACACGACAACAAGGTAAAAATAATCCAACGACTAAATAAAACAAAAAAAAAACAAATTCATTACATGCCGACGATATCATATATGTAACATAAAACAACGGAACAAAGACCAACCAGGTTTTGACAGACATTGTCAAAAGAAATAATAAAATAACAATTATTAACGATAGGAATAAAAGAATTCATTAAAATAAAATAATGGAAGTAACAGATTACTCTACTAACAATGGTATTATACCAATACAAGTGGGAAACGCTAGAATTATCCAAGACTACAGTAAACTAATACATGTAATTAACATCACGACATACGAACCACTGATGGAGAGTATCAAGAAAAACCTCGTCAAACAACGAGAAATTACCCAGCTAAACAATAAATTAGACAATCTTTACACTACACGAATCAGAATACTATCCAATAAGGTACACACGTCAGACGAGACATTAAACCACATCAAGCCACTATACCATTAAATAGATCAAAAAGAGGAATTCATATTACTTTTGGAGACATTCCGGATATAGATTATACATTAAGTCAGACTGTATTATGAAGGACAGAATTAATGAACAATGGTAGAATGATTAACAGATTTAAGGAGAAAGAAAATATAATAGCATCAGAAGCAAAAATAATTCAAAAAGCAATGACAGAACTCAAAAACATAACCGAAGACCTATTCGAAATTTCAATTTTTGAACAACTTCTACATTATACAGAATATAACATAGACAAAGGTTACAAAGGCATCTATAGACGAAACTTTGGATACGACAATATTAGCTAAGTAAGGTTATATCTCGCATTACCTTATCACGAAAGAAGAAGCACACATCTATTAATCAATTACAAGATCAAGAAATAGAAATCATTTCTGAAGATCAAATCTATCAATTTATAAACATTAAAACAACCTTTGAAAATCCTTTAATGGTATTCATCGTCTCAATACCTAAATTTTATAAAGATTCATTCAAACAATATTATATAATACCAATAACTATAAACCAAACCTTTTCCATTCCTATAGTTATCACAATGAACGACCACCAATTTCAATATTCAATCGAGCCATGCGATCAAATAAACCACGAATATAACTGCAAAGAATGTCATCTGATTGAAAATCCAACAGAGGAATCAATCTTCCAAATATTTTCGCAATATCTCATTATTAATAGAAGGGATAATACGGAATACTGAACTACTTGCGGAAGACAGGAGAGCCGCTATTTCACGAGTATAAAACTAATAAAAGTCGTCAAGTGTTCGATTACAATTAACGGAACAACTTACCAAAATTAAATACGAACCTTCAACGAAAAACTAACTCATCTGCAACCATTTCACGAGATCGTCTTTAAAAATATTTCAACTCAAATCGATCTTCTCCAACTGACAAATTCTTCGGTCAATAATATGGAAAGGTTAAATAAACTCCAGGATTCAAAGATTCCAAATATGCACCATCATACCTATTGGAGTATATCAACGATTATAATCCTAACGATCATCGCTTACCTCATCATATGGAGATACTTCCCATCATGTACCCCTTGCACTTGGTACAAAGGTATAAAATCTGCCAATACTGAGGACAGTATTATTCTTCGGGGGGAGCAGTTACGTAGTGGACAACAACCCCATACTCCACGCGTCATACCGACACATTCCATACTCGGTCATCAACACCGCCCCAAAAGTTTATGGCTTTTTTGGTATTAATTGGTCGGTAAAACTAATTAGTAAATAAATCTTGCTTCGTTATTGTTGTGAACCTACGGAAAAACTTAACTAGCGCAGACAAATCCCATGTTAAGCGCTTATAGGGAACCACAGTCAGACCTACTCGTATATATTAACATCACTTCTTAAATAATCGAAGTTAATAATAATCGTATTCAGTGGGTGAATTTAATGTTCACGATAGATTCCGCCCGGGTGAAAATGTATTAAAAGTAATATTTAAAACGTGTAACTTTCGAATATGCTAAATAACAGAAGATGTACGAAAATAATTCAAAAAGCTCACAGTTCAAACATGACAAGTAACAGTCTACAACCGATGCAACCTAAACTATTCTGGAAAATGTAAAATATTTGTTCTATTATTTCAGTTTTGTGTCTCCTGTATAAAGACTATCTTCATATCGACATAAATTTTATTTTCTATATAACTTGAACAAAATCTTCCTTCGAGGATAATAATTTCTAAAATGTTGTATAATTTATACTTAAGGCTACAGTGTATGTTGATGTTTTTTGTGCACGTATATGGAAAATGTTGTATAAAAGGAAATAATGAAGTAAAATACGATAAGGAGCTGTACCAGCAAAAAATTACCTGCCCGACCGAACAAAAAATCTGTTTCCCTAAATAACAACAACAAAATTGGTAGGAAAATACAAAAAAAAGTTATTTAAGAATAAATACGGCCAAGATTAATTGAATTTAAAACAATCAAAATTTTCATCCATTCTATTTAATCCAATCAAATCTTCCATCTTATGTAGTGCTTTATACGAATCCGCATATATAGGTATCGTTCACCCTATAAGAAAAGCACGCAAAAAATGGTTCCTTCCAAAACAGATATATTTTTGATATTGTTTATAAAAATAACACGATTTTGACCTTTCCTTGTAAGATTTTTTATATCCTTCTACACACACACACACACATCCATAGAACGTTTCTGTTGCCAAAAGTGAAATAAAATAAAAATCGTCAATTTCATTTTCTTGAATTTTATTCCGATTCTCTATCAATAATTGTTTTACAGTTTTTCCTAATCGTAATCAAATTTTATTGTTATTTTCTATTATGGTTATGGTTCTATGGTCAGCTCTCTCGATTGTACACAGACGAGTGCGTACTGCATAATATGTATACATATAGCGATACAGACAAAACACAATTTCCGAACCTATTTGCAGGCACACACATATACACGTACATTGTCAATAAAAGTGGTGGCAACCAAACACCAAACAAACAAAAACAACGTAGCCGAACCAAGCTTTAGCGATATGACTATATACGAACAGATAAGCACAAATTATCAAGTTGACCTGAATTACTGTTTTGTAATTTTATTTCGTCTCCAAACAACCGCACTGGATTCAAAACAAACTACAACAAAAACGCTTCATGAATATACTCGTAAGTATTTTGGGATTTGGAAAACAATTTTCTATGTAGTTTTATATCCACTTTTAAATTCTTGATGGTTTTGTTACATGCAAAGTAATTACGATTATTATTTGGCAATTTAATGGTTGCAAAATTCATTTGAGCAAATTTTTTCGACCACGAATGAATGTTGGATTTTGTTGGATATTTGTACGAGTACATAAATATATATAAATTAATTTTAAAGCAGACATTTTTGTGATACTAGTATTCGTTAAACACTGTAGTGTTACTGGCATTTATATAAATAAAGTTGTTCGGTTTAGTTTGTGATTAAAAAAGTTTGTTTACCGAATCTAAAATTATAAACATATATTCTTTATCGATCTCCTTAACTATTCACATCAAATGCACTTAATGTTTTTGACACCAATCTTTTCTGTTGCAGGTTAAACCATAGTACACAAAATCGCTTAGAGTAATACCATGGTTGTTTTCTACATGTAATTTGAGATGGCGCTACGAGCACTGATTTGTAATTATATCATCGAAAATCTTACTACAAACGCTTAAAATTTGATTATTTTTCATGAGGTAATCAGGGCGGTCATAAAAATGGCCCACACTTTCTTACAGCGTTCAAATTTAATTGTTGTTGTATGTTATTGAATTTTAGAAAAAACAATAAACCAAACATTTCTGTTAAAACGAATGATTTGCACGTGAAAGCAAAATGTGTAATACATGAATCTATAAATACATATGTAAACGAACTTATTTTGGGAGTCTCAAAAATTAATGGTTAATTGTCATGTGTTTAGAATGTTATTTTTTTTAATTGTACAATACGCAAACGAAAAGTGTATTAAACTAATTAACAAGATAAGCATTTGATTTTATATGACCCATTTACATAATACTAAAGTATAATTTGGTTCCATTTTAGATAATATTGGATAAACTAGACTAGTGAGTGAATTTTATTAATCTAACTGAATCTTACTGGAGAGATATATACATTGGAAAAATTTAAGCGTTAACTACCATTAAAATATGTAGCACAAAATAAATAAATATTGTTAAACAATTAACTTAACTATTTGTGTTTTGCTTCAGTTTCTTCAACATACTCCCACGCCTTAAGGAATTTTAGTTCTTAATGACTAATTTAACTAATTTCGTTATTGAACGTTTTATTTCATTTCTGGATGTCTTCAGTGTTACTACGCTTGTGAGACCGTCATTTCCAGGATGGAGGTTAATGATTCTTCCACGCATCCACTGACATGGATGCAAGTTATCTTCTCGTATTAGCACTACATCATCAATTTCTAATACGTCGGTTTTCATTTTCCATTTGATTTTTTGTTGTAGAGCAGTAAAATAATCATGATGCCACTGCTTCCAAAACCCTTGAAGTCATTGCTGGATATTCTGCCATTTAGATAATTTGGTTATATTTACTTCATCTAGAGCTGGTTCTGGAATAGCAGTCATGGACGTTCCGATCAGAAAGTGTGCAGGAGTGAGAATTTCCAAATCAGCTGGATCATCATTTATCTTACAAAGGGGCCTCGAATTCAGAAGAGATTCAATTTGAGTTATCAATGTTGTCATCTCCTCAAACATGAGATTAACATTGGCCACCCTTTTTAAGTGGAGTTTGAAGGATTTCACCGAGGATTCCCATAAGCCGCCAAAGTGTGTTGCATGTAGAGAATTAAAATTGAATTTGATACTTTTCTGTAATAGAAATTCAGAGATTAATAAACTGTTTGTTTGATTTATTATTTGCTGTTTTAATTGTTGCAGTTCTCTATTAGCACCCACGAAATTAGACCCATTGTTACACCAGAAGATTTGCTCCTGAGAACCTCGTCGAGCAACAAAACGTTTAAGCACAGCACCTAACATTGCTGTAACGAAAATATATCTAAAATTTATAAGATCACTAGTTTATTGGGCTGCGAAGTGGAAATTCAACTACTTCGAAAGTCTAAACTAATTCCGCAATGCTAAATATGTCAAGCATATGGACACACGCAAAAATATTGTGGCAAACTTCCAAGGTGTGTTAAATGTGCCGAACACTACCTAACTGGGGACTATCCGCAAGCACATCTAAAGTGTGTACAATGTGGACAAGGCCATCCTGCTAATTATCGAGGATGTATTGTCGCAAAGGAAATTCAGAAAATTAAAATCCAAAGGATGAATAAAAGTCAAATGTATGGTCAGGCCAATCGATACAAGAGGCAGGTAAAACAAGACAATAGGCAACCATTTGGTCGCCATCTAAGAACTGAAGGTGTTACATATGAAGCAATGAGAGGCGTAGTCAAAAAAGCACAGGAAAAATCGATAGGTGTAAACATCAGTCAAACATTACAAGATATTCTCATGAAACTAACAAAATTTGATGAGAGGCTACAAGAATTGGAGGATATTGGGAGCTAACCCCTAATCCACACAAAAATGAATAGCACAATGAAAATCATGTCATGGAATGCTAATGATCTGCTTCGGAATTAACTTATGTAACGCTTTGGTTTAACGACCAAAGGGTTACATAAATTGGATGATCCTATTACTCCAATGCTCAGCTCAGTCTGGTGAAGGTAAAATTTATAAATTTTAAAAAAACTAATAAATAGCTACGTGGAAAGTAAAAATGTTTCACTGGATCATCCAGGTTAGAAATCCTCTTCTTCCTCCCCATGCTACCTCACAATGTCAAGGATCTTAATAAATTAACTTACTCATTAATACGCCTCCGTAAAATAAGAAAATAAAAATAACCAAACCCAAAAAGCAACCATTGGTATTTTAGTTACAGTTCTACAGTTCTAGAGCCGCAGCTAAACCGGATGTTTGTGCTGGCGTCCTATGTCCGCGCATGTTTTATGTTTAATTTTGATAAAAATATACCTGGCCAACACCCGACTTTCTTTTACCACTAATGTGTACATAGATTTCGAATACACCACTCTTGATTCCTCTTGGTAAAACTGTCTTGTATAATGAAAAAAGATTATCTCTCGCAACAACGTCGACCTTTATTGATTGAAAATTTACTTTTTCAATGTATTTAAACCTTTTAATTCTTTGTCAATTTTTGTAAATGACGTAGTTTCATTCCGAATAGTAAATCTGCCAAGACTGTAGAAATGCCGAATTTTGGTGAAATGGTTGGTTTTGTTTTATTAAAATTCGTCATTTCCGTAGTAAAATTTAAAAAGTGATATAAACTAATTTCGTTTGAAATTTATGTATACTTTTCAAATTATTTGCAAAAAACGGAAAGCTCATGCTGCCACTTCCGGTGAACCAGTTTCGGCTAAAATTTACTGGGATCTCCCAACTTGTGAACAAACCTTAAGTAGGCTGTGCATGGTCGAAGTTTTGTCGAAAATCATCATTTCCGGTTGAATTATGGACAGATAATTTGGTCCGATATTGTTGCAAATTTAATTTAGAATCTTTTAGTTTATAACCGTTTTTCTCGTTAATGCTATACGTTTCAAAATATTTACAAAAAAGTAAAAGTAAAAACGAAATAACTCCTATGGAGACCTGTAATTCCGGTGGACCCATTTCGGCCAAAACTCCCTGGGATCTCTCAATTTATGGAAAAGTTCAGGTATGAAGCTTCTTTCAAATCGATCAGTCCATCTGGGCCGAATTTTTGTTGAAAAATGCTTTTGGTTAAAAAATCGTCGGATGTTCGTGTTGATCCGATGTCTGCGCTTGTTGTTGTTTTATGTTGACTTCACATTTCAACTTCATTCATTGGCTTCGACAATTATGTTAACTTATATACGAAAGTAATTATCGTTACACAACATTGCAAGTGCATTCTATAGAAATATTTAGTTGCCAAAACACTCTGTACACGTTATAATTACACTCGAATTTATTACATTCGAATTCATTACACCTTTCTCATCCAATGCTAAAATAATTACCGTATATTGGTTTACCTATAAAACACAAAAAATCCATATATCGAATAAATTTTTGAACGAAATTGTTTATACTAATTTGAACTTTTCGTCTTACAACGAAATGAAATAAATTTTTCACGTGAAAATAAAATTATTTACTTTGTCTACACAAATTTTGGCGTAAATTACAACAAACAAACTAAATCAAATATACCAAAAAATAATTTAAGTTAACAAAAGAAATTAAAATCTAAGCAAATATTTGCATACAATTAATTTAACATCCGTTGTATCTTATTATTTTACTCCAAGAAATTTAAACTTTTGCCGACGATTAAAATTTTTCTGTTAAAATAAATAAAACAGTTAATTAACATTTAAAAAATAAATTTAAATAAATATTACCGGCACCCGTATTTTTTTTTATTATTACGTTTTGAAAGCAAGGAAACTCTACCATAAGCCTGAAAATATAAAGTTTTCAATTTCAATAGCAAGTTTGTTGCTTCAAACTAGTTTATTGGAAAATAGAAAACTTTTGTGTTGGTACAAATTTTTTGCTGGCGCTTTCCTTAGAATTTCGTAAAAGTTTTGTAGAATCGGGAGAAACTTTTACTTGTTCTATCCGCGTAGTTTGGTACAAAAATTTCTCGTGTAATGGATTAGTATTACTGGCATAATATTTGTCATACAAAAATAACATTCCCAGAATATTATTTATGCATACATTCACAATTTTGTACGTACACATATTTTTGTTCTCTCAAATCATTAAACATATTACTTCAACCCCATCAATATTCAAGAAAGCACAAAAACATATTTCGAACCAAATCGATATGTTACCCAAACCATCTGTTATGTAACATAGTACAATCACAAGCCTAGAACACTTTTGAATCTTAATTATAAAATCAATAAATTTTGGTTCTTCTTCTTGGCGCTAGAGCATGTTCATTGTCTGTGTTTCTTTTCCATTTTCAGATCAAATTATATTGTGGAAAATTCCATAAAAAAAATTATAGACTGAGGTAAATAAATTTATCTAATTTTATCACAAGTAAAAGCTAGATAAAATAACTTTTAGGTAAACAGTCATGTATAAACGAGTACACCTGACAAATACCTAACCTACCTTATTTTAATTTATAAAGAACTATACGTACTCGTATAGGTGTATATCCAGACATGAAGATAAATATATAAAATTAAGATTAAAATAAAATTTTATTTATACAGAATATTTTATACGAGTCGGTATTCAAGGAACAAGTGAATGCTAATAAATTTATTTTAATATTTGAAGTTTGTTAAATTAATAAAATAAATGTTCGGTGAAAATTTTTTAAATCTGAAGTACGTAATAATTTGCTAAATTAATTATTTAAAACAAAATGAATGTGATTAAAATAAACAGTTTTAAACTTTTTGGAGCTTTTAATTAATTTATTTTGAACTTTATTTTACGCATAACATGATAGCGTAGTTTCGAATTAGGTGTGAGGATTTTAATTTGCGATGATAAACAATTTATTATTTAACGCTTCTGAAATTGTCATGTATTTTTTAAGAGATTGATACTTCTTAATTTTCAAAATTTTGTAAAATGTGGATGTTACTCGCTTTGGGTTTCTGAAGCTGGCCAACAAAGTGTACATAGATAACCCTAATTTTCAGAAATTAAAATCTCGAACTCGAAATCATTTTAAAAGCCATTATAACAAAATACACAAATTCACTACGGCGCCGCCCCAACGTTGGGGCCGAAATAAAAGCGAGAATCATAATATCAAAATAAAACTGTGAGCACACTGGTCGGTGACAATCACCTTCGAAACTATGGGAAACGGGAAATTCCCTTTTAATGACAGATACTGCAACGATGTTGCTTCTGGCCATCAAGTGAAATGATCGAAAAGAATCACACATGTCATTGTCTCTCAGAAACCGGATATCCGAAAGACGGTGTTTCACTAGTAGACAATTTAAAAAAAAATAACAATATATTCTAGCTCACATAATTACAAAGTTGTTATTAGTGGAATTTGAAATTTATCTATATGATTGAATTTACATAAATCTCAGAGATTTCAAAAGAAAGGCGCTCAATATATCTAAATAGTGGATAATTGGGCCGACCCAAATTAGTTAGTCGATTCCCTATAAAGGAACTGGGCAGCTACCTACTCCTAGAATACTTAAAATGCATAACGAGAAATATGAGTGATATCCTTAAATTATTTCATCGATTAGTACTCGTATATCTGAATGGTGAATACTTGGGCCTATCCATAGGCCCAAGCCACTGGGCACTTATCCTTAAATAATCGAAATATATATATGAAGAAAAAGGAATAAAATCCTTAATTTATAACATAGATTTACTGAAACATTGAGTTAAATTTCGAGTATCCTAGAGCCAGGTGGTCTGCTACATTTATATCCACGTGACGCACTAATTCGAATAGGTTCTAGAATTCATTATTAAGATATCCTAGTGCCTATATGTCGCAGAGTCTGTGTCATCAGTAAATTGATCTAAGCAATTAAGGATTTCACTCACTTTTCGCGTTAAATTTCGAGTATTCTATAGATGGCCACCAAGCTTTTTATATGGACATAACGTACTAATTTAGACAGGCCCAAGTATCCACTATATCTTATGGGCCAACCTTACAAAAATTACAAAATTAAGAAAAAATTAAAAAATTTTACGAAACTAATTTTCTTTGACGCTCCAGCCATACTGGCCGTAAAATTTGTAATGATTGTCAAAATCAAATCCATCAATTTTCGTTATTCTCATGGGTGATTCTGATTCAATTTGAGCTACTTTTTCAAAAATAAAAAAAATTAAAAAAAATCAATTTTATCGAGTAATCTTTATTTTCATAAAAAAGAACCATTGTTTACATTTGTTTACATTTATTTTTTAAAGATCATTTCTTTCAAATGTTGCCCGTAACTATGGCTGGCGTAACATGGTCCATTCTCAAGTTCCAATTTTTAATGGCGCGTTCGAGCATTTCGAGCGGTTTTTGGCCAATGACGCGTAACATTGGCTTCTAATTCCTCAATCGTAACCGGCTTATCCATGTAGACTTTAGACTTTGCGTGGCCTCAAAGGAAAAAGAATAAAGATGTGATATCACATGATGGAATAAAGCCATGGTTTCACGGGTTGTGTGGCAAGTAGCGCCGTCTTGTTGGAACCAAATGTCATCGAGATCCGTTGCTTCAATTTCAGGCAGCAAATAGCCCGTTATCATTGCGCGATAACAGGTGCCATTCACAGTTGCGTTCCGGCCATGATTCCACCAAACCATTGTTTTGTCTGGATATAATGGCAGCTCTTGACCATCTTCGGGTTGCTCTTCAGCCCAAATACGGCAATTTTGCTTATTAACTTAGCCAGTAACTCAGAAATGGGTCTGATTGCTGAACAAAATTTGGGTCGAAAACAGTGGATCTTCTTCAAGCTTTTCAAAAGCTCAAAAACTGAAACAGTGACGATGTGGAAGATGGACACTCTCAGCGGTCGCCGCTATATTTTCTTCAATACGTGCTTACCATATTAGTCAGAATTTTAATAATATCAAACCAAATAAAAATATAAATGAGAGATACATATATTTAGATTTTAATACCTTTAAATGACAGTCCTGTTCATACCTAATTACCCTGGGCAGCACAGGCGCATATCATGGTGTGTGTAGGCTCTGACGGCACCATATTGCTTTCGAAACTTTCACGTAATTTTCTAAATGTTCATGTAATTGACGATTGTCTTGTGTAAAAGGTGTTCACTATAAAAACGCGTTGTTCATTCGAATATTTATCCATGATTAATTTGCCGCGTGTGTACTTCACAACTGTCAAGTATGAACTTTTAATATTAATATTCGCCTAAATGGCGGTTTAAATAATTGTAACCCTTTAGGATGGATACCCTGTATGATGAAAATGGGAACATAATATAAATTCGACGTACGCATCGAAAAATTGTAAGTTAATATGTACCAATGTCATCTTTTAATCGACTGGGATAAAAAGCTGAGATAAGCTTTGGCCGACACTCGGTGCACCAGGTATATATTCTTAACATAATCTTAACGTACAAGCGATAGATTTTAGTGGTGTGTTTTTTATTCTGGAAATGCTATTAACTATAAACAGTTGACCTAATAATTGGTAGGCAACAACTTATAATCTTGGTAAGAGTTCCTCGAAGCTCTCGCAATTGTATAGGTTCAGATTAATTCCCGTTTTATATTTCGATATAATAATTATAGTTGCCCCTAAAATTAAACTATCTACCGAATTAATTAATATCGCATAAATTTTCATAATGAACTAAATAATTAAATAAATTAATTAACAAAATTAAATAATTATAATTTACTATTAAATACATATGTGTACATGGGTAGGTTGGTCGATGAAATAATTAACTCACATACCAAAAATAGTGACACATATGGACATACTCATGTCATACAGCTGCTGTACGCATTGCAACCCCAATAATAATTAGCATGCCATTTTTTGTAAATAAAACCAAATTATAAAAATTATGAATTAATTTAAATTGAATCAAAAATTATGGTGTAATTAAAACATTGCATTGGACCACGCTTAATTTTTTTTTTGTTTCAGTTATTTAAATAATCATAATTATTAATAAACAAAATCTCAATTGTTCGTTGCATAAATTTGTTTTTATAAAATTCTGTGTATGCGAGATTTTGTGAGGTTTAATTTAGATAATTAATACGCATAAATGCGGTGAAATTATATAATTAGAGCCTGGTGGTGCGTTTAACACGAAGTTGATTGTTAATGAGCTGTTAACTGGATTAAATAATATTAACGTGATTAAACAGAAACAAAATTTTTGATTGTTGCAAAAAAAATCTGTGATAAAAGCTCGTCAAAGTCAATTATGGTGTATGGCTGCTCTGAAGTGGTATGAGTACCCACATATATATACATTAAATGTATCAAATGTAAGGTAAATATAGAAATGTTTATTTTATATAAAGGAATAAAGGTAAAGGTATCTAAGGTTTATACGTACATAACATAAGATGAGGTGAATAATATATAAACTCTCACGTAGGATGTTTTAAATTTTCTTCTATTCTTGCTCCATATTATCCGTCCTATTGTCTTCAATTTTATTTTATTCAGCTTTATGGTATCTGTCGTAAATGGTTTGTGTTCCTGTGCTATATGATACCGAACAGGCAAAAATAAATTTTAAATGTAAGGTGATGATTTTTACAGGAGGTTTTAAAAGCAACAAAAAAAAAGGATCTGGATGTTCCATTTAGATTTTGTTATTTAGATTGCGTAATCTTTATTAGTTCACTTAAGATAGACGTCCTCGTACACGGAAAAGTAGCCATTTTCTGTTAGATGTTAAATTAGGTTTAATATATACGGATACTTTTTATCCTTATACCATGCAATATGTAGGTAGGTACGTTTGTTGTGGCAGTTTTCCAAATTAGCCGAGAAAAAAGGTTACTTGGTATGTGCTGTTTATAGATTTAAACTATCTTTAGCAATCGTCTGATGAGTAATTTAATATCGTAAAATTTCACCGAATGATGTTTCGTTCCTGTATCTGTACAAGGATTTTGCTATCGGGAGTCAAATTAAAACTAGTCATCGCGATTTTAATTTTAATGGTAATTAAACTCCTGTTGATTTAAGGGAAACTGGTCAGTTATCTGCAGTTACAAAATCAAACTGAAGGAAACATAAACAAACGAGCACAGATAAAACCCTGAACGGAGTGCGATTAAAATAGATGAATCAAAAGGGGTCGCAAATGCAAACGGATAAACTTTAAAACATGCTTAGATGTGTTAATAGTACTGAACTGAATGCTGATTTATTAAAGAAAATAACGGACTATGGCCAACGAATACCGATATGAAATTTTTACTAAATTTATCCTAGAACTACAAAAACAACATATTTTATGACTGTATGTGTAAAAAAGAGAACATTTAGACATTTTTATTTAAAAAGATAGTTGAATTCAAACTTCAAAAATACCATTATAAAAAAATTTAATTTTATAATCAAAACTGCAATTTTTAACTATTAATTATTTAACTATTTTATTCCAAAGATTACTGAATTTAAAAACCTTACTAATCTAATATTTGTCCTGGGTTGTACCTACCCCTAATTATGTTTATTCAATTACATTTAGCGTAATACTAAACACATTTCCAGGTTTTTATCATCGGTTTCCTTGATAGCACAATTAGATAATGGTAATAGCTGGTCACTAAAGCCAGATGATCGAACAAAATTAGGGGATAAATGCGATCCAGGCCAAATTTGAGGGTGTAAATTTTATTAGAACTTCATGATTCGGCTTGAGTGACGAGGTATTACCATTATCTAATTGTGCTATCAAGGAAACCGATAATAAAACCCTGGAAATATGTTTAGAATTACACTATATTTGAGTGATCGAACAAAATTAGGGGATAAATGCGATCCAGGCCAAATTTGAGAGTGTAGATTTTAATAGAACTTCATGATTCAGCTTGGGTGAACAGAAGTTAGTTTTACTAATAATTATTGGGAAAACAATTAGAAGAATGTGGAACTGTGTGTAGTATTTTTTATGAATTGTTAGTGAGAGAGAGGGGCATTTTTATTCTAATCTAAATTTGAAGGCGTATTTTTTCATTTTATTAGAACTAATGAAACTGGCTATTCAAGCATGCCATACAAATATTCAGTTGTTCCTAAATGTTAGATAGTTTTTATTTTTTTGAAGCGCCTAAATGTTTGCAATTCACTAATACTTTCTCACTTTTTTTGGTATTTTTTTATTTAGTACAGGGTGTCCGCCGGGAAGGTATACTACTTTGTTTTGCCGCCTTTTAGGCGAATATTAGTATTGACAGTTCATACTTGGCAGTCGTGAAGTAGACACGTGGCAAATTTATTATGGAAAAATATTCGATAAACCATCGTGTTTTAATCGTTAAAACATTTTAACAAATCCAATCATCGATTACTGTGACGAGGAGAAAGTTACGTGAAATTTTTGGGAGAAACAACGTGCCAACAAAACGCAATAGAATAGTCGGTTCTGGGCAATGGAAAACTCTCACATTATTCATCAGTCACCTTTACATCCATTAAAAGTGACAGTCTGGTGTGCAATTTGGTCAGGAGGAATCATTGGACCTTACTTCTTTGAAAATGAAAACGGCGTAACGGTAACTGTGAATGGGGAGCGATATCGTGATATGATTGAAAACTTTTTAACGCCACAACTGCATACTTTGGGCTTGATTAACATGTGGTATCAACAAGACGGTGCCACATCGCATACATCCAGGATTACAATGGAATTACTGCGAGAACTCTTTCCACAACAAGTTATTTCAAAAAATGGTGATGTTGATTGGCCTCCACGGTCGCCTGATTTGACTACTCCGGACTTCTTTTTGTGGGAATATCTAAAAAGCAAGGCTTATGCAAACAAACCAGAAACGCTTGAGCAACTCAAACAAAATATTCGTGATGAAATTAATGAAATACCGCGTGAAATGTGTGAGAATGTAATGAAAAATGTGCTCAAAAGGGCTCGCATTTGTGAGGCTAACAGAGGCGGACATTTATCTGATATTGTATGATACTGATACATAATTGCCGACATTAAATAAAACATTTATCAATATAAGATCCATTCTCTTTCATTTATTCAAAAATCATAAACAAACAAAGTAGTATACCTTCCCGGCGGACACCCTGTATAAACATCACATCTCTATATAAGCTAGTAGAAAATTAGGACAAACTTCACATGCATCCAACGAATTTATCTATATCGTTCAAGATAAAACCCAACAGGCAAACCGAGAACTTTAGATAACCCTCCTGAAAGTCTGCAGTGGACGGCATTTAAATGTTCACAATATAACGACATAATTACAATTGGTGGTTGAAGATAATCCAGGATTTGCAAAACCCGATTGGTCACAAACAACTTCCAGCGATTAGGCGAGCTGCGTACCTAACCAAGTACCACTTGCGGTTCGGTCAATATGTACATTTGAACTGGCGTGTTGAATGACTAAACTATGTTTTGGCAGACAGTTCTAGACGTGTACGGCTGATTGTTTCCAGCGGTGCGATCTTGGTCTTGGTTGCCAATATTGTTTGTTAAACTTGTGTCAATAAACCTAAGAGTTTCATGTTTTGATTCAAGTATTTTTGATGACTCGGATGCTGACCCGGATTTTCGTTCAACAGGTGATTCGACGGATGGAGATAAGCCAAGATATCATAAAACACCCAAGAAACAATGTAACACTCAAACAAACAATTTCAATTCACATTTTTGTAGATAACGTCGCATCTAAAAATATATAGAAAATTTACAAACGATTTAATTGATACCAATGATGATCCATCTGTTGCTCAAATTGATATATAGTTAAGTCGCAAGAGACGTATCAACCCGTCCATGTTGAAAAAAGTGGGCGTCTGTACCAAATGTCCGTGTGCATTTGGTGTACATTTTTGTAAATTTTATAGTTCCGGTCCAGCAGGCCATATTCCAGAACTTCTTCCAAAAATCATTTAAGAATCCCATTTCCATCCAACATACACAATCCCATCATAATTGGTTATGAAATTACCGAGTTCCACCCCAGGTGGCCATTTTCTTGTATTTCATCCAAAAATCATTTAGGACTCCCATGTCCATCCAACATACCCAATCCCATCAGAATCGGTTAAGAAATTACCGAGTTCTGTCCCAGGTGGCCAAATTCTAAATTTCTTCCAAAAATCATTTAAGAATCCCATTTCCATCCAACATACCCAATCCCATCATAATTGGTTAAGAAATTACCGGGTTCCGCACCTCAGGTGGCCATATTCCAGAACTTCTTCCACAAACCATTTAAGCATCCCATTGCCATCCAACATACACAATCCCATCATAATCGGTTATGAAAATACAGAGTTCAATACAAACGGCCAAAATTAAAATGGCGGTGCTTCCCCCTCTATCGTAAGCCATCTCACCTCAACGTAACGAATTCTTTGATCCTTTAGCTATCGAGTGCCGTAATTAAATTTTGGGTGTAGATGCTAGGTATATAGCTGCAGCATGAAACTGGATCTATATGAAAGCAAATTTAAAGCGTATTCACGTCAAAATTATTCAAAAATTGACGAAATCAGGGAAGGGGAATATGAGGATTCCAAAGAGCGCTTAAGAAGGCAACGAAGTTTATTTGGCATGTACTAATCCATGCAGTTTTACATGTGACATTAATTTTAATGAAAGCGATCGACAGAAGATATATGCCTTAAATATGAGTTTGAACGCTAGCAATAAATTAGGATTCATCTAAAAATTTACTCGAAAAGTACCAACGATGCGCAAACAAACCACCGCGCAAGAGAATTCCAGAAGACATTCTTATATTTTTTCCAAAAACAAACAATTTTGTGAGAGTTTGCAAATTATTTTTCCTAAAGCACTTGATGTTACTCAAAACAGAGTGTACCACTTCTAAAAAACAAAATCAACAGAATATGGCACACGAGCAGTTTCGAAATATGGTAAACATGTTAAGTTCATATTAAGAGCTTTCCAACTATTATTAGCATTATTGTCGCGAATATTGCAAGGCAGTATACATGATACAGATTATACATGAATGAATCCAATGATCCACGAAAATATTTATCGAAGAGTTTAATTTGTCTTTTTATAAGCAGAAAAAGACCAATACGATCGTGTGGCTTATAAGCTTCTGTTAAATCCAACTAATTCCGAAAAGCCACGCTTTGAAAAAGCACCAAGAAAATATTGAATTTGCAAAATTTAATAGAAATACTGACCGTAATATAACCGCCAACTTAACAGATGTTACCTGCTATGACCTGCAGAACAAATTTACCTTGCCACGCGCGAATGTCTCTGACTTTATTTAGAAGAGAAAGTTTTCGGTTTATAAATTAACGGCGCACTGCAGTACAACCAAAATTACATACTGCACAATATGGCACGAAGGAATTAGTGGTAAATCCGGAAGCGTTTTGGCATCAGCGATAATTAAAATACTCGACAATGTTGTGGCTGATAATCTCACTTTAAACAAACTAATTATTTGGTCAGATTCGTGCATTCCGCAAAATCGAAATCGGGTCCTCACTTAACGGAAATTTAGCAGAAGTTTTCTGAGCCTGGACACTCCCAACGACAGGAAATGGATTCCGTCCACAGCGTAGTCAAAAAGCATTTGAGGACCTTAAATATAGTTACACCGGCTGTCCCAGAATTGGGCGATCACACGAAGCAGGGTGATAGGAGAGCTGGTCCAACAAAAACAGCCCACTAAAGTTTTTTCGAATTGTTGATGGTGCAAAAGGTATTCCACTTTTAGTGTTTTTAGAAGAGTGTGCCTTAAAATTTTCCTGTTTCGGGCCTAATCGGTGTTTAAAATTTATTTTGAAAGTCGAAAGTTTATCAGTTTTAATCATCGCCGAATGATAACTTCCTCCTTCTAAGTTAAAAAAAATTTGTCTTTTGAACTGGTCTAAAGACAATTTTTTAGACATAAATAATCTAAGTAAATACAAATACATTGATATCATGCCCTGGTCTATACCTGACCCTCAAATTAACACTTAGCTCCAGCCAACATAAATCCTCATTGAACCATACCATGGTCAATTGTTTTTGGTTCAACAGATTTTGTTTATCAAAAACAAGTCTGGAAAAACCAACAGTATACAAGTATTGTCTCCAGCACATATGTAGATACATACATATTTATGCAGTCAGCATAGTTATGTGTAGTAACATGGAAAACAGTACAACATAACAATTATGGCAAAAAACATTTTCGAACAAAGTGATTTTTATTTTTTTCAACAACAATACACAATATGTTGTGTAGTGATATGTTGAAATTTTTCGATATTTCATAAAATTTTATTGCTTTTTTCATGTTTCGGGAGTATAACATACAAAAAGCATAAAAAATAAAGTTAAGCAATTATATTACTGTTACTTTGTTGTCGTGTATATATGATGTTGTGATACGTGCTCGCGCTAGAGATATTTGATATGCGGCTGTACTTTTTGATAGGGTTAGCTAATAACGAGATGAGTACAGCATAGTGTACATAACAATTCTTTGTATGTGTTGTAAACCAATCTACAATACATAAAAATACTTGGAACAAAAATAATTGGTATGTACTTCCACACCGTACAGAAAATGTTAAGGTGGTCCCCGCACAACCCCATCAAATAAAAGCTGCTATAAACCCCAATTTTTATTTAATCAACCGAGAAAAATGTAAGTCCATTATATTTTTTGCTTGCCGCGCATTCTTTCGTCTCGGCTTTCATTTTTCGGATGATTGATGTTAACAAATCGGTTCTGTTGTAATCGTACATTTCCATCATCAAAATATCAATTCCATAATATATTATAATATACGTACCATTTATTATAATATATGTATTCGAATAATGTTTATGAGTAGATATGCTGTTTTGTCCATAGTTTGCCCGATGTATGCCAAATACCATAACGTGAAACAAAATATGAATTTTCGGTTATAAAACTTTGAAACTAAACTAACTAAACCTTCCCTTTTAACGTAAAATCGATTACTAATGATGTCTGTGCAATAATTTTTTAGCATTTATCAGCAGAGATGGGCATTTACAAAAATATCTACTACTTGTGGACAACGTCAACAACTACGTGTAGTTCGCGTCAGTAGTGATTGAATGACTTATATATCTTGAACTTTTGTTTACGGAGGCTTTAGTTAATGCCAATTATTATTTATATAAAATATACTCTTACTTGGAAGTAACTTATATTGTGTCTTATTTTAATAAATTATTAAAGGTGGAAAAATCGACATTTAAATTACCTAGGCTTCAAGCCTCTACCGTTGGGAGCGAATTCCGCGTATCCTGACACAAAAAAATTTACTGCACACCTGAATAAGGTTGACCTGCCCACCACAATGTCCAAGGAGTAACATTTGACTCAATATCTGGTGGCGGTCTGGTGTAATAAAATATTAAAGGTGGTAGAATCGACCTTTAAATTAAAAATTTCAAACCTCCGAACGGTAAGCAAATTCCGTGTAACATGACTGAATAATAATTTATTACACACCTGTATAAGGTTGACCTATCCTTTACAACGACCACAGAGAAACATTAGACCCCATATCTGGTGGCGGTCTGGTGTAATAAATTATTAAAGATGGTAAAATCGACCCCTAAATTACCTATTTGAGGCCTCTACCATTGGGAGCCAATTCCGCGTATCGTGACACAAAAATAATTTATTACACACCTGGATAGGGCTTAACTACTCTCAACAAGACTTCTTGCAACATTTTTCCTAAAATCTGGTGGCAGTCTGGTGTAATTTTTTTTATTAAATTTGGTTAAATTGACGTTTTTGAAATATATAATCGTTTTGGGGTGAAATTTACCCTTAGGCTAGTTATAGGGGTGGTATCGAACTAACTTATTCAATGTAATTAATTTGTAATAAATTCTGGTCCTAGAATCATCCCAATATCATAGCTACATCAAAAGTTACAATTTTGGCGGTGCAGGTTTAATTGTAAGCTAAACCGACCACTCGTTCCTCGAAAACGGTAACTGTAATAAAATCGGGATTTGTTGTAATAAATGTGTAACAAATTATAGTACAGGTTTCATTGAGGCGGGCTAATTTGGTCGGTGCAGGTTTAGAGCACTGAATATCTTTAATGTTTGCACGTTTATCAGAAGGTACAGATTTTGAAGTAGAAAAGGTTGTTTCAACTGAACCTGCGTCGCTGGCACAGCAAAAACAATTTTCGTAAGCTCACTTAATTCATGTTTATCTCGAAAATTTTCCCAAAATTCTATTATACTGAAATTTCAAGAAAGATTAATGCGTTTAACATTTAGAGTAAGAGAGTTATTTGAATCATTCGCTAGATTAGTATTTCTACAGCCTGCATTTATTTGTTTCTGTTTTTCAATATTTTTTATTACTTCATCCATTTCATTGTCGACTTCAGAAACACTTGAGTTAGTATTTTCAGTTTCAGGGTTGTTGTTTACATGATTAATGTCAGTCTTACTGTTATTTTTACTTTCAAAATATTTAATGTAATATGAATAAATTTTAATCAAGTGTTTCTTTGCTTGCATTTTTTGAGTGTCTTTTAAAAGAATCTGATACCTTGGATCTAAATACATGCAAGCTAGCATCGGCTCACTATCATTTATTTTTTTGATTTCTTTGTATAATGCAGTAATAAAGTGTTTGGCAAAATTGTTATTAGTTAGTTTTTGGAGTGTTAGCCTACAAGTTGTCCAAGCACAATAAAAATCCCCTAATGTTAATTGTTTTGCCCTTCTAGAGTCATAAACGTTTCATTGACTGGCTGAAGTATTGTCACAATTTCAACAAGATGATCCCAATGCTCTACACTTAAACATAATTCTTTAAAATCATCCGAAAATTAATCGCAAAAAGATCTTAGCTCTAGCAGTCTTAAACACATTGTATAGCTAGAGTTCCACCTTGTTATACAATCTAAAACCGGTTTTCGCTACTAAGATTTTCACTGCTTTCCTTGCTTTGCATATAGTTTCGCAAAATAAATTTACTTTCATACCGATTGCTAATTGCAGAGTGTGCGCTGCACATCAAATAACGTGAAGGCAATTCAATAATGTACCATTACCAACACGCAGTGAATTTTTAAGATCGTGCAAGAATTCGTCATCAATAATATATGCATTATCGTAAACTTCTTCTTCTTCTGCTATGTCGTCTTCTTCTGAATCTTCTTCTTTAACGGATACTGTTTTCACCTCAGTATGTATGTTCTGTTTGTTTTGTTCTTCAATAAGCAGTGCAGCGTCCTTTACCATATTGGCTCCATTGTCGATTGTAATGGTATAGACTTGACTTATACTTAGATCATATATCGTTAACATTTCCATTATAATTTAAACTAAGTGTTCACCGGTGTGTCTCACTTTAACTTCTCTCATTTGCTAGTGTTCTTATTTGAATTTTTTTATTTTCTATGTATTGCACGTTTATACCCAAAATGGATCTATAGACGTGACGCACAATCGATTTTGAGTGAGACCATTCTGTTTTTCAAAATTGCTGTAGTTTCTTGTCTGATAAGTTTTGCTTTAGGTTCTCATGTAATGCATTCAAAAATGGATCTAATATTCTGCAAAAGCCACTGTCCTCCAGTGCAGCTAGCGGTCTACCATTTTAGTTACTATTTCAATTCATGCTTCTTTCACCTCATTGGCCGTTATTTGAATATTCATATTTGGCCTGGTTGTAGTGACAGAAACAAAGGTGTCCAATGTTCGTCTGTTGCTTGTGAATTTATTTTCAATTGATTTATTTCTACGCTTCGAATCAATTATTTCGTAAGATTCTAAGTGCTTTCTTTTGAGGTGCCGCTTTAAATTTTCAGGATGGTTATTTGTCATCACAGTACGGCATTCATTGCACTTACTGTTTCTGGTTACTGCATCAAAACTGAACTTTTCGAAAACCGGATGTTTTTTTCTTTGTTGGTGGGTAATTTCTTTTAGGTTATGTACTGAATAATTTTATTAAAGAAATTAAACAGGAAATTCAAATAATTATTTACCTATTTTTTACATTGAATACAATATCCTTCCTTCTTGTGTGAGTTTTTCTGGATGTCATTAAATTCGAAAAAAAATAATTTGCTTTATTCCGCTTAATAAACTAAAAAATTAAGATCTGTCAAAACAAAACCCCATAATTTAAATTTTACTACAAAAAATTTAGTAGACGTGAAAAAAATAATGTAAAAGTTTCAAAAAGAAATGAGTAGATTTTTTCAATTTATGTAGGTAGTAGAACAAATTTTTTAATATAAAACCGAACCGTGAACGAAACAGAAAAATATTGGTTTAGGGTTCGGGTCATCTAATATTTAAAAAACTATTATTGTTTTGGGTTACTTCAATCAAATCGTTTGGAAATGGTTTGGTTTGGTTTTGGTTTTGGTTCGCTAAAATTTCGTTGAGTGGTTTTGGTGTTTGGTTCAAGCGAACCGTCTCGGATGCTAAGGCTGCACCCCAATGGACGAATAAATCGTTTACTGCGATAAAAATCGGTTTTAATACATAAGTCTCGATCAGTTTGCCATAAAGTTTAAAACGACTTTTACCGTACAATTTACTTAAAATTAATTTATACCCGACAATTGGTACGCTGCCTAAATTGTTAATTAGCCACCGTCTATAATGAAAACTTAATAAAATTTTACAGTTTTGTGGTTTGCGCCATCTATTATTAACTGGAATGAACTAACATTAAATAAGTTTAGTCGGTAATTTAAAAAATTTGTATCAGACACGCTAACTTCCGACTAAATACAAGGTTTTCTAAAAATATATTCAAAAAATCGAATCATATATATATTGCTGATATCTACTGACATTTGGCCAAACTAAAATATATATAGAGTTGAATTGAACTGACAAATATGGCTTTCATTCTTGCATTAATTTAACAGTGTAAATAAATGTCAAAACATTCACAGAAAAAAAACAAATTTTAGCAAATTAATTCTATGGCAGCTGAAGCACTTCTTCCTTAAATATGGTAAGGCAACTAATTGTGAACCAGGTACATTAGAGATGAGAGTAAATTGGCAGATGGAAATAAATCTTAGATCAAATCGGCCATATACTCGTAGGTCAGCTGGAAAGAATATAAATTTATTTTCATCATTGCTCAAGGCTGTGATTGGTTTAAGTTTGTGGCTTAATTTTAAGTTTGAAGCTGTTGTGGAGGTTGAGCGTTTACTTACCATAGTGAAACAGTTAACGGCAATTGTTTTCGGCAATTCGGTCTGCTATACGCAATGGGCGTATTGCAAAATGGGTATTTTGTTTGTTTAATATAGGCTGTGTGCCAAACTTAAGGTAAAAGTCACTTTTAAGTAAATTTTTCGGTAAATTCAATTATTTTTGAAAAATTCTATGGCAAGCTGATAGAAAAATTTGTCCTAAAACCGGTTTTTACCGTAGTAAACGATTTACCTTAAGTTTGGTACGCGGCCATAGTATCTTTTAGAGGCTAGTTTGTTTTTCTCCGATTTATGAATGAAAATCTATGAAAATAATATTTCTATGATAAGCACAAATTTCATCAATTTAGCCGCCTTTGGAAAGTTTTAAAATTAGCTTACATTATTTCTGGTTTTTTATGGAAATCAAGTTTTATTTGTTTCGTCTTTCAGGCGAAATTTGAAATTTTCTTTTCCCGTTTTGTCTGCTCCTGGACTAGCACTAATTTTTCCCCATGAGCACTAACTAGCACAAATTGGACTTAATCGGGTTTCCCTGCAACAGTTACGTATTTAAAACTAAATCATAAATTGATTCTTTTAAATACCAGCTTGCTTGTGAATTATTCCTCACGTAACATTCCTAGACGTGGTATCATCGCATACCACAAAATCCTGACTACAAAAGCTTACAAACAGATTTTCTATTAATTCTGATTTAACAAAATTATTAAAAATTCTTATCAGGTTTTCATGAATAAATTGATTTTTGTGGTTTTGCTTGTAAATTTTCACATAGTTTTTCATTTATTGCTCTACACTTCAATTTAGATTTTATTAATTATGTGATGACGAAGAATTTTAGTTTATGTTCTATAAGCTTTTATGTACTTTTATGAATGTACATAATATTATTTAATTTTCACATGCTCAATAATAATTTAAGGTTTTCCATGAATATGAAAAGAATTTATCTAAATATAGAAAAATATTATTTATGTATGTACGTATGTATGATTCACAATCAGATTTACCAATTTTTATTTTTATATGTTCACTACATACATTTGGAGATGTATGTTGGGATGTAATACAGAACATGAAAATTGAACAGCATTAAAATAAAATGAATGTATGCATGCTGAAAAACTATAAGAATGTTAATACGAAGACGAAACAAATTTATAATTTTTAATACATTTATGATAACAAGTACAAGATGATGTGTTGTACTCTTATCCGACATATATAAGATGTCAGACAGGAAACATATAGATAGAGCTTTGTTAACAGCATTTTGGATGCAATCCGATGTGTTATATGATTTAACCATATCTTCTTGTATCTAGTGCTACACATAAACCACGTTCTTATCATTAATCATTTTTCGCGGGTACATTTTTTGTGTTTGTTTGCTTAGTATTTGATAAAAGAATCTAATTTTTCATTTTTAACAGTGAGATGAATATCATACGAATGCATTTATGACTTGGCTATAATATAAATCATTTTTGTGATAATAATAAACCATGTTATATTAAAGTCACTACAACTCGTTAATACAATTGATACTTTTAATATTTGTTGGTACTGGCTTCCGGATAATATGCTTTTACCCTTGGTGAAATCTACATTTACAAGGTGCCAAAAATAAGAGACTCGAGAATCAGTGTCAGAGTAACTCATTGTCGAACACTGGAGTCGATTTTAAAATTCGTGGTTAAATTGCTGCTTGAATTTGGCACAGTTTTTTGATTTTGTTACAGTTATTCTCCTCCTTAGTGTTTATCGGTTCCTTGCTAATTAAAAGATCAAATTTGAAGCATTCCATTTTCAGTTCATTTTTATGTTAATCTAGCAAATTACTGTACTAATACTGGCGCAGTGGCCTAATTAAATTACCACGGGTGGGGTTTAACTCGATATAAAAAAATAAAAATGTAGTTGATTATGGTCAGTTTTATTCTTCAGCAGGACTATATTACAAATTAGAACAAATCAAACGCCACTGCTCCTATCAAGCGTACTAGTAAAGACATCAAGTAAGACTGGGAAAGATTATTATCTACGTGCTCTTATAGCTCCTTGCTTACAAGCCACGTTCATCACATTCAGTGCAGTAAACGGACTGCAAACAAAAATATGTAGGGCAGAATTACAGGTTACAGTCATTTGCGCCAATAACAAAGGAATAATTAAAAAATCTTATAGACTATCGATCATGCTTCGATTTAAATCAAAATATAACTTAGAGATAGAAGTCTTTGTACTGAATGAAATAACCGACAACTAACAAGTTGGCCGAAATATAGGAAATTGAAAAACTCTTAAGAAATTCTGGGATACAGAGAAACTGCATTCACCAAGAAAACACACTTCTGACGAAGAAGAGTGTGAACAACATTTTCAGCGGTCTCACAAAAGATAACCAGATGGTAGATATAACCTTAGAATTCCATTTCAACAGTAACCAATCCTAGGAGATTCCAAATAGATGGCATCTGCAAGATTCCTCCAACTATAAAAGCAACTCACGAAGAACAATGAACTGGCCAAACAATATAAAGAATTTGTACGACAGTAAGAAAGTCTCGGAGACATGGAAAAGATTCACCCAACAAAGTTAAACGATGGAAAATTCTACATGTCCCATCACGCTGTCCTCACGCCATCAAGTACTACAACAATGTTAGTCTTAGGTAGTCTTTGACGTGTCCACAAAAACAACCGATGGGCAGTCATTACATCACAGAATACGTCCCTTAAGCTAGCAGAACCCATACATCAGATCATTACAAAATATTATGAATAATTATAGGCTAATTAAATGCTCTACTAAAAATTTTTGGGCTCCACCCCTTCCAACTAAAACGATGGGTTCTGCTAGCTTTAGAAAAAGTTAGCAGAACCCATATCAAAAAATATTTTAAAAACAATTGGAAAATTAAAGGTTAATTTTAGGCTAATTAAATGCCCTATTTAAATTTTATTATTTTGCTCATTCTAGAAAAGACATAAGGCTTTATCATTTCAGAGCTAGCAAAAGTAAGATCAATTAACATACAAATAATTTTAGGCTCATTATGGCCTAATCAAATACCCCATTAAAAATGTTGGGCTCCACTAGTTCTTGACCAAACTTCAGGTCATTTAATCTAAAGCTAGCAGAACCCAAATCGAAAATCGGACCAAAACGGAAATTAGAACCCAAACCACTATCAATTAACATACAAATAAATAATTCATGTCGTAACTAGAGACTTGCCAGAAATGGAACTGATTTCGCTAAACGATATACCACAAACAGTCAGATTCAAGCTCCAGCAATATACTTTAATAGGAATTGCAAAATACAAGAAACCAATAAAAACGTTTGATGGTAGTGCAACTGGGCACTACACAGTGTCCATGTCCAGAAGAGGAACATTTTATAGAATACGATGATTTTACCAAGGGAATAAGAAAACTACACGGAAGCTCAAAAATTTATTTCTCAATGCTAATTTATAAAAAAGAAAATTAAACAATTTTAAATGAAATTAATTACGTTTAATAAATAAAATTAATAATTTTTAAAAATACCTAAAAAATTTTGCTTTTACATTCTGTCAAAAAAGTGACGGCAAATGATCATTTAAAATGTCCATTTAAAGGGATTGTAAAAATATTACAATACTTAGTAAGTTGGCACAACTGTCGTCCATCTTGACGTGAAGTTTGAGAGCGATCTGTCATTTAGTTTGTTTACAGTGCTCTATTTTCTCAGTTCATCTCAAGTGTGTTTTACGATTTCTATAATGAATACAAATATCGAACATCTTTGTTGGTCTCAAATTTTGAATTTCAAATGGAATTTCGTGTGCCGAATCGCTCAAAGTGTCACCGAAGGCTTACGGTAAATCAACTTTATCAAAAAGTTGTGCATATGAGTGCTACATTGCAATCAAAAGCGTTCGAGATGTGGTGGAAGATTTGCCCCCCCCCCTGGCGAGCTAACCATGATAGTTTTAGATTACATGACCTAAAGTTTGGTCAAGAACGAGTGGAGCCCGAAATTTTTTAATGGGGCATTTGATTATTCCTAAATGAGCCTAAAATTATTTGTATGTTAATTGATCTTGTTTTGGGTTTTAATTTCGGTTTTGGTCCGATTTTCAGGGTTCTGCTAGCTCTGATATGATAAAGCCTTATGTCTTTTCTAGAATGAGCAGAATAATAAAATTTAAATAGGGCATTTAATTAGCCTAAAATTAAAATTTAATTTTCCAATTGTTTTTAAAATATTTTTTGATATGGGTTCTGCTAACTTTTTCTAAAGCTAGCAGAACCCATCGTTTTAGTTGGAAGGGGTGGAGGCCAAAATTTTTAGTAGAGCATTTAATTAGCCTATTATTAGCCTATAATGATTCATACTATCTTGTAGTGTTCTGTTGTATGGGTTCTGCTAGATTAAAGAACGTCACATAATGTATGGTGGTCCAGAAATACTACAAAAGCGCGAAAGCGCATAAGTACGTCAGCCAACATAGAGAAAATATTTCGGCAAATCTGAATGAACAAGAAAGATACAAATTTTCAACAAATCTTATGATGAAACTCGCCTTTGGATAAAATTCAAGAGCATCAAATAAAAACAGTATCCTACCAAACAATTTGCTGTCACTGACCTTGCAGTTAAAACCTTACATAAGCTAGCAGAAGGCCAAAGAGAAAAATTTCAACCCACAACTTTTACGTTGGTAATCTCATGATAGGCAGCGATAAAATCAATGAAGCGCTAACCATTCAAAACCAACTAATAGAATTTCTTGAAAGAAGAGGCTTCAATTTAAGAAAATGGGTAAACGACCCAAAAGAGTTCTTGATCAACGTAGACGTCTGTTCGATAAACAATTTGCCAGACAGCAAACAACAACATTCAAGCGAATGCTGAAGCAGCAAGACATTTAAAGAGAAACTGACATCACAACAACAAGATCCTCACAAAACAAGCTGCAAAATGAAGAAGATAAAGCGTCGTGAAACTTATCATTAACTCATGGAAGCTCATCTGGAAGCTCGAAGTATGAAGAAACAACAACTAAATACTTCAAAGGTGAGTATCTCAATGACATATACGGAAAGCGCATGAAGACATAGTAGTAGAGGTCATCACAAAAACAACGCAACTTAAAGCCGGTTGAAATCGACCAGCAGAAATTAAGCTGCCAGAACTACAAATACCCCATTTTAGTGGATAACATATTAAATTGATGCCATTTCATGACGTTTTCATGACGAATCACTCAACATCGAAACCGCATTGAAGATAATCAATGAACTGTATGACAATTGCAGGGTGAACCTAATGAAATACATGCACACCTTGATGGCGCAATCGACTATTAATAATGAATCCACATCAGCTATAAGAAGCGTTTATACACAAAAATTATCTAGAAATCAACACGGATTTATGGGATCCAATAATCATCTACGTATTGGTCAAAACCACGGGATCACGATATTCTAAGGTCATACGAAATGGCGTTACAAAATTCAAGAGAAATTCACCGACTAGACAGTTTCCTGTAGTTTCGCGAATCAGATTTATGGCATTAAAAGCAGTCATTCGAGTGGAAAACTGCGAGTTTTCGAAAACCAGGACTTGGCACCAGAACAGTTTAAAACTGTTAGCTCTGCAACCAAAACTATCAACTTCAAGATTGTTCCAAATGCAAATCAATGAATATACTCGGCAAAAATCAGTAATTTTCTTAAAAATAACCAAGCGTTAGTTGAATGTAGGAGTACTCCATCATGACAATAATACCAAGGATGACATCACTAGCTACTCCATTTTTATTAAAAGTCGTTTATCCCAAAAAACCCCAAATTAATTTTCCAAAATTAGGACTCATCGAAATCCATTCCTGGCATTACAAATCTTCATCATCGCTTCACCGCGTAAACCTTTAACATCATTTTTTTCTAAATCAGTCGAGCTGAAAAAAATTGACTCGACCGCACCAGACAAAATCAAAATCGTTTGAGGCGGAACAAAATGTAAAAGGAGACCAAGATCGAGTCGTTTATTAGTTAGCGAATGATTGTTACTCATAACAACCAACATTTAAGAAAGGCGCGATTAGTGCATTCAGATAATGTGACCATAACGCAACCAACATAACATGATGCAAATACCGTGCCGCAATATGATGAAACGTGAGCCAGATATCTAATCAACGAAAACCACAAGACGCAACAGTATAAAATTGAGCAAAATGGTGCAACACTACGCAACATGGTAGAAACGACGCCACTCGGGACAATATTTTTCAACACCCCTCATAATGATGCATGATCTCACAATATTAAACGACATGGTGCAACTTCACGCAACTTGGTGCAGTGTGACGCAATATGATGTACAGGGTGGGCCACACGTCACTGACATTGTATTTTTGATATAATTCTTTTATTTTGCATTTTTTCTCTTTTTATTTTCCAGTATTAGAAGTATTATTTGGGAAATTCAGTAGCCATGTATACGACTGAGGAACGGCAAAAATTGTTGAGTTTTATTGTGCTATATTTTTTTAACACCAGAAATGCACCATCACGAAATCAAGTACGCAATCTAGTCGCTCGTTTTCAGTCATCGGGATCTGTTAGTGACTTATCGCGAAGTGGAAGACCGCTTGAAGCACGAAGCCAAGATAATATCGAAAGAATTCGGGAGAGCTTAAATAAGAACCCTGAATCATCGACTCGTAAACGTGCCACTCAGCTTCAAATGTCCAGAACTTCACTGCGTAGAATAATGAAAATAATTTATTGCTGTTTCCATACAAGATATAAATAGTACTTGAAATTTTGCCCTAAGACGGCAAAGAAAACTGTCAGCCAAGAAAATTTACCGAATTATTAACGGATGATCCTGATTTTATGAAAAAAATTATAATGGCCGATGAAGCGCATTTCCATTTAAGTGGTTATGTTAATAACCGAAAATTTAAAATCTGGGGCACTGAAAATCCAAGAGTGATTCAACAGCCTCCGTTGCATCAATATCAGCAGACAAGATCTATGGCCCGTACTTCTTCCGGAGATGCCAATGCATTGACTGTAAATGGTGAGTGTTACAGGGCTATGTTAGAAAATTTCTTGTTTCATGAACTTGATAATACTCACGAAATGTGGTTTCAACAAGACGGAGCTACGTCCCATACTGCAAGCGAAACAATGAATTTGCTGCGAACGGTTTTTGGTAACCGTATCGTGTCACGATTTGGATATGTTAAATAGCCATCACAATCACCCGACTTAACACCACTAGATTTTGTTTTTTTTAGGGATTTTAGAGAGATCGTGCATACGCAAATAAACTGTAAGGACTACAACAACTACAAGATAGCATAATACATGAAATTATTGCGATTAATCAACCAGTTTTGGCTTCAGTTATGGACTAGGTACAGTAAAGAGCAGCAGATTGCGAAGAGGCTGATGGCAGGCATCTAACAGATATTATTTTTAAAATTTAATTTTTTTAAAACTCTGCATGATTAAAACTATCTTTTGTAATTAAAATTATTTATATTCAATAAAAAATTAAAAAAATATATCAAAAACACAATGTTCAGTGACTTATGGCCCACCCTGTAATATCAAACAACATCGAAAACCTTGTTTCGCCAAATTGTATTAAAATCCTTCTAGCCAAATAAAAACGATCCCAAGCCATTAAGACGCAACTTAGCGGAACGACACACAACATTCCTCAACAAGGTGCAACATCAAGCAACATGGAGTAATATGACCTAACATGATGCAACATCCTACAACAGGGCGCAACATCACGCAGCATGGCGTAGTGCAACATGACGGCCTATTCGGGGAATCCTAAGTGAATCATCCAGAAGTTAGAACTTCTTGTAATCGTGACCTGGCATTCGAAAAGCCTGTCCCATAAATTTCATTAAAATCGTTCAAGTCAAATAAAATGTTAAAAAATGTCGCCCCGGATGTCGCTATAAAATAATTTTCCCGATATAAGAACTCATCAAACTAAGTATTTGCCAATCGAACACATCATCGATCAAAATCAACTTTGTTGTATCATACTGAGGGAGGTACTGGAATGTTTTACAAACTCTCAGAAAACTACCCCAAGGGGTGCTCCGTCATTGTATCCTACTGGAGGCGATACTAGAAGTTTTTACAAAATTATGTACGCTCTATTGGAAAAGTTCAATCCCCAAAATTAGCCCCTAAGGAGTGAAGCTCTTTAAAACCATATTTCTCTATAAAAGACTTGCTATAAATGTAAAACCCTACCCCAAATTACGAGGAAACAGCTTCTTGTTAAAAAAAATGAATACGCATGAATTTATTACAACCGCCCATATTCACAAAACACGATGTCCGATGTGGGTGTGAGCTATTGTAATTAATTCGAGAGTGCCTATTTATTGCTTAGGTAGTTCGATGCATTATGATCGAATTTTGTTGGTGTGGGATGTCGTAATAAATTTGAGGGTGCTTATTTTTTATTTCAGTATTTTTGTGGATATGGGCGGTTGTAATAAATTCGGCGAGGAAATCGGCGTAGTTCGGTGTAGTTACCCCGTTGTGGCAGTATGCTCAGCAGCTACATTGGGTTTATCATCGTTAAGCAATAAGCACTTGCTGCAGATTCCGAGTTATCAAAGTGTTTTGTTCTTCAAAAGTAAGTGACATTTACTAGACTGTTTGACATGTACGAAGAAACCATGTAAATTGCTAGAGATTTGATAATAGATGACACGTAATTATTCCGCTCCAAAAATTCATTTACACTTTTAAATTATTTTCTTTCTCAAATGTAGCTTGATGCCAGTAAACGTTTATTTAGAGAAAACAGATGGCAGTGTAGATGAATAAATGTGGATTTTTTTCATATGACTGTAGATAACTAAAAGTTAATAATATTTAAAATTGACCGTCGAAATGAACTGTTTTTTTACATGTTTTTTGTAAACTAAACAAATTTTTATGTAATTTACGTTGTTTACAAAAAAAAATGTAAAAAACGTTTTCAATCTAAATACCCATCGGCGACTTTAAGTAACGACATATTGATGAGGCTGCCAAATACCTTAGTTATAGAGCGGGTAAAAGATGGCAAAAATCTATAACGATAATAAATCATTTTAAATGCAACTGTTTATTTTTATAAACTTTCATCTATTCGTTAGGTTGACATTTAAAATTGTAATTTACAGTAAATGAATATTGTACAATCCATTTACATTAAAATGCTTGCAAAAAGTTGTTTCAAAAACGTACTCTCGATTCTATATTAATTGTTCACATGTCACATAACATTTTATAGTTTTTCCAATTTTACACATAAAAATCTTCAATTGTTATAAATTATGAAAAGCTTCCGTCGTTTATGCGGAAAATGTTTTATCATTATACTCCAGTCACATTGACTTATAGCATATATTGAGTGAAAATAATTAATTATTTTTCCGATATATGTGTTTTTAAGTTTTTGTTTTGTTGTTTAAAACAAGCTTAATAAATTTTCAGCACACAAACTTTTTGCTGTTAAATTAAAAAGGAAATAAATCGAGGAAAAAACCTCAATTGAAATGCTTTATCAGAAACGATGTTTTGAAAGTTTAAATGAAAATCGATGCTTTATTTTCCAATTGTATGTGTTTCGTTTGGAAAACTTATTTTATTCTTGCTCGACGTTGGATAGTTTCACGTATACCTAGTAGTTCCCTGTAACATTAAGCGCTTAATATTTTGATTAACCAATCAAACAGCGAACTACGAGTATATGATATTTTTCCAATCTCATACGTTTTAAGCTTTCTCCGAATTCTTTTGTTTCGTTTTAACATTACTTGTAATATTTCAAAATTTTCCCTGCTCATTTTTCTAAAATAACCGCACTATACGATATAAACACACAGCAAACAAAAATACTGTAGAGCTTTTTTTCCACTTTGTGCTTTGTGTATTGTATAACACAATTTATTCGTTTTGTTATTAAATTGAACTTTTGCGGAATAACAAACAAAAATTAAACAGCAACAATGAACGGTTACGTAAAATCCGTTTGAAAAACGAAAAAATCTACTACACGCTCATAAATTTAAAGTTAGCAAAATATTTACGTTTGTATGTGTGTATGTGTTCAACTATATATATATATGTTTACATTTAAGCTTTTTTCTTTCTACTATTTAAAAGTTTGTATGTGTTTCGGTGTAAATTAAAGTTCTTTTGGAAAATTCCATTGTACAGTGTCTGTACACCATGGCGGAAATAATGTAATTAATCCTGTGTTAGCTGCTCGTATAAATATTGTACATTTAGAAATGAGAAGTGTATTATGGTGGTTTGACTTGAATTGTTCATAGAGATGAACCTGATTAAATAATGTAGTATAAAAGCAATCGGAAAAGTTGGTTAAATATTTAGAGGGTGGTCTCTTAAATTCAATAGTTATGTTGTTGAGGTAAATTTATAATATGTTTATAGAGCTTTAGTACAGCAAATAACGCGTTGGTATTATAGAGGTGTTCTGTATTTTAAAAGTTTATATTTAATTGAAAGCTTTGGGTACCCAGACGATTATAATTCCTGATTTTTCTGAAGAATTTTAAGAATTTATGTCTTTGGTTTTCGCGTTTGAAAATTTCGACTTATAATTGCCATGTATGCCTATTTAATTTGTTGCGTAGTATGTTTTATTAATTTTCAAAAGAGTCGCTTACCCTTCATAGATTAGCACTTTAAAGTTAGTAATATTAGTGGGAACAGAATTTATCTAAAATAATTAATAATTATTCTAAAACCCATATATCTAAATCATATTTTCTGATATCAATTTAATTGAATGATGTTTGTATCCAAAATTATTCTAAATATACAGAATTAGCACGTCTTTAAAAAATTCATAAAATACCAATTCGCATAAAAACATTTAAATAACGGAATAATCGACCGAATTCAAAGCTGGATCTCATAGTAAACTAACATTTTCCATTTAAATGGTCTAACCCTGTTTTAACTTTAAATATTTAGAACGCCTAGTGAATAGCTATTTTAAATAAAAATCGAAAACTCTAAAGTTACTACCTGTCCTGTGGTGATTAATCGGTCCTAATTTTGAATTCTACTGTATGAAATCACCATTTCTTATGAACAACCCTTTAAGCCCTTTCTGACTCAGTTTTCGGAGTTTAAATTTAACTGTTTCTGAGACGTATAGCCACATCTTTTTACTTCAACTTTATATGTGTTGCTGTATAAGGGAATAACGCGTTTTTTGGGATAGCTGTACTAGCTACTAGATAGCTGCATGTTTTGGTGAGTTAATATTTCGTAACATTCGTCCCATCGAATTCATCGCGATGTGAAGTAATTTCAGATTTCCTACTGCATCTTGTAATAAATCGATAATATTCAGCTGTATAGTGCGCGATCAAATTTTTTTTCTTTTGATGGGTGTGGTATTTTTACTTTGGGCTGTTTGGCGGGAAAAACAGGTGGAACCAGATACAGTTTTTTGTTGATTGTTTTTTTTGGTATTGTTTGAAAAAATAGTCGAATTTTTTTTGTGACATTAATTAAGTCGAGCAAGTCAAGTGAAATGGTTGAATTATATTTAGTGATAACCAAAAAAGTTAAAAATTACAAATTAACAAAAAAAAAAATTAAAAACACTAAAGTGAATTAATTAAAGAGTTAAAATATAAAAAAATCGATCGATAGTGAAACTATATACTCGTAGAAGTGTAGTTTGTTTCACGGACTTGCAGTGCTTTGTCAAGTACGTTTTGAGTGTGTACGGTGTACCCGATGCAATGTTGAAGAGCCGCAATTGTACAGTTGAAGAGTGTTGTTTGGTATTAATTAGAAATATCGCTGTATTTGCGAGTTCTTGATCGTCAAAGCCTCAAGTTGGTAATTGTACAGTAAAAGGGTGTGATTTGACTCGTTGGCGTGGCGCTTGTCGGACGGCAGTTGCGGGGTATTGGTCAGAAATATCGCTGTATTTGCGAGTTCGTGATGATGGAGGAATGGTACGTGAAAGCCTGAATATCAATTGACCATAGATAAGTAGTAAGCCGTTACAGTAGGAACCGTTGTATCTACCGCTTTCGGCATAGCATGTGGATATTTTGTTTTGATAAGTTTATTTCTGTGTCTTTCTAATTTTATAATTTTGTTTAAATTTCCTTGCTTAGTTTATTAACTTTTCGAGTTTGTTTCCATGTTCTTTGATGACCCAAATTAATTATTAATTATATTTCTATTCTAATGTTATCACCAATTACATTTTGATTTTAGTTTTATCGTTTTTTAAATAATTAGTTAACTTAATTTCTCTTAGAATTATTTTAGGAAACCGGTTGCAGTGCCAAGTTCGTTGGAAGCACTTCTACGTCTGTGGATATTACCAGGTAACCGTTTAATAATTTTTTTTGTTTCCAGTTGCGATATATTTAAAAAATATTTATATTAATTAACGTACAGTTTAGTCGGTTTAGTTGTTCTTTTTTTTCATTTGGTTCAAGATAAATAAATATTTGTGTTATTTTCATTTGTAAAATCTATTTAATGAACTTTATAATAAATTTATATTTTGTCAATATGTGGAACTTTAAATATATTTCTTTTAATTATTAATCATGCGCAATTGAGAAGATTGGCCATAAAAGTGATGTGAATCGGATAAGTCATGTGAGTTAGCATAAATTTGATTTCGTTGCCATACGTTGTGTTTTAGAACACCACAATTAGATCACCACAATTTATTCTTAAAACAAAATTAATACTTTTCGAGACGGAATCTTTAACACAACTAATTATTTATCAAAAATATTATCGTACGACAATTTTCCGCATTACCAAGAATTACAGTAATTGATGGAATTTATGATCAAAAATTGAAAAAACAATAACAACATTACTTTACAGTAGACGATGGATTAAAATACAAATTCTGATATTTCTTAACAGGGTGATCCCACACGGCCATCCTACAACTCATCTGGCCATAATGATTTAACCTCGCGTTACATACTTCTTCAATACTCTCATCACTGGACATGCTGTCGTAATAAATTTTGAAACGCTCTGCCGAAGTTGAAGTTAGTAGTGGCCCTTCTGTCTGTCCAATCTTTCGAACGTCATATCTTTCGTTATCTTTCACTTTAATAATTTCGTACGGTCCCACACATTTTGATTATAGTTTTCCACCAGAGTTAAACTGCGTGCGCTTGGTGACAACAATTTCCCCCACTCGATAAGTCCGTGCCTTTTCACGTTTTTTATTAAATGTTCGTCGATTCTCTTGTTGTACTTTACTAATTTGTAATTTGGCTGCATCCCTAAGATTAGTACGTTCTTCATTAAACTGTATAGCAATTTAATCTTCGACTAATTCTTTAACGTGTTACTCTTCCGGACAACGCATCTTCATACCTATTAACAATTCGAATGGACACATTCCAATGCTCCTCTGGAATGAATTGTTTAGGAACCTTTGTAATTTATCAACGTGTTTAAACCAGTCATCCGGCTTAAGACGAGACAATTTAGTCAATGCTGGTAGATTATTCTGTTAATCTACTCCGCTTGGCCATCGCCGGTTGGCACACCAGTCGTTATCATATGATGCTCGAAATTTTCTGGTTCACAGTAGTCTCTAAAATCGTTGGAAACAAATGCCGCACCTCTATCACTGATTATGCGCCTTGGATTACCAAAAACCGTTTTTTGTTGTACTAACTTCTGTATAACTTCTCCGGAACCAGTGTTTCGAGTGGGATAGAGCCACACAAATTTTGAAAAATTGTCGATAACACATAAAATATAGTGATAGCTTTTCTTCGTTGCAGTTAAATGTCCTAAATGATCCAAATGGTAAGTGTCCTGGGCAATGCCACCTTTGGGAATGGCATTCAGCGGGCCATCGCGTTTTTCCGACTTATGGTTCGCTAGTATACATGAAACACAGTTTTTTAAGCAGCTGGAAATTTTCACATTTTGCTTTGGAATGTAAAATTCACGTTGGATCAGCTCTTCCATTTTACGTTTCGCGAAATGCTCTTGTTCATGTACGTTACGAATTATTTCAATTTGCATAGCGTCCTTTTTGTAAAAGCTTCATAATTGTTTGAATTGAATGGTGATCTCTCTAAGCGGCTTTTAATCTGGTAGCAGTATCACTCTCAATAATCATCAAAACGGAAAGTTGACTTAACGTGTCTACATGATGCATTCTATATGATGCTTTATGTTCTAAAACATAACTATATTCTTGCAGCTGCAACGCCCAACCTGCGATCATGGACGTCAGTTGCTTACGTTCCGTCGCCTTAAAAGTGGAACAATCCGTCAAAATACGGAACGATAAACCAATTAGATACACCCTAAACTTTTTTAGTGCTGCAACTATAGCCAGAACCTCCAATTCATAATTGCAATATCTTTCTTCTGCAGGTGACGTTTTTTACTGAAGTAGTAAACCGGATGAAATTGTAGGTCTTCTGAAAATTTCTGCATGAGAATGGCACCTAATACGAACTTGCTCGCATCGGTGTGAAGCTCAAACTTCTTTTAATTTCAAAAACGAACAAATTCGAATTGTTCGAAATCAAACAAATTGAATTCTAAATTAATACTTTTGCTTCCTAAACAATATAACAATTTATTAATTTGAACTACTGAAATTAAATCAAATTAAAAAATTATTATTATAGTGGAAGTTGCAAAAATATTTATTTATTTATTTACCCAGGACCTACTGCAAACAAAATAAATTCTATGCAACTTTTTTCGACTTGCATAGAGCATAAGACCCTATTAGATGCACCGACACCAACTCATGTAAATGTTGTATATAGAGAAATGGAATTTCAATACATTTATATATAACCAATGCATGTGTATGTACATGGCCTTATCATAATATATAAGGCAATCCTCATTCAGAACTCCAACATTCCCCGCCACAACGTCCCCAATCTGATAATCGTCACCATGTAATATTACATCACCGAAAATTAAAAGTTCCTGGTCTGACACACAGATGGTACCACAAATTTAAAACCTATATGGTTTTTAAATTTTACCAACCATCAAACGATATGTGTCAAAATTGCATTACATTCCGACCATTAGTTTATAAGTTACAGTTATTTACCTAGTCACGCTACTTTTGTTAATTTAAAAACAATGAAGAAAATAAAAGAATTTCGTGAGTTGATTAAACACCATTTTTTAGCGGGAAAAATACCGTTCAAGCAAAGCGGTGGCTTGATAAGTGTTATCCGGACTCTGCACCATAAAAATCAACCATCATTGATTGGTATGCTGAATTTAAACGTGGCCGAGATCGAAATTATTTTGAAAAACCGTAAAGTGAAGTTGCGTGAGATAGCTGACATTGTAAAGATATCAATGGAACGTGTTGGTCATATTTTACACGAACATTTGTCCATGAAAAAAATTGCTCTTTCACCAAGACAGTGCACCATGTCATAAGGCCCACAGCCTTAGGAGCATTGAAATCGATCCATATCGTAATTTTAAACCATGACGTAAAACATTCATAAAAGCTCAAAACATTGTCATTTTCCAAGTCGATTTTTCACGGTTTTAAGGGCTTTCTTGAATCCTATTTTGGACTATTGGGTGTATAACTTAGTTTTTAGGATTTTCTAAGAGATGGCGTATCGTTATTTTACAATGACACCTACGGCGTTTTAAAGTGTTGACATCCCACATTAAAATTTAGTTTGTCGTTATTCGTAAAAGCGTAAACAGCATATTTTTTAATCCCGTTTAAACATGTCGAAGTTCGTATCAACAAAACAGCATTTGCGGGAGGCATTACTTTTCTGCTTTAATCAAAAGAAACTTATGGTGAACATGGACCAACTCAACAGACTTGCGAAAACTGGTTTAAACTATTGAAAAGTGGGTACTTTGATGTCAGTGACAAAGAACGTTCTGATCAACCAAAAAAATTCGAAGATGCAGAATTGGAAGGTTATTGTTATTGTTGTTATTGAAGGAAAACTCTGCTCAAACAAAAAAAGAACTTGCAGAAGAGTTATATGTCACTCAAGCAGCCATAAGCAAACGTCTACATGCTATGAAAATGAATCAAAAAGAAGGAAAATGGGTACCACATGAATAGTCAATTCCGATGCCAATATTAGAAAATCGTATTAAACGATTGCAACGATTGCAAAACGATTTGCAATTATTTGCTTACAAGACACCGAAAACGGCATGTTCTATTTTCTCAAATTGTGACTAGCGATGAAAAATGGATTTACTACAATAACCCTAAACGTAAAAAATCATGGGTTCATCCAGGCGAACCATCCACATCAACAGCAAAATGAACCATTCATGGAAGTAAGGTTATGTTGTGGGTTTAGTGGGATCAGAAAGGAGTGGTGTACTATGACCTACTAAAACCGAACGAAACTATTACTGGTGAACGTTACCAGCAACAATTGATATATTTGAACCATGCATTGAACGAAAACCGTGCCATTCCAGCTAACAAGCAGTATAAAATGATTTAGCTGCACGACAATGCTCGACCACATGTCTCAAAACAAGTAAAAAATGCGCTGGAAGTACCTAAATGGGAAATTCTACTGCGAGCTCCCTATTCACCAGATTGTGCCCCAACAGATTACTATTTGTTCAGATCAAAGCAAAGCAATGTTCAAGACCAGCACTTCAGAAACCACGAAGAAATCAAAAAACGGTTCGACGAATGGATTCTTTTTTCGATGAAATCCATAAATTGCCAGAAAAATAATAAAAAGCTTTTCTTCAAATAAACTTAAATTAACAAATAAAGTTGGCCGTTTTTCATTATTTTCAACTGGAAATAGAAATTTGTATGCCAAATATTTTAACTTTAGTGGAAAAAAATCTCGAATAGGGAAGCTCTTATAAATTTAGATGGTTCCGGTTTTTCATATTTCACTTTTTTAACTTTCGGCATTATAGCGAATAACTTCGGATTTATTATAAGTTAGTTTAAGCCAGCCATTACCTTCAAATTTCAAATAAAATAACTAATTTACTTTTTTATTCTGCAGCTACGAGCATATATGATTGGTATTAGGTGAAAATAAATCTTTATAAGCAGAATCAACCGATTTAGCTACACGTTGCTTACGACAGGTAGACTAGACGTTATACATCATTTTCGAGGTAACGAATACATAACAAGAATACGTAAATAAAATGACTAATTACTTATATCAAGGTGGTAAATACATATTAGAGAAGCACGTGTAGCAACCGATAAATTTACCGGTTGTCTTACATATTTACATGTAAACATTATAAAACAACCGAAAACAGTAATAATTTTTAACATGTTTACACATCAAAATGGTATTACACTTAAGGGAATTTACGTAATCGAATAAATAACTTCACGTTTTGTCACTGATCTCAAGCAAGACGAATACGTATACATCTGTACTCGTATGTAAAACTATTATTTGTTCAAATAAAATCCGCAAACTGTAATCGAACAAATCACTCAAAAACTACTTTAATATTTTCATCTGGTTTAATACCGCCAAATGTGTATATGAACATCATGAGCAACACCGATTCAGCGATGCCTACATACGTAAGACCTTCATATGTGAATATCCTCGCACATATTATGTTTATACGTATGTTACAATCAATATGTACATAACAGAATTTTCCATTTTCATCTCTTTGTTTTTTTTATTTTTTTATTTTATTTTTCCAAATCGGGAAAATTATTGTTCAGATTATGTTGTTGCTGTTTTTTGTTTTTGTTGTTTCGTTGCTCTGTATATTGTGTTGCTTCAACAGTGGATTTATGATATTTTGTACGAATTGTGTGTTATAGTTTTCGTTTTGTTATTACGATTCGAAAATTGGGATCTATGTATATGTGTGTGTGTATGTGTGTGTATGTCGAGGTTGTCGGTTAAATTAGAAAATTGAGATTTATGAGAAAATTATATAAATTTCACTTGTTTTTTTGTTTGTTTTGATTTTAAAGAATTTTATGTATTTTCAGATAAAAAGTTCTAAAACGAAAGTCTAACATAATTTTCTTTGTTGTGCTTGTTACATGTGTGTGTGTGTTTATATATTGATTCCGTGTAGCTTTTCTTATACCTTAGTACAGACACTAAATTTTTCTTTATTTTGGATTTGTTGTGTTTGCCTTGTGCTGTTGAAACATAATTGTTATGCTTAATGCGATACTAAAAACTTTTAATAAAGTTATGAATTTCAGTTAATATTAATTATAATTAACGTAATATGATTTTTGCTGTTGTTGTGATTGAATAATAAAATTAGGATTTATATGAGATGGAATTTGTTTTGTGTTGGGAAATAATGTATAATGTAATAGTGATTGTTTATAATTTGGTAAAATTGAAATGTTAGTTTACGATTAGCTTTTTGTTTTATACAATGTCAAATGTATAATTAGGAATAGTATTTCCATTACTTTTAGTATTATTTCTATTCAAAAAGTTACAAAAAAACTATAAACAATTATATAAGTTGATCTGACCATTTTGAAACTCGACAAATTTAAAAAATTAATTGTAATTAACAAGGCAAGATTGGCAAAGGGGGGCTTTTCCAACAAAAAATTTGCGAATTCACAAATAAAAATGTGGACCGTACACGAGAAATTAGATTACAGACTCGTTTAACAAAATAAAATGTTACAGACTCAGAAGGGTAAGAACCGTATCTATTGTTATATTTGGTGTATCCATTTAATACTTACATTTTCATTTTTATGATAATGAACATAGACATTTTTCCATTAAACGATGAAAGGAACGATGCCAGAGAATTAATAGACATCGGGGTTAAATGCATTCCCAATACGGGTGAAGCGAAATCTTTCAATTTTTATCGATATTACCTCGTTGTGGAATAAAATAACTGCTCATTTGCGGAAATTGGGACTTGGTATCAAATCTCTAATGGCACAGCCAAACGTTATTTTTCTGATATGATGCAATTATTAGAAAAGGAATGAAGAATTTAATTTACTGACAATCACAGGATCAAAACATTAAAAATTTGCCGAAGTATTTTCAGAGATATCCAAACATAAGATCAGGTTTAGATTGCACAAAATTTAGAGCAGTGTCATCTAAATGTTTATCTTGAGAATTTGTACATACTCAAGGTACAAAGGAGCCCATATATTAAAAGTATTAATAGGTGTGTCTCCTTCTGGGACCGCTTAAGCAAAGTTGCAACCAGATAAAGTAATGTTTAATCTTAGTAATTTACTATCAAAACTAGAAATTGGTGATGCAATAATAGTTGACAAAGATTTTTTGATCGCGGATGAGCTTGCCAATGCCGGAATCGAAATGGTTCGACCTGATTTTGTGTACGAGAGATTTATAAAAGATCAAGTAACGACGGAAATAGCATCTGCAAGAGTGCACGTAGAACGGAGATTTGCTCGATTCGATATGTTCTAGTATGATCCCCCCAATTACGAATACGAATTTAAAATAAATTTTCGGTAATATTTCAATATACGATTTGATAAATTCGATATTCTTTGGAACCTTAATAAATTTGTAACTATTGTTAAAGTACTAAATATAATTAAATCACAGTAGTTTAAATTTGTTAAACCTAAACCTATAACTGAATCTGCCCATAATGAGAGTGGTGTTCCCGCAGTTTGAATATTCCATCTTCTAATTATATGTATGGGAGGGTGGTAATAAGACTTTTTGCAGACATATCCTTTCCTGTCACCGGTGATTTTGTTTCAACCAAACTCCACTCCGGGCCATTGAAAGATATTCCATCTGGACTTACTGCCAGAAATGTAAGATCTGGTGAAATTATTAGACCACATTCCATTAACAGGTAATGAATACCATACATTCCTGTTGCTATGTTTTCAGCGTAAACACCATACTTTGTAGAATCATTGCCTTTGAATGAACTGTTATAAACTGTCGACGACTCTTTGGGTCAATTGGGATTTTTAGCAATGCTACCGGTTATTCTCAATTTTCTTTCCAGGAGCCATTGAGCACTTGTTTGCAAAATTGTTAAAAAATATTAAAACAAAATATATCTAAGTATTAGTGACTAAGTATTATACTAAGTCACTAATACTTAGATATATTTTGTAAATATATCTAAGTATTATACTAAACAAAACTAGATCAACTGCACGATGAACGATTGATTCAATGGTGATCCTAAGCTTCTTCAACAAAACCTGACCACCACAATAGATTTTAAGAAATCGGAATAAAAAATAAATTTGCTATTGAATGAGAGTAATATATACCGGGTGATTTTTTTAACTTTCAAATATGTCGGAAAATAAGCACTCTACGAAAAAATGTCCATTATCAAAAGTTAATCATTCCAAAGGGGACATACATTAGAGCTAAAATTAGTACCCCTCCTCTTCTTCTTGTAAGTGGGACAGGGGGTAAATATGAAATTAAAATAGGAACCCCTATTTTTTATTGTACGGCTTAAAGTATGTAGGATTTCTTTAAAACATTTTTTTCGATTCATGATAGATGGCGTAGTATTATGCATACGATTTGAGCACTCAATTAATTAAAAGATGATGAGGCGAGGGGACCCATGTAAATCAAGCACCGTGGTACGTGAGAGGCTGGGGTCTCACGTTAATCAAGCGCCCCGAAGGGAACATAAAACTACTACGCCCACGTCGTTGTTCCTGGGTTACGCTGAAAGTAGTTTATACACCAGCCAATTACATGTCTACAGGTAACAATTTACCCGTTATTCAGATATTTTTAAGACAAAATACAACTTTCATTTGAAAGCAGGGGCGGAATTATGTAACATCACTTTCGATACTATTTCGATACAATCGATAATGATGAAAGGCGGTATTTTTTACCATTTTCGACACATTTGCGAAATTTATATATGGCAGCCCCTTTTCGAAAGTGAAATGACAGTTCTATATAAAAAAAATTATGTCACAAATTGTTTTTGATTTCTCAAAATTAATGAAATTAATAAATGAAAGTGCAGTGTTTTTAAGATTAAGTGAAAACGCCGAGAGAGGCTTGCGGGTAAATTTTTACGTTGAACGTCATTTTTTGCGTAATCGCTATAACGCAATGATCAAAACACACTTAATATATAACTAGTATTACCCACCAAATTTATTAATTACATATACATAATGTGTTGTTTAAGATTTATGGAAATTTTCCGGGTTTCCAACGATGTATTTGTAAATTTGCTCGAAAAAATAAAATCCCGAATGAATTTGGGATTAAGAAAAACTAAAATTTCACTAGAAACCAAATTGGCCGCCGTTTTAAATTTGTATGCCTCTGCATCTTACCAGAGAACCGTAGGAGACATAATGTTCCATTTCCGTGAACCAATCGGTTCTGTCAAATGCAATAATGCAATAACTGAAATTACTGAAGTGTTAGAAAGGACAATATGCCATCAATACGTCAAGTTTCCGGATGATCGAGCAAAACCTGCTTATAAGGAACGGTTTTTCGAGAAAACTGGACATCCCCCCGGGATTATTGGGTGCCTTGATTGCACCCACATTAACATGGTTTCGCCTCGTGAAAACGAGCATATCTTTGTACATCGACGTGGAAATCATTCCATGATTGTGCAATTGGTAAATATACACATCTACCAAAATTCATTCATTTTATTAATAAATTATATTTCAGGTTTGCAATTATGATCTTTTATCTATCTCTTCTATCAGTGTGTGCTAGATATCCCGGATCAACACATGATGCCGCAACCTTGAGGAGCGAAATACATGGCTTCTTGGTGATTCCGGGTATCCACTGGGTCCTTTTATAATGACACTGTATCACAGCTCAAATCAAGCTCAAAAAGCCTACAACAATTTACGCGCTAAATCGCGAAATCCAATAGAGCGCTGTATAGGGGTTCTGAAAAAATCTTTGCGATGTTTGATAGGGGAGTGAGTACTACGTTATGAGCCTATTGTGCAGCTATTTACAATATCTGCCTAATTAATAAGTTGAACATGGTAAATTTGCCGCGATCTGATGAGGGTGATGAACTAACTGGTTTACGAAGGTGATTTTCAGTATGTAGATGAATCAGAGTATGAAAGTGCAGCTCAAATTCGAGAGAATTTACTAAAATTTTCTTTCTTATGTACATATCGTTACGTATATATGCGAATAAACTAAAATACTTTAATGTTTTTTAAACATTATCACACGTCGTGTGATTTACTTTTTTTAATCTTTAGTTAAACAAACAAAAAAATTTTCCAAATAATTAAAATTCCAATTAATAATTCCACAATTCAATTAAATATTTCCAATTAACTTCCATCCAATTAAAATTAAATTTTAAAATGGTTGTATATTTTCTAGTCTTGCAAGTCGGTCCTCTTCTAGTTTGAGACGCTTGGCATTAATCTCATTTCCTTCTTTAAGAACATGTGTGAAAAATTCCATTTTTTACCTTGTTCTCTTAACTCTTCGTAGATTTTAGTAGACATATTTTTTCGACGTCTCTGGATTCGGAGTGTTACGACCTCACTAGTGCTATCAAGAGCTTCGTACTTCTTCGCTGAATTCATGGCCTGGATCTAAACCAGCTACTCCTTTAGCGGCCTCTATTATGCCGGATAACTGGACCACGCGCTCCTCAAATGGCGATAAAAATACAGTTCTTGAACCACCACCAGTCCGATTAATGTCGGCTTGTGTTCTCCGGATTTTTTTTTTAATTTTATTTTTCAGATCCGCTCACACCTGTGAGATAAAATAATTATTTATTAATGCGCTTTCATTAACCAGCTTTGTGCAATCATCGTACAATAACTTTTAAACAAGTAACCTATCTTTTTCCAGGAGTCATCGTCTCGCACAGGGGGGCCTTCGCCGCTTAGACGATTTGTCGACTCACGCCAACCTTCTTGCATGGTAAGCCGAGTCCTTGTGCTATTAAAACTCCCAGTCACATGCTCCCGGCGTTCCTCTAAATAAAGCAACCTCACTTCGAACTGCTTTGTGGTTGTAATTTTTCTTTTGGCTGGATAGAAACACAAAAATTTTAGGTTATGTCACTATGAATTTATTAAAAACACTAATTAAATCCTTCTTAAATAACATTTATATTCAAATGATATAAAAAAATAAATAAAATAATTAAATTTAAAATTAGTATCTTAGATATCACAACATTATCAAATATCACTTTTATTGTTTCAAATGATGAAGTATCGAAGTTAACGCTCGTCGATAATGCTACAAAATACCGACTTTTCGAAACTATCGATATTTTTTCGAACTTCGAAAATTGTGATGTTACAAAATCCCGCCCCAGATTTAATCGCATGTTCCTGGGTTACGATAATAGCAGTTTCTTGACAAGTCATTTTTCAGTAATTAAAAGTTTTAAAAATACAATTTGTTTAAGACTATTTTCGAGTATTTACTTTGGAAACGTGTTAATTTTAATTCAAACGTATTGCAGAATCGTATGCATAGGTTCTCAGTAGGAGAAATCGAAAAAAAATAATATCGTTATACAGCGCCATCTAACATGAATCGAAAAAATGTTTTAAAGAAATCCTACTTACTTTAAGCCGTAGAATCCGAATCTGCAATAAAAAATAAAGGTTCCTATTTCAATTCCAAAGTTATCCCTCCGCCCCACTTACAAAATGGAGAGGAGGGGTACTAATTTTAGCACTAATGTATGCCCCCCTCGATTCGGCATCGTGGTCAAAAATTAAAGATTTCCAGAAGTACAAAGGGAGCCAAGGGACCATGCGCAGCGCCGTGAATTTTCTGATTGAGTGTTGGAACATCGTCAAGTTGAGGCACATTTTCAACTCGACGAATACGTAAATAAGCAAAACTGTCGGATTTGGGCTGCTGAAAATTCTCGTGTGATACTCAAACAACCAATGCATCCACCGCGAGTAACTGTTTGTTGTGCATTTTCAACTGGCGGAGTAATTGGGCCGTATTTCTTTCACCATTTTTGTAATAATAAAAAAAAAATCACCGTACAACTCGTATTAACAAAATGGCGGCAAATTTAAATCCGGCGCCCTTGCTGAGACATCCTTTATAAAGTTTCTTCAAAAAAGTTTTTACGATTAAATGTTTTACAATAAAAAATGAGATCGTTAAAGTGTTTACGGCCGTGAATATACGAGTACACGGGTTCACAATATTTTTCTTGTTATAATTGGGACCTAGGAATTCAATACTCATAATTTTTAAAAAATGAATTAAAACATTAAATTTAAACATTTTGATGATGATTTTATCTTCAATTGTTAATTTATTAATTTATTTACATACACGAAATTTTGAAGAACAGTCTGTGCAACCCATTTAGAGCGTACGAGCTCATTAGCTCATTTATAATAAAAGTAAACAGTTCAATTGAGTTGCAAACAAATTGTACTTTTTTGGGGTTTTATCCGCAGCTACATTATCCGCTAGTCCAGAGAATCATTTCCCCCAGCCTCATGCCACGTGAATACAAAAGCAATTAGACCATTCACAGCATAGTGTGAAATAAATCACATTGGCCAATCAACAACACTGTCTGGAACAAGTCTTCTGGCCACAACAAATTCCTAAATGGCCGTCCCAACAAATTATGTATTCCAAAAGTTAAAGTTAAACTTCTTTCTTAAAATGAAATTTAAATACATTTTCTAGCATGTGTATACACAGGGTGTCCCATTGGACGATCAAACGGAGCAGGGTGTTAAGGGAAGTCATTTCCAACAAAAACAGCCAAGTAAAATTTTCTCGAATTGTTAATGGTGGAAAAATTATTTCACTTTTACTGTTTTTAAAAACTGCTTTAAAAAAAAACAACAGTTATTTTATTTAACTTTCTTGTTTAATACGATATAGAAAAGTGTGGCTTTCCAATAAAATCATCTTTGTAATCTAGATTAGCTTCTGTCATATAAAAACAATAGTTTTGTTAAGTCTTTTCGTTTCTCAAAAATTTTTGTTGATGTTTAAGTGACGCCAGCGGGAAAACAATGTATGTTTTTATACCAAAAATTTTGTTTCATCGGGCTACTAGATTTGCTTAAAAAAATTGTTATACTTCAGTTTACCATTGTGTTCATCATTTTGATTTATTTCTGACAAAGCATCGATTTTAGAAATCGACATTTTGTTAAGTGCATTTTTTCTTGGTTATGACTTTCTGATGGTACATTTTTTCACGCTGGCGTCAGTTAAACATCAAAAATGATTTTATTAGAAAGCCACACTCTTCTAGATCGTATTAAAAAAGTAAGTTATACAAAAGAGCTCCCCTATCACCCTGCTTCCTTTGATCGTCTAATTCTGGGACATCCTGTATACATATTTCTAAAAATGCGCGATTACCCCCAAAAAAAAATATTATACTTAATTGCAATCATTCCGCTTGGAAATGGAAAATACATTTCATATTTAAATCCGGCTAATTAACTAAAATTTTCAACTCACGATTTTACATGTTTCCCGTCATATATTCCTCTTCCGCAGGTATTTCGGATTATTTATAACAAATCCCACAAAACTCACACTCCGATCAATTAACAAAAACTAAACTAACATGTTTCCATGTGCTCGCGTCTGTTCCGTTAATTCCCACCGAAAAAAACTTCCTTGATTTTTCCCTATTTTCCTTTTAAAATTGTTTATGTATTTTTCAGCGAACTAATTTTTATTTTCCATTTATGTATGCTTTTTCCACTACATGGGTATACAGCTTGCTATAGGAATCACATTATGTACATAACTGTTTTTATGTTGGGTTTGTAAGTTTATTTTAGCATGTAGTCTCTGTGCACAGAGAGTAAATTTTCTGTGTAATAAATATACAAAGTAGATATCGGATAGGAAAAATAAGAAGAACAAGTTTGAAATCATGAATAAACAGATTTTTTCCTGCGCCAAAATGAATTTTCCATTTCCATGCTAATTTACAATGCACATAATAACATAAAAAACGGAACACCCAAATCATAATGAAAAGAAAAATGTTTCAAATAATTTTTTTTTTGGTAAGGTGTTCTGATTTTATTTCACTTCCTGTAATAATAATATAGAACGAGGGTATGTCACTACAAACATTTGCACCTGATGCTGTGGAAATTATTTTTCTTTATTGGATGAATATTATTGTATTGCTTGTAACGATAATGTGAGTAGGTTGTAACACAGGCCGCATTAAATTTGCAGCAATGTTACCAATTATTGTAGTGGGACTGTATGCAACATTAAATTACTGTAGTCCAAAAACAAACCAAAAGAAGATCCAACCAAAATGAGGAAACCAAGAGGCAAACCCATAGAACCAACGAAATAAATAACGGTAATGAGGAGAAACATCAGCATCCAATTTTTTCATCAACTGATATACCTCATGATCCACTACAAGTTTCTTCGCAAAAGCCCACACAAGAGTATTGCTTTACTAATGTCGTAAGCAAGTGGAAAATTTCATTCGATGGAGATTCGAGAAAATTGCCAATTGAAAAGTTTTTGTTCAGAGTGGAGCGCTTGGCGGAGGCAGCAGGAATTCAAAAAAATAATTTTGTCCACCAAGTAACATTTCTAATGAGCGGAGTTGCGTCGAACTGGTATTGGTGCCGTATTGAAAGGAACCCAAATATTGAGTAAAATCAGTTAAAACTAGATTTGATTGACAGATTTCCAGATCGTCAGACAGAATATGATATAAGACGCACACTAGAGTCCCGCAAACAACATCCCACTGAATCGTTTATAATCCAATTTAAAAATTTACTACCGAATACGAAAATTCTTCTTATAGTAAAACTCAATATGAGACAAGGATTGCAAGTAGTGCTAGCAGACTGAGAGATCTCATCTATTAAGATGTTGGTACGACGATGATTGGCACTAGAAGATACTTAGAAAAGAACCGGCTATGAACCAGCGAAGCTTCTCGTCCGCAAGCATATTAATGAAGTTTGTTTTGAAGGGTGAAACAATGAATACTCCGCACAGTTTCCACTCGGCAGCATTAGTGCTATGCAAATGGAGGCATTGAATTTACGAGGAAAAACTGCTGTGGCAACTCTGCGCACAAAAGTTCCCAATAACGTTCCAACTAATGAGGGCATGATTATATGCTGGAACTGCCATGATATCGGACATAGATATAATGATTGTTCGCAACCACCCAAGATATTTTATTTTGGATGCGGACATCCTGGAATGTTAAAACCAAATTGTTTTCGATGTGCGGGAATCATTCATTCGAGGGTTCGGACTTCTGGGAATTCAACTCCTCGAGTCCAGGTCTCTCCCATAGTAAATGAAACAGGACGACCGAGAAATTTAGGACAGGATTCCCCTATCCTATTTCAACATTCAATTTAACGCCACATATTCATCAGAAATTCCACCATTATCTCCCAACCATTGTCATAGGATTCCCCTCAGTCTTTCTCTTTCAAGCATTTCTCCTGACCGACTTAACATAAGCCACACAAATAACCGAGTCCGTCAATATTGGGCAAACAAGCGCTCATTAAGAAATATTATATCAGAAACGATTTTTTCAGAGTGTTTAGATAACCGACCGTACGCCAAATAGTATCGAGGTTTACTTGATAGTGGAGCGACTATAATGGCTTTAGAAGCTGGTATAGCGAGAAATTTTTGAATGATTTCAATTTTAAAATATTACCAGGTAATACCGCATCAGTTACATGAGCAAGTGCGTCTATCTGGATGACCATCTCATTACGTCGGAGACATTTCAGGAGCACATCCAAATCTTAACTTTAGTAGCTTCATTGCTCAAGAAATCTGGTTTGATGAACTTAGGTACAATCAAATTTTTATTAAAAAAAATCTGTTACTTGGGATATGTAGCTGGGGATGGTTGTTTGCGTGTGGATCAAGGTAAAGTTTCTGTCATACTTTAATTTCCTTCGCCGAATACTATAACGAAGGATAGGAGATTTTTGTGAATGTCTGGGTGGTATCGCAGATTTACTTCTTCGTATGCTACTCTGAACAGAAGTGTCACAACCTCAGAGGTGTCAGAATGCGTTTAATCATCTAAAAGCAACAGCACCCGTGTTAATCCATCCAAATTTCAACAAGCCATTTTTCATTCAATGCGATGCTATTATAGTTCGAGAGGCGTGGGAAGCGGCCATTTTCAAATCGGCAATGATGGTGGCGAACACCCTATCGCTTATATATCTCATAAGCTTAACGCAGCACAGCGGAGTTACTCCATCGCGGAATTGAAGAACTATGCCGCGGTGCTAAGCGTCAAGAGGTTTCGAGCTTAGGTCGAGAGGTACTCGGATAGAACGACGAGATCGAGATTACTGGCGGAGTGATCGACGTTGAACATAGTCCTCGATGCATTATCTCGAGCCTTAGTTGAGAGCAATAAACTTAGCGAGCACGAATTGGCGTCAAATGTTAACACAGATTCTCCGGAATTCCAAAATCCGGAATACTTAACTCTTATGGAAAGGATTTAGAAAAACTCTTCGGACTATATAAATTTCAAGGTCGAGAAAGAAAATATTTATATTTTTTTTTTTGCAACTCAGAAAGTTGCACAGATATTCCTTTTTGGAAACTCTACATTCCAAAAACTGTAACTGCTCAGCTTATTGCCCAACCACACAGCCGCCTTCATCGTCACATTTTGGTATCTCGAAGACTCTTGATCGCTTGCAGCGGTTATATTATTAGGCTGGGAAGTCAAAGCAAGTGCCGTTAGGACACCTCTATTTTGCAGAAACACGGTTTGGCGTTGCATCGTGATTTGAGTTTCAAATTACAATTTTATCAGGAGCTCAAGACAAAAATACCTATTAGGATGAAGATACACTTTTGGGATAAATTCAGAGACGTCGGCAAAACCTATCTTAAAATATAAAATAATTTCACCATGACAGCATGACGGCGAGGAAATTTTCCAACCGATTGTGCAGACGGAAAAAATGTAAATGATGCAAGCAACAAGGGCAAACGTCGAAAATGTGGACATTAGAGATCGATATCGTTGTAACATGAAATAGCCTTAGACTATATCACTCACAAAGTAGTGTAATTCGCAATGACTCTGGAGAACCACCGATGGATAATAAAACCGTCCTCATAATATGCCGAAGTTATTTTTCAACACTTCTCAACAGGCATGTACCACGACCCACTTATGTATGAACGTTATTTCATTTAACCCAAAGCTAATTATATGGAAACTGCAAGTACGCAAAAGGCAGAGATTTTTCGTTGGATGGCAAATATCTAGGATCGGGAGTAACTAACTCAATGCAGTTTATTAAAGTCTCGCCGAATATCGCTTAAAATTGAATTGGACTTATAATTTTCCGCCGGTACGACCAGTCAATATATTTTATTTATAATCTTAGTGTCTCATAGTCCGCAACAACTCATCATATAATCGGTTAAGAAATGGCCGAGCTCCACCGAGGTGGCCATATTAACTTTTTGCATAAATCATTTGCGAATCGCATTTCCAACGAATATAATAAATTCGATCATAAGAGAAGTTACATTAAGAAAAGGCCGGAACTTCGGTTATAACGGGTGATTTTTTAAGAGCTTGAGAACTTTTTTTTAAAAAAAAACGCATAAAATTTGCAAAATCTCATCGGTTCTTTATTTGAAACGTTAGATTGGTCCATGACATTTACTTTTTGAAGATAATTTCATTTAAATGTTGACCGCGGCTGCGTCTTAGGTGGTCCATTCGGAAAGTCCAATTTTGGGCAACTTTTTCGAGCATTTCGGCCGGAATAGCCCGAATTTCTTCGGAAATGTTGTCTTCCAAAACTGGAATAGTTGCTGGCTTATTTCTGTAGACTTTAGACTTGACGTAGCCCCACAAAAAATAGTCTAAAGGCGTCAAATCGCATGATCTTGGTGCCCAACTTACCGGGCCATTTCTTGAGATGAATTGTTCTCCGAAGTTTTCCCTCAAAATGGCCATAGAATCGCGAGCTGTGTGGCATGTAGCGCCATCTTGTTGAAACCACATGTCAACTAAGTTCAGTTCTTCCATTTTTGGCAACAAAAAGTTTGTTAGCATCGAACGATAGCGATCGCCATTCACCGTAACGTTGCGTCCAACAGCATCTTTGAAAAAATACGGTCCAATGATTCCACCAGCGTACAAACCACACCAAACAGTGCATTTTTCGGGATGCATGGGCAGTTCTTGAACGGCTTCTGGTTGCTCTTCACTCCAAATGCGGCAATTTTGCTTATTTACGTAGCCATTCAACCAGAAATGAGCCTCATCGCTGAACAAAATTTGTCGATAAAAAAGCGGATTTTCTGCCAATTTTTCTAGGGCCCATTCACTGAAAATTCGACGTTGTGGCAGATCGTTCGGCTTCAGTTCTTGCAGGAGCTGTATTTTATACGGTTTTACACCAAGATCTTTGCGTAAAATCTTCCATGTCGTCGAATAACACAAACCCAATTGCTGCGAACGGCGACGAATCGACATTTCACGGTCTTCAGCAACACTCTCAGAAACAGACGCAATATTCTCTTCTGTACGCACTGTACGCATTCGTGTGGTTGGTTTAATGTCCAATAAAGTAAACTGAGTGCGAAACTTGGTCACAATCGCATTAATTGTTTGCTCACTTGGTCGATTATGTAGACCATAAATCGGACGTAAATCGCGAAACACTTTTCGAACCGAACACTGATTTTTGTAATATAATTCAATTATTTGCAAGCGTTGCTCGTTAGTAAGTCTATTCATTATGAAATGTCAAAGCATACTGAGCATCTTTCTCTTTGACACCTTGTCTGAAATCCCGCGTGATCTGTCAAATACTAATGCATGAAAATCCTAACCACAAAAAAATCACCCTTTATTATAAACCTTCTTCCAAAATCGTTTTAAATCTCATTTCTAACACACTCATAATCGGTTAAAAATTTACCGAGTTCCATTCCAGGTGGCCATATTCCAGAACTTCTATCAAAAATCATTTTAGAATCCCATTCCCATCTAATATAGCTAATACCATCCAATTCAGTCTTAGGTGGCTATTTTTCAAAACTTCTTCCGAAAATCATTTTAAGATCTTATTTACATCTAACATACGCAATCTCATCAAAATTGGTTAAGGAATGGCCAAGTTCAGTCCCAGGAGTCTTATTCTAGAACTTCTTACAAAAATCATTTTAGAATCTCATTCCAGGACCTTTTGCAAAAATTATTTTGGAATTTAATTTCATTCCACATACCCAATCCCATCAAAATTGGTAGAGAAATGGTGGAGTTCCTTCCCAGGTAGCCATATTCTAGAGATATTCAAAAATCAATTTGGAATCGCTTTTCCATCTAACACACGCAGTCTTATAATAATCGGTTAAAAAACAGCTGAGTTTCGCCAGAGATGGCCATATTCCAGAACTATTTTCAAAAATTATTTTAGAATTTCATTTCTATCGAACATACGCAATTCCATTAAAATCGGTTAAGAAGGTGGCCAGGATATTCCAGAGCTTCTTCTAAAAATCATTTTTGAATCTAATTTCCATCCAGGAGTACGCTGGTTATACAAACTTCTCGCGCTGCACCCCTGAAGCATTTATTCTCCTTCTTAGGAGCGGCTTTTTCTAGCATCTGCTCTCCAAGTTAGGGGCGAATGTAAAATACCTGGCAGTAGGTATAAATAGAATGCTAATGGAAGGAACCTAGAATATAAATACTCATTGGAGTCAACCATGGAAAACAACGTTACGGTGCAGGAGATCGGATGCCAAGCACCGGCGACTCTCGGGAGTGAGCAAGCGGGCTCCCAGTCGTCGAAATCTAGTGACCATGGTGATGTAGTGATTCAATGCTAGATTACTACACGATATACGGTTGACGGAAGTACAAACACCTTTACGGAATTGAACAATCCTTTTTTAAAAAGAGGTACGGAGACAAGATCTCGTATAAATTCGCCCGCCCCAAGTACTGTCAAACGATCAATTTCCACTTCAATGTTGAATTTCAAGCCAGAACTGTTAGATCAACCGATGAATAAACTCCTCGAAAACCACAGTAGCGACACAAACCTTAAAGAGAGCACTAAACGTAAAATTAATATGACACATATGCTATATTACTGTAAAACAGAAAAGGAATAGCCCAAAAACGGAAAAACTACTGATAAGGAATCGAACGTCGAAAAATTCAAAATACCACTAAAATCCCGATTCACCGTAAAGAATGCGGAAGAGATCCAAACTGTAAATGCAATAAATTCAAGAACAGGCTAATCGAAAACACAAGCCACCTCAACTATCCGAAAGCATTTTGAAAAAGGGAGAAGTTCATCCAATATATAAACTAAAGTACCTCAGACCTACAGACGCATATTTGTTGAAGAACCAAAGTAAATAACCGGACCACTACAGTGTTTAAACTGCCAAGACGGCCACTCAAGGACATTACAAGTTGATATCAGTGTGCGTCGTATGCGGGGAACTACACCAAACCAAAAGTTGTTCAAAACATAATTGTCAAGTCTCAGGAGACAGTATAAAACTACACCAGATGCGCAGAATAATATACCTTTGCATACGCCAAATGACTCTCGTTCGCCCAGAACACCAACCAGCAAACCAATTACACAAGCGTTCTTCAAAGTGAATTATCAAATGCTCAACCTACCCTGAATAACTGAATGCAATTGATGATGTAAGCAATGCTACAAATTCAATAAATTTTTATAAACACAAGACATTTTGTCATACGGTCAATTTACAAAATACGATAAATTTGCATACGTTAAATTGTCCACGTGATAAATGGTGTCCACGGTAAACTGTTTCGGGGTGCACTTTTAGCGTTAAATTGAAACACTATGAATTGTTTACGATAAAGCGGCTGTCATATGGAGGTATTACCATTAATCGTAATCGTTTGGAAATGTCGTTTCATATTTATTAAATAATTAAAAGTAATAACCCTTAATTTATCTTTATTTAAATCGAAATTTTGTATTCTTACATTTAGGAAACTCCAGTTTTCTGTAATTTGCGGATTTGGCATTTGTTAACAAAAAAAATCACTCGAGGGAAAAGTAGTAATAAAGCGTTTTTCTGGTGTTCAATGGCGTCTAATCTGGTGTTTCTTCACAGCAGCACGTCCAAATGATAAAACTTTATTATCAAAATGAGTGTTCATTACTACAAACGTTGCGCGCATTGCGCCCATTTTACGGCAGACGCGATGGTCCCTCAAAGTCGGCTTTCCAACGTTTGGTGGCCAAATTCGAGAGAAGCGATTCGATAAAATATCATCCAACATTCGTACGTCAAACGAACGCCAGGTCAGCCGAGAACATTGCCGCGGCCCGTGAAAATGTAGCGAAGAATCCGAGTCAGTCAATTCCTCGCCGAGCATAAGAACTCGGCATTTCACAGACTTCAACATGGCGAATTGTGTATCGGGACTTGAGTCTACACCCGTACAAGATTCAAATGGCCCAGGAGCTCAAAGTTAATGACTATAGACAATGCCGTTTGTTCGTTGATTGGGCTTCGTGAAAGAGGACCCCAATTATGGTCAAAAAATCATCTTTAGCGACGAGGCGCATTTTTGGATGAATGGCTATGTTAACGAGCAAAATTGCCGTATATGAGACAAAACCAACATAGCCAATACCATCGCTCAAATTCAGCCGGATCTATGCGGCAGAGTCATTGAAAATTGGGCCACTGAGATCCGTGTCACCGTGAGAAGCCGCGACGGATATTTGAATGGTATTATATTCCGTAAATAGAAAGAATTTCGTTAATACCTCACACACAGCTTGATTTATTTTATTTCAACATTGACCCACCCAACAAATTAAAAAATCCTTTAGTACCATAATGAAGTTAGATAAAATATTTAATTACTAAGGCATTTTCTCCTGTAAAATGAAATAAATATATTAAATAGTGGGTAGTGAACTAGTGGGTAGCAAAGTGGCAGCACTAGCAGGGCTAATTTTTCGGAAAGCTTTATATTCCATATCCAACCAAGTTTTGATTAGCTAATGAATGGGTACCTCACAATTTTACATTTTATTTTAATTTAAAATTTTATGCTTTTTCGTATATTTAAAACATTTTATCCTCGACATTCTATTTTGAATATAAATTCACCCGCTCTCGAAATCATGATGGTATTAAAGGCAAAACTAAATTTACACCAAGCTTTGATAATTTGATCCTACTGATTTATAATATTGTCACACTCAACAGCAACTACTAATAACAATTTTTCTTCCTGTTTTTTTCTTTTCATAATCAAATATCACGTTGTGCTCCTTTATGCTATCTTCTTCGTCATCTCTGAAAGTTCTCACTTTTTCGAAGGATAAAGTAAATATAATATTAAAAAAATACGAAAAGCTTTTACAAAACTTTTTTTTTTACTTTACACTCTTTTTTGTTGTGTATTTCGAGTTTTATTTTAAATTAAACTAAAATTAAAGTACACAGAGATGAGATACGAAGATAAAAGATAAGACGAACCAAAATTTCTGTGCAGAGGGAAAACAAGCACTGGATAATAAAAGTAGGTTGGTTAAGATTTTTCGTTTGGAATATAGATTAGATTTTTATTGATATTTCAATTCATCGAAAATCCGAAAAAGCAAAAAAGCTCTATACATTTATTTTTGCCGTACTGAGACTACGAGTACATAACAAAGTGGTATGAAATAAAAATATAAAACACAAGTTCATATTATGTATTGTATAGTGTAAGGTTCTTCTTTAATCGAACAATTTTATTTTTGATTTTAGATTAATTTGTTGTTTTTGTATTTTTGTTGCTGTGGTATCTTTCCGAAAACAAAATATAAAGTATAAGCATACAGATGAAATCTCATCAAAATGTATATGAAACGTTAAAAGTACAAAAAGTTTATTTAGCTTTTGAAACAATCATTTATTTTACATGGCGGTATGAGAAATAAAGCTTTTTTCTAGTTAGTACATTCAAACCGAAGACCTTGCTGTTTGGTAACGATTTATAGAAAATAAGTTTATTTGATAAGGTACAAAGATAGGGTACGACATACATACTCGTGCATACCATACCTTGCGGTCAAATTCAATTCGTAAATCCTTTATATTCACAATCACTTGTTGCACATATGCCTAATAATAATTATTATGCTCGAGATCCATTAATTTTTTCATTTAAAATTTATTATGATTTTATGTATTTCCGATTGATTTTATTACCGCACCACAAATATTTTATTGCCTAATAAATTTATTATTGTCATGCTCTCTCATAGAACGCATGGAATGTTACATTTAAAACATGATTTATGTCCTTGCGAAAACAACTATTCAGCGTAAATTTAATGTTGTGTCATTTTATGTCGGTTTTATTATACCAAATGACTAAATTATTTTCAAATTACTTTTTTTAAAGCACCTTCTAAATTTTAATTAAAGTTTTAGTGTTATGAATTTAATGTGGTAGTTTAATTTGACTAAATTACTGAAGTCGTACTATGGCGGAAAACACTTCGATTGTACCATCCATAAGTTTCTGCGTTATCAAATATTTAAAATTTTGATGGGACTGGAAATTCCTAATTGGGCGGAAGTTGTTTTTGGGTATTAAACCCATCCATGGGGCTCACGATTTGATAGGTGTTGTAACCTAATATCACTAAAGGCCACAATCTATCAAAAACCTGTGTTGTGTCGTATTTTCCAGTGTAGACAATGTATGTAAAGAGTTATTAAAGCGAGTTTCATGTTTACTCTGCATTTGAAAAATAAGAACCCTAGTTTTTATAAGGTAATGAGTAATGACGTACATCAGGGAATTTACTGTCAGTTTATCGTGAACAATTTATCGTAGAACAGTTTATCGTAGAACAATTTATCGTAGAACAGTTTATCGTGAACAATTTATCGTATAACAGTTTTCGTAGAACAAATTATCGTAAAACCGTTAATCGTGAGGACAGTAGTTTATCGTATATCACAATTAATGAGTTAGATTTGAAATATGTATCTTAAAATATAAAAAAATTTCCAATATGTATCGTATAAGAATTCGGCCATTTCTTAGCCAACTACGAGTATGTTAAAATTGGATATGGTGGATGGAAATGGGACCCTTTAATGATTTTTAGAAGAAGTCCCAAAAAATATTATTTTAACATACAAAATATTAGCGCCATCCCACAAAGAATATTTAAACTAATTATTACATTAAAAGTATAATGATGACAAGTACCACCCTAATGAATAATTTAAATGAGTTTACAGTGACAACAAGTGCCATCTCGCCATGACTAGCTTAAATGAATTTACTATAATAGCTGTATTCGTTTGGTAAATTTACAACACCATTGCATGTATCTAAATTGAGAAAAAATTTAGCTAAATTGAAAAAAAAATAGATTTACGAAAGTAAAATTTAATTTTTAGTTAAAAGCTTACGGAAGTAAAGTAAAATTTAATTTTTACTTAATCGGAGATAATTTTAAGATTTTTTTTTTTCAAACGTCGGTTACAATGAAATAGCCTTCTAAAATAATTTCAATTTAGATAAATTTTTTCTCAATTTAGATACTTGCAATTGTTGTTTTAAAATTACATTATTTGACAATTTTCTACGCCAAAACTTATATGCGCTGTATTTTTGCATATAATTAATTTATTTAACTCTAAACTAAAATTTTTCATTCAACTTTTTAGTTGAAAATTGATAAAAAAAAATATCTTGCTCTACCTATTTATCGGGAGCCGCTATCGGGAGCACTATCCATTTCAAAGGGAAATTTTAAATTTCCTTTGTTTTGTACAACCCTTAAACCATAAGAAATTTAATCGTACAATAAAAATTTAAAACGCAGCAAGACGATTTATTTTTTATAACGTCATGCCAAAATAAATGTTAATTGGTATATTTCAGATTGTTAAATGTTTGTTTTATGGTGAATTTATTTTTTCATTTTAATGGTATAGCGACATTAGTGAATAAATAGGTACAATTTCAGTATAAATTTCCCTTAGGCGCCGAATAGTGCTCCAGTATTAAAACACGGCTTCCGCCCTAGATGGCCACATTCCAGAACTTCTTCTAAAAATCATTTAAGAATCCCATTTCTATCTACCACATCCAATTCCATCATAATCGATTAAGAAATTACCGAGTTCCATCCCAGACGGCCATTTTCCAGAACTTGTTGCAAAAATCATTAAAGAATCCCATTTCCATCTACCATATCCAATTTCATCATAATCGGTCAAGAAATTATCGAGTTCCGTCCTAGAAGGCCACATTCCAGAACTTCTACTAAAAAACATTAAAGAATCCCATTTCCATCTACCACATCCAATTCCATCATAATCGGTTAAGAAATTACCGAGTTCCGTCCTAGATGGCCATATACCAGAACTTCTTCCAAAAATCATTAAAGAATCCAATTTCCATCTACCATATCCAATTTCATCATAATCGGTTAAGAAATTACCGAGTTCCGTCCTAGATGGCCACATTCCAGAACTTCTTGCAAAAATCTGAAAGAATCGCATTTCCATCCACCAAATCCAATTTCATCGTAATCGACGATCATAGTTGACGATTTATTGCTCCATATATCCGAACATTTGGAACCAAAATGTTCACTTGTTTTAAATCCTTTGACAAAAGAACGGCTTGCCGCTGCGACAGTTTACCAAAACTGACAAGACCTTACCGTTTTGGGAACATGCGGGATGGCTGGGTCTACAGACGAATGACTTTGTAGAAGTTACATGGACGAAGAGGAGGAAGAGACTATAGATAACATCCTATGCTCGTGCCCGGTACTATCATACAGAAGGCATAGGTATTTGAGCGTGTACAGTATGGCCAGCCTTTCAAATCTCGCGGACTGTGGAGTGCGAGATATCTTGCGCTACGTACCTAGCTCCGAATGGTTTTGAACCGCGATAAAGGGGAAATAGGATCCTGTGGTATCACAAAGGGCCTCTACTGGTGTGAGTGTGCGGAAGCAGCCACTCCAATCTAACTTTACCTAACCTGTATCCATTATGGCCTAATCAAATGTCCCATTAAAAAATTTTGGTCTCTACTCCTTTTTGACCAAACTTCAGGTCATTTAATTTAGTGGAGCCCAAATTGTTTTAATAGAGCATTCAATTAGCGTTATATTAGCCTGTAATCATTCATACTATCTTGTAATGTTCTGCTGTATAGGTTATGCTAGCTTAAGGGACGTGGAAAAAAATAGTTGTAATAAAATCCGGCTATGTACACCTTGAAATAACCATAAAACAGTAACACGATGACAAACCAAGTTTAATCTATTTTTATAGCATATAATTATCTATGTCTTTTTCCACGACTAGCATTCTACCTATAGAGTAGAATATCATGTTTATTACTAGTTTTCTAACCTATCTAATCTATCTAATCTATCTAATCTATCTAATCTATCTAATCTATCTAATCTATCTAATCTATCTAATCTATCTAATCTATCTAATCTATCTAATCTATCTAATCTATCTAATCTATCTAATCTATCTAATCTATCTAATCTATCTAATCTATCTAATCTATCTAATCTATCTAATCTATCTAATCTATCTAATCTATCTAATCTATCTAATCTATCTAATCTATCTAATCTATCTAATCTATCTAATCTATCTAATCTATCTAATCTATCTAATCTATCTAATCTATCTAATCTATCTAATCTATCTAATCTATCTAATCTATCTAATCTATCTAATCTATCTAATCTATCTAATCTATCTAATCTATCTAATCTATCTAATCTATCTAATCTATCTAATCTATCTAATCTATCTAATCTATCTAATCTATCTAATCTATCTAATCTATCTAATCTATCTAATCTATCTAATCTATCTAATCTATCTAATCTATCTAATCTATCTAATCTATCTAATCTATCTAATCTATCTAATCTATCTAATTGGGGGTCTATCTGAAGAACGACGCGTTCGTTATTTTGGGTTTGAGGTTTTATATTGATTGTATTATTCTCATAAACCTTATATTTCACATGACCCCACAAAAATTAATATAATGGGTTAGGTGACATGTTCTTTGTGTCCAACAAACATCCCTCCTCCGCGAATATAATCGTCAATCAAATCTGTTACTCAATAAACCGATAGTTGCATTGGCTGCATGACATGTAGCGCTGTCCTGTTGGTGTGGTACTGAAACCATAAACGTTAGTTTAGTTAATGTTAGTTAATATTCATATCAGCAAATATTGGCCATAAAACGTAGGTTCTCTGCAACACTTTTTCTCATTCTATCAATATTTTCAGTTAACCAACTGAACGAGCACGTGTTACTGTTGGCTTTCCGCTTCTGAAATTTTTGTAGTAAAATGAATGGGCGATTCTGTTTACCAAAACTAACGCGGAGTTTACGAATAATTGTTTGACAGATCCACCATTTTCAAATTGGATCTTATTTATTTTATTTCATTTTATTAAATGGTTAACCTGATTACAGGAGTTTCTAAAATAGTTACTTTTTAATTTAATTTATACAAAAAGCTGATTATTCTTTCTCATTATTTCGTTAAAATTTTATTGAAAAATTCTGAAAAGTTGGTTTCGAGTACCAGAAATCGCTTTCTATGAATCTTGGTGTGGAAAAATTTGTTAAGGAAGCCTTTGGTGAACGTTTTTACCCTACTCGCTCTATTTAGTGGGACTGTCTTGTTTTTTTGTTGAAACCACATATCATTCAAGTTCAAATCATCTAATTCATGCCACAGAAAATCAGTAATCATGTTTCTGTAGCGTTCTCCACTGACGGTAAGTGCAAAGTCATTTTCATTTTTAAAAAAATACGTAAATTTATGTGGATGTAAACGTGTTTCGTGCACAACATGTGTATTTTTACGCTCCAAATCCGACAATTGAGCTTATTTACGAAGCCATTTAACCAGAAATAATGGGTCTGTTTCAAGTTGCCCTAAAGTCAAATCTGCAAAATTTATACGCAATAAATGGTCATTTGGTTTGAGTTCTAGGGTCATCTGAGTTGTATACGCCTTAAAATTTAATAAATCTTTATGAAACATATTTCATGTGCTGACATAAGAAAATTCAAGATCTTGAGAACGACGTCTGTTTGATTGTTCTCAATTCTCATCCACACTTTGGTTCACAGCATCGATATTTTCAGCAGTACGTTTACGTTTTAGGCGGATTGGATTCTTAACACATTACGAATAGTAAGGTTTGCAGGTCGATTATGTTGCCGAATAGATTCATTATAAATTTAACTATTTCTAAACGCTGTGCCACTGTGTATCTTTCCATGGTGATTTGCCAACCAATGTCAAATGAAGATAGATTCTGGTATTTAAGTTTACCAAAGGTGTACAGCATTGTCCAGATGTGCTTTATTCGGATTCTAACGCAAAATTTCCGACATCTGACGCGGAGTATTTTAGAACTAGAGCCAAAGGTAATAAATCTTTCATGTTTTTATATCATATAAATTTCATAGTGGACGATAATTCGAATGAATATTATGTAAAATGTTCAATTAGTTTACAATTAACGTAACAACTGACGAAATAATAATAAAATGGCATGAGGCTCTTTCTCATATAAACAAATTCATCTGTCGCTCGGATAGGAAGTGGCGCTAACTAGCTCTTTCTTTCCTTTTATTTTGTATACAATTTTTGCTTGATTTAATAAAATAAATTGTTCAGAAACTAACGATTGTTGAAATTTTCGCTAGTTTTCCACCACTAGAGTTGTTTGACTTTTTTATAAGCGCAATTAATAACTAAATGCTTTACACGTGTGTATGCCCCGTTAATCCATGTTCTTGGAACCATTTTCACAATATTTGTGTTTTAGCGTTAATTGTTATTTTGTTGTTTTTGTATGTTTCTGTTTCACCGTAATGGTGCGAATATTTTTTATTATGTTTAACACCTAGTTTACCTATAAATGAATTTCCCATATTTTCCTACACCAAAATTAAAATTGTTGTAAAGTTTATATTCAATTTTGGGTTCACTGGGTGATAGCCAGATCTTATTCCGCATAGAAGTCGCATGTATGCGTTAAAAACAATAAAATTCGAGGTTACTAAGGGGTTGGCAATTCCGTAGTGAATCATAATAATTCGCTAAGGCATTGTGATTATACTTTGTATGCAAGGTCACTGCGTTCTAAACTTAAGTTAAGAGCTTAAGTTGTGTTTCGTTTGGACCACTTAGGGGAACGGTACGACCACCAAAATTTTAGAGATCAGTTGTTTATTTGTGACAAGAAGCCTATACAATTTTGGTGATTGTACCACTAACCGAAATGGTACAAAAAGCGTGCAACTTAGGCTCTTAAGTGTTCGCTGGTTCAGGCGAAACTTCCAATGTCTTGGTAACCTCACCTCGATATGAAAGTCTATACTATTTTAAATTACATCTAATCCAACTTGAGGCAACTCGAAGTTTTGAGTAAATATATTTAATTTAAATTTGGTCATACTAGAAATATCGGGCAGCCAAAGTGTAAAATGTTATTTTTTAGGTCTTTGGAATATCAAACATTATCTACATACATTTTTCAGACTAGTTTGTAAAATCGTAAATTATTTGCACTGTTAGTTTGATTTTTAAGCTTTCATTGTAAGGACAAAGTGACCTATATAAGGTTGATTTAGTATTTATTATATAGAGCAGATATCTGAACGGTACCCATAAATTAAAGTTAATGTATAAAGAAATTTCTTATTTATAGCGTTTTACTTGTCTCATTTACTTTGTTGTTATATGTATTATGTTTCAAACGTGCCAGACAACAACAAAATTGAAAATAATGTTTCCATTCGCCGACATCTTATATCCTTTTATTTGCTCCTCTATATAGTTACGATCCGGAAGAACAAAGGTGATGCTTTATACAGCCAACTTTATACATTGTTTCGAGAGTTTAAACGACTTTTTACCGCTAATTTTATGTTTTCCAAAATTTATGTGAAGTGCAACAAATATTCAGCACCATAACAATAAATACCAAGTACAACCATTCATATAAAATATTAATAACGATATACTGAATGAATGAAACTAACATAACAACAACAAAAAAAGTCAAAAACTATGTGGTACCATTTATAGTGCACAAAAAAATAAATGTAATTTATGTAACTAAAATTGAATGGGAGTGAACTCAATTAAATTTATAACGAGAAAAATATGATTTCATTTTCAGCTTTTTTGTGTGATGCTGCTGCTGCTGCACAAAAAATATATTTTGATTCATCAAACAATCATAGTTTTGTTAATTGAAATTGTATGTTATACAAAAAACGGTTAAATTGTTACTGATACTCAGTTTTATGGATTTTTAAATGAGCTTTTAAAATTGTAACAAAAGCACACACAAAATACTGTATACATATTAATATGCTTAATTTAATTTAGGAAATTGATAATGAATAGTGAAATACATATTCATATCGGATCAGCAATTCATAACAATGCTGGAAAGTTGTGTTTGATTAATTGGGTTTGGGCTAGTTTAGCCGAAGATCTGAAAAATTGAATCGAATATAACTAACCAACAATTTTTCCACTATGAATTTCGCGACGATGTCAATGAATAAGACTTAGATTATGATATATCAAAAGATGCAGAAAGGTGATTGACGATGGCATTTTGATAAATTTTAAGTATTAATCGAAAACTAGCAAAGAACCAAATTCCTTTGGTAATTTTTCCAAAAGTGCAACCGCAAAATTACATGTATTGCTTATTAGTTTTACTAGAATCTAACAGAAGAAGTTAGCTTTCATTCTTACGTAATAAAACTCAGTATTCGGAGGCAGCACAATTAAATAATATTTTGGTAATTATTTAATTAAATTTTCCAGCTAGAAACAGAAAATTAATACTTTTAATAAAATTAAAATTAATTAACTAAATTATTAATACTTTTCGGATAAAATATTATTTTTAATGGCATACACGCAATGCTTACGACTGTTCTAGCCATAGAAAAACAAAGAGGCCATTTACTCACAATATATCTACAGCAAAAAGTAAAAAAATTCACTTCATTCCCCCCCATTTTTAATCCCAGGGTACATGTGTGAAGATCCACAAACCCTTACAAAAATGAGAACTTCCTTATGTGTCTTCTTGGCGGCTTGGTTTCGTATTGATACAAAGTTGGTGTCGGTAACTGCAGCAAGGAAACTTTCCAATTTCAAAATGAAACTTTGCATACCTATCAAGCAAAATCTGTGCTAATTAGTGCTCACGGGAAAAAATTAGTGCTAGTCCAGGAGCCGAAAAAACGGGAAAATAAAATATCAAATTTCGCCTGAAAGACGAAACAAATAAAACCCGATTTTTAGAAAAAAAAACAGAAATAATGTAAGCCTAATTTCAAAACTTTCCAAAGGCGGCTAAACTGATGAAATTTATGCTCATCATAGAAATATGATTTTCATTCATAAATGGAGAAAAAACAAACTAGCCCCTAAAAGATACTACATTAAACAAACAAAATACAGAGGTGTACTGTACTGTTCAATAATATATTTTAGTTGAACAACAAATTAAAAAATAGAAATAAAATATTCTAAAATCCAAGAATAAGCAAATCAAGTAACATACTCTTGTCAGACATGACAATATAGTGATTAAATTTGTGCTAATCCAGACCCAATTCCATTGAACAACAAAGACCGTTGAATTAATAACTCTGTAACACTTTTCTATATTTTTCGGATGGCAATGAACATACTTGATAGGAGTATGCAATCAGAAGTCCCAACTTCATTGGTTTCTAGAACACTTTTTGTTAGAAAATTGTTCATGCAATGGTCTTTGTTGTTCAATGGAATTGGGTCAATTCTGGATTAGTACAAATTCGGTCACTATATTTCTCGGATATCAATGAACATACCTGATGCAATTAGAGGCGCCAACTTCATTGGTTTCTACAAGACGTTTTGCTAGAAAGTCGTTCATTAAACGTTCGTTGTTGTTCAATGGAATTGGGCCATGCGGATAGAAATGAACATTCCTAATCGGCATATGCAATCAGAAGTGCCAACTCCATTGTAGAAATCAACATTTTTTGTTAGAATATTGTTCCTTTGACGGTCTTTTTTGTTAAATGGAATTGGTCAAATTCTGGATTAGCATAAATTTAGTCACTATATTTTTCGGATGCCAATGAACATGCCTGACAGGAATATGTTATCTGATTTGCTTTTTCTTGGATTTTAGAATATTTTATTTCTATTTTTTAATTGCTGTTCAACTAAAATATTAATGAACAGTACAGTACACCTCTGTATTTTGTTTGTTTAATATAGTATCTTTTACATGGGGCCTCGCAGTGGCCTTTAGTGAATGGCTCGTGGTCTTTAGTGAATTTAACGCATCGGTATTTATAGGCACAATTTCTTGCAATGTGTCCATATCTTTGACATCGCATGCATTGAGTTATTTCCTTTCTTCTTAACTTCTCCCAGCTTATTTTGTGGGAGCAAACGTAGTTAATTTTGGTGATCTCCGATATCTCTTCGGCGTTGTTGGCGGTAATTACATGCATATTTAGCTTGCAGCCTTCCCTTAATGCCCGTTGCGTCTCGTAGAGTCTGACTTTTATATTGATTCGGCACTGGCACGAAATGTCGTGTTCGATATCTTCTAATGGGTAGCTGTGATGTACTCTTCTCATTAAGATAGCACCTTTTCTCTCTTCCCTGTTAGTAAACGTATGTGCTTCTATGTTGTAAGATGTTGATCATCAATATCTTGACAGCGAATAACTTGGTTTTCTTTCTTTGAAATTTTGATGTTGTATGCTATGTTCTCATTTTTCATAGCTTGGGCGAGGTTATACGTTGTTAGAGAGGGTACCAAAATAGGTGGTACTCTCACTTTCTTTTTAATTTCGGCTTCTTCGATTTCTTTGTTTTGTGCTTTGTCTGCTTTTTTTTCTATTCAAAACTTTTCGGCTAGTAACGTCCGTTCAGAGTGACGAATCTTTATCCATTTCCTCATCTGAGGGTAGCTCATTTCCGGAGTTCTCGGTGTCACCTTTTTGCTTTGAGGCTTGATTCGGAATTTCAAATGGTTTGTCTTCTTTCTTCTTTTAATTCTATGTAATTCCATTTCTTTTGGTTCGAGCGGATTCATTTCATCGCCATTCTCATTTGGTTATTGAGGGTTGGTTATTGAGAGTGCCTCGGCATACTCTTGTAGTTTTCTAATTTGGCTAGTGAGTTGGCCACTCTGAGCAGTTGTATTTAAATTTTGCCTTAACGTTATGAGGCATTGTGCTATCCCACCACTTTAACACTTTTAAATTATTCACGGTTTACACACAAGTCACTTTCTAATATATATACCACAAATTGTAATTAGCACAAGAAAATACTTTACTAACACTGAGATTGAGTTCATCCCATCTCATGATCATATGATCCGTCTCTGATGTCTTTCACTCACTTTATAATTTATAATATAGAAAAGGAAAGTCATACTAATAGCAGATCCAGTAGATGGTGGAATAGTTATTTTATAATTTGGATGTACTGTTACTTTAAAAAAAAAATTTAGTATCGGAAAATTGTATCTCGTTATAAAACGCCTGATGTGGCACATTTGGCTGAATTCGTCAGGTAAACTGAGGGGTATGATTGCTGATGTTGGAATAACGTTGGCTGATTTATTTATGACTGTTTATCGAAGTAAAAAAAAAGTAATTCGATCAAAAGTTCGAAAAACCCGGATTTACGAGTATTAGTATGCAAAGGAAGTTAGAAACACAAAAAATTATTTTAGCCAATAATAAAAATAAAACTCAATTGTCAAAATGTCAATAGCTGTACGTAATGGTTGTATTATCGACTAGATGACGTATTTTATATTATTTTACTAATTTAAATATTTTCATGCAGATGTCGCTAATTAATTACATTTTTTACATTTGTTACGCTATGTAACGTAAACAATTTCGCGTAATTAATACAACTATTTATGTGTAACTAATAGCGTACAATTAATCTGCACAACACTGAGTGGGATCTATATCTACAGGTTGTCGCGTTGTTTTTCGATAATAGATGCTAAGCAAATAGAATCAGAGCATTGCCATGAAAAACGTGTTCCTACTTTTATCAAAACGTGCACGACAAACCATTTAAAATTTAGCCATTTAAAAAACAACATTTTGTGTGGTTTGATAAGTCGTTAATACGATTAGTGAATTATTTATATATATTTTTATGCAATACGTCAGGCATCTCGAAACATTTTCCACCATACACAGTTATTCGATTATTCATGATCATTTTCCTCCACCCCAATTCCACTTCCACAATTGGTTTATGTTAAAAATATAAAAAAAGGAAAATATAAATTGGATTGTATCTGCCGTTACCATTATTAATTGTAACATTTTGGTTATTATTTTGTGTGTGTGTGTGTGTGTACTGTACAAAAATGGATTAATCGAACATTTATCTAAAACAGTATAACAAGCAATGCAGCATTATTATGCTTGTTGAGAGCTAAAGCGAATTAATTTGATATTTAATTGGCTTTCATTTATATGTAATTAATAAGTAGTCTATTTAATTATTATTATTTGTTGTTGGTGAGATCTAATTTACAAAATCAAAAGCTTTTAATACATTACATGCTATATGTACCCAGTAGTTAGACGAAAGTCCGCAAGATTCGAGCTCGTTAAAAATTTTAAAATCAGTACACAAATATAATTTAAAAGTGTTCCGAAATCTTCTTTTATCAAAATATTTAAAACTGTTTTTGTGAACGCAAAACTTTTTTCCTAGTTAGTGTTTTATTTTGTTTAAGAAAAAAGCTTTATTTATACTTGTAACTTTTTTATTTTTCATAAATTTATTTAAAATATTTTTAAATGCTGGCAATATCAAATTATATTTAAAACATTTAATATTATCTTTTTGTTATTTAAATGTTTTATTTTTTTATTTTTTCTAGAAAATTTACTGTGAAAAATGACAAGATTAAAACTGTCAAATAAACGAACAATTTTCCGTTCCGTATACCCTGTATACGTACACACAATAAGCATTTTTGGTCTGGTATTTTGCATTTTTTTTTGTATAAACAACGAAACAAGCAAACAAAAATAATATTCTTGCATATCGTACTCGTATTTATTTATTTGTTGTGTCTGAAAAGTTATAATCCCAGAAAAATATGGGTAAACCACACACAAAAATTTCTCAACTGAGCTTTTTATGCTTCCCATGTATTATTGTACACAAATATATATTGGAATTCCATTAAACCACCTTGGTATTAAATATATGTAAGCCACATTAGGACTGTTAATGGTCATCCAATAAAAATGTCTAATTTCAAATTGGGGTAAATACGAGGTCCAATAAAAATCAGAAAAGGCTGCTAACGAAATGATTGCGTTCAAATTTATGTGGTGTACACTGTATATTATAAGTACCTATAACGTAACATAAACCAATTTTTAATATTATCCATAATATTGAATTTTATATTGTTTATTGAAGTTTTTAAATTTATTTATTCGAAAAACCCAACCGCAGATTTATATCCGTTTTGTTTTGGTCGTTACTTAATAATTTTTATTGATTTTATTATTATTATTTTTTTTTTGTTACTATAAATTGATTTTTTTATGTTATTTATGCACGAATAAATAAACATAATATTTATGTTTTATCCAAAAACATATACATAAAATTATACACAAAAATGGTGAAATTGATAGCTTTTACATTAAAATGGATAAGGTGTACTCGTAACAATAAAATTAAGTGAATGCATAATTTTATGTTGTCCAGTTCTGAATTTGAAAAGATTAAGTCGGTAGCTTGTCGCAAGCAAAAGTTGACTAAAACAGGACTTTTCCCCTAAAACATTGGTATTTAAAATTTTCGTTTACGCAGAACATTTATAAATCAAACTTTTACACCTAAAAGAATGTTATGCGATGATTTGAACTAAATGTATGTTATGTAAAGATTTATGCTGGAGATATACTCGACGTTACTCAGAAGCTTCAAAGTGTCAAAAAGCGCTTACGAGTATACCCAAGTTAAACTGGCTATATGAATTCGCGTTTTTGACATTTCTTTAACTTTTGACTTTGTTTTTACTCTTATTATGCTATCTTATATTCCTATATTTAGAATGAATCAGGCCCAAAGAGTAAGAAAATTAAAACTTATGAAGCGCGTGTTATTAGTTTTCCTTTTAGCGCAACTAGTAAAAAAAGAACAAAATCACGAAAACAACGGTATTCTAGAAGGCCCGATAATACAGACCGTTCATTCCTTAATTTTTTTGAAGTAGCTTTTACAAATATTAAAAAAATGTGGATGAGTTCTTCAAACATACTCGAATGACGGTAGAAACATTTGAATTTTTGCTCTCACTTTTGCAAGATGGGTTGAATAAGCGAAGAACAATTATGACAATAACTGCTGAAGAGCGGTTAGTTATTACTCGTACTTATTACTCTATCGTGAGTAGAATTGTTTATTTATGATTTGTTGAATCCATTTTAAATGGGGTTTTAAGATAGGTAGAGCAACAGCTCGGATTATTATAATTGAGACTTGTGATATAATATGGCAGATCTTATCACCACTTTATGTAGCGGAACCGAACATATGTGATTTCTACCAAATTGCGGAAAATTTTAAAACAAAATGAAATGTACCCAACTACTATTGATTTACTTCTATTGAGTGTTCTCTACACAGAGGCTCTGAATTCTATAATTACAAAAAGTTTTATAGTGTGGTGCTACTAGCAGCGTGTGACGCACACTATACATTTACAATGGTGGACGTTGGCGCGTATGGAAGCCAAAGCGATGACGGTATACTCACAATAAAAAATTAGTAGGTTTATAATACGCTTCTTAAATACATAATTTTTAATGTAGGCATTTTGTCACAAAGTTCGTTTGGTCCAAGAAAATGGTCCAAAACGAGTCCAGAAACGCCAAAGATTACGTTATCTATCTTGGTTAGTTTCTCGTTAAAAGAATCGTTTAGACCGACCCCGTACTTATGTTTAAGTGCGGAATCAGCACTTGATGCCAATGCCAATTGAAGAATGCCAATTTTTGTGTTCCTTTTTATATGAAATCAACTTGAATTATAATAAATTCCTTTTCTTTAAATTATTTGCATCTGAATTCAAAAAATTCGCAGCAAAATCAATAAAAAACAAAACAAAAATTAAGAAACAGGTGCTTAATTTATTCCATTACTTTAACTCCAATCAACGTATTTTGAATATTTTGGCATTTTTCGGGGTTTTTCCCCTAAATTGCAGGTATTTTTTTTTTCACAAAAAGACATCATACATGTATTTAAAATGAAACAATAAGCCAATTGCTTTCAAAAGTTTTGTAATTTTAGCAAAAGAAGACTTCAATTTGCAATAAAATATGTTTGCCCAATTTTTTTTCCCCAGCATTGTATGTATGATCGTACGGTCTTTAAATAGATAATCGGCTAGTTTTTATTTTTTTATAAAATGCACGTATATATATATATATATATATATATATATATATAAATATATATATATATATATATATATATATATATATATATATATATATATATATATATATATATATATATATATATATATATATATATATATATATATATATATATATGTGTGTGTGTGGGCTATATAAAAAATGTTCTATATAATGGAAAAGGATGAACTTATCGCGTTTGGTTGCGGGGCACTTTATAAATTTTAATAATAAATAAAACTTTTTAATTTTAATTTTAAATATTTATTTAAATAATAAAATTATTATTTTTTAATTAATTAATTTATTTTATGCTGCTGGTGAGTGATGGTATTGCGGCGTGTTGCTCCGGCGATGTCCAACAATTGAATAGGAAGTGAATTTGTTTTTTTCTTCCATCCAAACTCTCAAAAATCCAAAACCGGATTTTCAGGTTTTGACATTTAATTGCTATGCACCAATATATTTTGGTGCACCCGTTTCGAACTTATGTTTTATGAAACATAATTGTTTACCATGCCATCTATTGTGCAATGGCATGGTAGTGTGTAAGTGCGTTTTACTTGATTTTGGTTTTGCAAAATCAATACGATTTTTATGCATCTCTAAATGATATGATTTAAAATGGTTTCTATTTCCTGCATATGTCAAAATCTGGTAGTTAATATTCAATCCTATATTAAATTTTAACTGCCAAAATTTGATCTATGACCTCTCCTTCAAAACAACTATATGTAATATTTCTTGCATTTTCTGATACTTGTTTATTTTATGTTTCCACCTTAAATTATAGATGTAGCTGCATGTCATGGTTGTATTATCGATAATGTATTTTAATTTGATTTGGTAATTTAATTTTTTTTTCAGGTAGATGTCGCTAATTAATTACATTTTTACATTAATTACGTTACATGGCGTAAAAAATAATTGATAATAAGTGAATAATGGCGTATGTAATGTAATGTAATTAATCTGCACAACACTGACGTAAATACATAGGCGGAGGCGGGATTTATTAAATTTAAATTAAAAATTATAATGACGTAATTTGATATTAAAAATTAAATATAAATAAATTTTAGAATACAAAAAAATGCATAAACAACAAACAACAAATCTTTAATTTACGTAAAAGTACTATGGAAATCTGCTCTACCCAATATGCAATGCCGACGGAATTCCGTTTACATTCGCGCTCAAAATCCACACTCTTCCTATGGAAAGAAACATGTAAAATACACGAAAATCCATACTACTCGCCAAAGAAAAGTGTCACAAAAATTCCGGTGTCGGTGTGAATCTCGACTAAAAAGAGAAAAAATCCAAAGTGGAAATAAGGTGGAATTTCGTCGGAACCTCGAGTAAATTCCATATATATTTACATACTAATTTAACACACTTTATTGCACGCAAATAGAGCAGATTTCCATAGCACTTTTACATGAAATTAATTATAATTTTCTATTTAAATTAAAAAGAACTATTTGTTGTAATTTTTATATATTTTATTCAGATATTCAATACATAATTCTTTTTTATTTAAATTTTAAATATCCGCCACTTGTTAGTTTTCACACAGCATCTTAAAAAAATAAAACAAGACGTAACAATTTTTGAGTTGATATGTAAATGGCGATGCCATTGCAAAACTGTTTTATTACCTCTTTAGCCCAACTCGATCGCAACCACTTAATACCATTATTTTATATGTAAACTAAATAAAATTAATGTTACTATAATAATTAAAACTCATTAAAATAAAACACAACAAGAGAAAATAAAATAAACACAAAAAGTGCATGCAGATCGTCTGCGTATTCACCCGCCGACTTGTGACATGAAACTGAACATAAAATATACAACTAAAAATTATAAAATAAATAAATAATATTACCGCGAAACAGAAAGAGAAAGAAAATTATTTTTCTCCAAAATCGATATTTTTGTGTCTTTGATATTTTGTAGTACGGAATTTAGTGTGGAATTGGAGCTGTTTTTTCCACACTGTGGAAAAATTGCATACTGGGTTGTTGTCCTGCCAAATGCTACTGTGCTCTAGAATTAAAAGGGCATAAGTGATTTTTTGCAACTTTTCAGGAACGCGGTTTATATACATTAAGAGGTTTCTGAAAAATGTAGCTTAATTTTTACAGTAATTGTTTTCATTATTAAATAGAGAAATGTAAGGGGCTAATTTTAATACCTATTAAGATTTCTTAGCACTCTCAGTTTACAAGATTTTCCGGAAAAAGTAACTTAGGCCCTTTTAAAACACTTAATATTTCTTTTGTTTGAAACGTATGTGATTTACGCCCTTTTTAAATTTGGTAACTAAAGCTGATTTAAAGTAACTAGACATAGGACGTTTTATAGCAATTCATTTATTTATTTTAATAGAAATTAATAAAGTAACACAAAGAATAATCTAACTAATCTTATTCAATAATTGTAAATCTTGAGAAATAACCAAATATTATTATAATTTTAGGTTAACTTATTAAATTTTATTCCTCATCATCAAGTAAATCCGGATGGACATCAGGTAGATCTTCGGTAGGTAGGTTGTAATAAAAATTATGAAACTCTGGGGCTATCAATGGCAATAAGTCGATTAAATCTTTTTTCTTTTTTACTCCTATTTTAATTGGTCCTGAGTAGCATTTCTGAACATCCTCCAGTTTAATTTGTGTAATTCCCCGACGCTTGACATTCAAAGTTTTGAATGGTTCGTTCTCATCCAGCGAGTTTTTGTATTCAATTAACCCGAATGATTTTGTATATTTAAGCCATTTAACTGAGTTCCACGAAAATTTGTTGCCATCGGTATCAATATTTCTATACATAAATTTTGTTTTTGCGACTTCTGAAAAATCGAAAATATTTTCAGATCCCATCTCAGTAACAATATATTGTTTGTGAGATCTAATCGATCTTACAAATTGAAACCAGTCTCTTGAGTGGTGAATATTATAAGCAGTTCGTTTTTTTTGCTTTTCAATGATAGCATGAACACTGTCACACTCCATGTGAGTACATGGAACTTCCAAAAATTTGTGTTCAATGACTTCGACATTTTCTGCATTGGTAACAAACATCATAAACATTGTCGATACAAAGCTATTCTTATTTTGTCCGACACAAGAATCGCTAAAAAAGATTATACGCTTGGTATTAATTGGTAACGCCTTTAAATGGCTTAGCAAACATGATGCGCCTTCATTGCCCCCACACTGAAAAAAATATTTCATTCAATTTAATAATAAATGTTCGTTTTAATCCTGATAATACTTTCAAAATCATAGTGAGAAAGAATTTTATTAGAGAAAATGATATTTTATGTAGAACAAAATATTATTAAAATGATAAATAATATATTATTAAATGTCTCAAATTTTCTAATATTTTCAAATTGAATTTACTTTATCAGATAAATAATACGTTTTAAAAATTAAATCATCACAATAATAAATTTTTAGTAGTTTGAAAAATGGTATATTAAAATAATAATTAATAGTTTATTATACATTTGATAATAATATTATTGATAAAACAATTATATATGAATATCTTTTTATTGCTATGATAATATCAAGTAACTATAACAAAATTAGTAATAATGGTAAGTAAAAAATATTATTGATGAGAAAATATCTATATTACTGTGAATATAGCTTATCAACATAATAATTTATTATTTAAGGTTTATAGAGAAGTAGTATATTCTATAATATTGTTTCGTATTTACAATAATTGTTCAAAGGGAAAGTCACCAAAGACGCTATATATGATTTTTTTCTTTCCATTTCCTTATTGTGGTTTCAACTTGATCTGAACGGACGTGCGTTAGAAGTGAAAAGTTTTAATTTTTAATATTAAATAATTATGGGTGATTTGTTTAAATTTTTAATTTATGATTTACAATTAAATAAAAATGTACTAAAGGAATATACAATTATTGAAAAATTCATAGGTAAGTTGCTCAAATATTGTGTTTTTAAAGCGGTGTATACATATAAAATAAATGTGCTTCGTCTATGTTCTCTGCTTCAAATGGCGGTGTAATATACTTTCCACAAATATCTATTAACACATTACAGTCAACACGAATTTTCATTTTGTGTTGTATGGAGTTTAAAAAATATCAATTTAAATTTGCTTATATTCTTTTGAAAGATAAAGAATCCGATCTTCATATGGATGAGAAACATCTAATTAAAACTGATTTTTGCTCAAAACTAGATACAATTTTTGGCCTTGATGAACGTGATATAAAATCGTACAAAACAATTATATATAAGGGGACAGTATATAATAAGGGGTATTATCTGTTCAAACAGGAACCAAATAAGAGCCTTTATGAAATTTTGGAAATTTCTGTAGTTCAAACGGATTTTGAAATTATTTTCCGTCTAAATGAAATTTTAATTAAAAGCTTCGATATGCATATGTTGAGTTATGAAATAAATAGTAATTATGTAAACATTTCAGAAGATATTGTTCTAAATTTATCAGATTTTCAATATCCTCCAATAATACCCAAAAAATTAGCAGATGGGAGATTATTTTTCAGAACAAAGCAATTGTTTTAAAATTATTAAATTCATTTCAATAAATCCCGTACCTATATAGCATTATTACATATTTATAAAAGATATACAATGGCAAATTCTACAATACAACCCGATGACGATTTTGAAAATATCAATATTTGCGAGTTACCATTAACTTACCATCAACTACAACCAATGAATACAAGTTTACATACTCGTATATCTAATACAACGCCAAAATATACAAGCCCTGAAATCGACGAGGAAGATGCAAAACAGCTATTAGAGCATTGGAGCATTTAGAAGACTAGGGGGATTCAGCTTTTAATATCAATTATTTTTAGGTAACATACATCGATTTATACATACTAAAATACTATGAATTAAATAAATTTTAATTAAACTAATTTCTTTTCCATATTAAGATGAACGAATCGATATTGAGGCTATGAAGTCATTGAGTACCAACCACTTGCTAAATCTATGCTCAAGTGGGAAAATGCAATTGGGAATAGCAATTAAATTTGAATCTAAATTAAAGAAATGGCAAACAATGGAATGCACAACAATTTCTACCCATTCTGACAAGTCAACTGACCAATTACCTAAATATGATATTCATAAAGAAACAGTGCCACAAAAGAGTGTTTCTTTAGAACAAATTTTAACAGAGTCACCTAAAGGTAGGCTAATTCTGAACCACTATAAGACCAACCCAAATTTAAATGATGCATGCAGAGCAACCATCCTGGAATTAATAAATCATTTTTTAATACAGAAGGAAATAAAAATGTCCAATGAACTAGCGAAAAATATTTCATTGCAAATTATTGACCAATTTCTTTCAGAAAACCTGGTATGAAAAAAAATTTAATATTTAAATTTTTAATTATATGTATTAAATGTATTATATTAAGCAACCCGGGAAAGCTGCAATATCGAAAGTTTCAGCAAAATATTATAATGCTCAAACATCCCTCAGAAATTGTGGCATACTCGGAAAACGGGTGTACGAATCACGCGGGTATAAAGAATCAAGAAAATGGAACGAGCAGTGTTTACAGTTAGGTAAATTTTATTTAAATATCATAATAATAATGCAATTAAATTTATTTGCTAGACATGTGGATTTCCCTTAATTCTAGAACCTGAGGTCAACAATCAGAACAGCTTAGACGAATTAAAAAAGGATAACTGTAGTTTCGCTGAATTGGAGCATCATTGGGAGGCAACCAAAAATTATAGGGCGAAGGATATCGCAACCATTGAAGCAAATTGCAGCGAGATATTAAAGAAATGGCCTCATTACAAAAAGTCATTAGGGTATAAATTGGTTTGTAGCACTTTAAAGCCTAATTTCTCAAGAGTACGAATCTAACGATTACAATTTTAAAATTTTAGGTGGAAATTGGTTTTAGAAACATATATCCAAATGCGGTAACATCTCTGATAAATTTGAAACATTTTTCCAAAATTTTTTACCAATTATGCAAAATAAAATTAAAGATGGCCTCAATAAGAAAATATTGGAAGCAATAATACGAAATAGTTGTTTGTCTGAAAGTAAATGTTCTAAATTAAACGAATATATTTACACAGTTCACAAAATTTTCGGTAAAGGATTCCCAAAATTCTGTTTTCATTTTTGGGGACACCGCTATTGAAGTTGAATTACTTATCAAAAAGAAAATGGATCAAAATTTGTCTGTTCAGCCCTTTATTATAAAAATGGGATCCATTGACGAGCTGAAGGAGTTTTTTTGTCTATTTCGATGGAATAAATTACAAATTACCCACTGTACTTAATTCGATTGATTGCTGTTTCAAAATATATATTGTACTTAACCTGCATTATCCAAAGCAGTCAATCTTGTATTAGAATTTCCTACAAAGATATATATATATATATATAAAACCTATCAACAAACTTCGACAAATTTCATCCATCTATTAGTGCGTTATTAACAAAAATTAATGAATAAAAATATTATTAATTATTTTTATAAACAATTATTTCCTTAATTCAAACATACTTTGTTTGAACATTGGAATATAAATTAATAAAAAATTGAAATCTGAAATAAAAACCAATTTTGTGTATATTTGATACTTTTAAATAAAACTGCAATTAAAATTAAAATTAAAATAGTTTTTGTTAAACCAAATGTGTGACACCAGCAAATCAGATTATATATATATATATATATATATATATATATATATATATATATATATATATATATATATATATATATATATATATATATATATATATATGTATATATATATATATATATATATATATATATATATATATGTATATATATATATATATACATATATATATATGTATGTGTGTGTGTTTAAAATTTGCTTGAATAATTTATCTTCTCTGAGACAATATTATGTATATAATAGCTAACAATTTGATAAAAATTATCATAATGAATCTATTTTAATACAACATATTTTCTAATTGAATGAAACAAATTTTCTATTAGAAAATATAATGATAAAAGTTTTTCATAATGATAATATTATTATATAACTAAATATCAAAATGAAACAGAATTTTCAATATGATAGAGTTTTGTTTAATAAATATGAAAATATTTTATTCGTATACTAATGTATTGTAATCGAAAATGTTGATAGAATAATATTAATTGTACAATTAAATTTATCAACCAATTAATATATTTTATTACATTGATGGACTTCTTTATTGGCGCTATATGAATAAAGAAATTATCAAAGTGATCACATTTTAAATCAATATGAATGAATATTTCTTTCAGTGCACGATTTCCGATGGCTTCATGCCACATATAATTGTATGGTTGATTGGATGCACTATCGTGGATTGTAAGATTGTACGTCCACAAAGCTCTTTTGTAAAACGAAATAGAGGTATTAAGATATGGTGTTGCTAGGCATTTTTGCATATCAAATGTATACACTCTAAGAGATGGATCTGATTTAGCAATATTTTTATCTTTTTCCTTCTCCTTGTATGCTACATCAGCTGCTGAATGATGGGCTCGTCTTTCTATTATAAGTTTTTCCTTATCGGCTACTTCAGCGAACTGAATTTTAAGACGTAGAGTTTCACATTTGTTGCACTGGTCTAAAGATGGTTTTTTAAACTTGATTTTCATGCTTTCGAATACCTTGGTATATTTCCAAATCGAAACAGGCTTCTCTCTGTTTTCTACATAAAGTTTGTACATTTGAGCTAAACTCAGATCAGCATGTAAGTATTTCTGTTTGCTATCACGACGAGAATAATGTGATTCATAAGCTGGGAATGAATTTATATGTTCCTTGACCGCCTCAATAACAGATTCGGGTAGGCATTTGTAACTTGCGGTGTGTTTACCACGTAAATCGCAAATGGACCCAGCTCCAGGATTTGTAAACATTTTATTAGCTATCGTGCGTACGAATTTATCGGTTTCTCCAAACGTATGTTTAAAACATACCAAACACACTTCAATGAGGGCGCCGTTAATTTTTAAACAGTATTTACTGGAAAATCGCCGATTTCTAAGCGACTTGTTGTTGATTTTCTGCGATTGTTTTTCATTTAAATTAATTAAGCCACTTACATATGCCGATCTTAAATTATAACTTCCCAAAGCCCAGTATTCATCAAAGATTATCTTTTGTTCAGCGAAACTAATTTTTGAGCTGCATTTTTTTCGGCAATTATTAAGGGGTTTACATTCTCGACATTTTTTTTTTTACCATTAGAATAATAAGATTGACCCAAATTACGTTTCCGTTGTCGAGATTTTTGATTTTCACCACTTGTTCCGGGTTGGTTTAAGTTTTGTTCCAATTGATCAGCCATTTGTTCAATATCGCTGTGTATTTCACCATCGCTCGAGGAATCTGTTTCAGCTGATAGAATAGGTTGATAATGAGGATCCACATCGCTATCGTCGAAAGGCTCATCATCTTCTAAGATCTCATCATTTTGGAAGGGCTCGTCATCTATATTCATAATGTTTGGCAAAGAAGATTCTTGCTGTCTTATTAAAGGAATATTACCTGCTCCATTATCAGATATTATTGGATTTAAAACCTGATTGGCAACATTTACTCTATAATTAGCGAGGGATTCTGAAACAAGATACAATAATATTTTATTAGCTCTAAATGTGTATATGTATTCTAAAACTTTCATTTGAATTAACAAACCATTGTTCTGTCGAGCCATTTCTACCATTCTGTGTGATCGACTAGACATTTTGAGAATTATTTAGCACCAATCTAACAATAAACAAAAAAAATTAAAAAATACTTGTTTTCAATCAATTAATAAAATACATAATTTATTATTTTTTGTTTTTGTGGAATGGCTTTAATAAAAATTCCTCAACGCTACCGAAACAATTTTGTTTTATTCTAAATATTTCGGTGATTCACACCTTTATTAGATAACAATTTTTATATGTATTTAATTTTATTTTTATGTTCTCTAAAATTAATGACGTACACGTTGAAAAGGAACATTTTCAAAATAATAACGTTTATTACCGGTAAAAATTGTTTTCAATAAAGTTGAGTATCGAGAATTAAAGCCAAACACAAAACTAAAATCAGACACTATGAAATGTTACTGTAGTTCAATAATAATATTAACACAACAATTTTTCATATCAATCAATTTTTTGCAATAACAACAAACTATAATATTATAATTTACTTACGTCCAAAATAATTTAACCTTTACACTGCACAAAACGTCATAAAATAATTTAAAAATACAAAATGTATCAAACTCCAAGCTTTAAAAAGAAACAATTCACTTAAGTAATTTAATATTGAACTAAATAAAGGTTTAAATAGGCTATACTTTACATATACCTCACAATAACTATTCCATTAAATTTTTAAAAGGAAGTAATTCGAGTTATGCCTTTTTATGACATATAAGAATATTGAAATTTTTATTAAAATTAGTTCACTAAAAACGTACTACATCAATTTATTTCCTTTTGAAACACCATTAAAATAAACTTTCGAAATAATAACTAAAATTATGGAATTATGCCCTTTTATAACTTGCACACTAAAAATAATTTGAGTTAGGCCCTTTTATATTTCTCTATATCTTTTCATTCGTTTGAGCTAGAACATTAAAAATTGGAATAAATTTGTATTAATAATAATAATAACGGAAAATGCGAAAAAGTTTATAAGGGCATAAGTCGACTTATGCCCTTTTAATTCTAGAGCATAATATACTGAAGGAAGAATACAAAACAATAAGAACAAAACTAACAAAAAACAAATTTAAAATTTCGCGAATGAAAGAGAAACAAATTTATTTTTCTCTAAAATCGATATTTTTGTGTCTTTGATTTTTTGTAGTACGGAATTTAGTGTGGAATTGGAGCTGTTTTTTCCACACTGTGGAATAATTGCATACTGGGTTGCCGTGTATTTTACATGTTTCTTTCCATAGAAATAGTGTGGTTTTTGACCGCGAATGTAAACGGAATTCCGTCGGCGGTAATTACATCCTAAAGAACGAATTAGATCAATTGGTATTTTTTTGTGTCCAAAAACTGATTTTTAGTACACTTCGTTATTTGGTAATTGGGTACAGCCTTAATAATCGGAATTGTTCTGATGCATACGCAAAACTAGTTTTGTCCAATTTGTTAAATGTTTTAAATTACTGTTATTATGAAAATTTCGCATTAATATAAATTGTCTCAAAGTTAAAACATCTATTATTCTGCATAAATATATTGAATTTTAATGTATAAAATACGCTGCCATCTATCTAACAACACGTATAACTATTTATTCTTAAATACATTACATCGAATTTTTTTTATTTTACAGTGCCCCCACTAAAAATGAAGTACTAAAAACATAGAAATTATAATAGTTTATTGTACACTGTGTAGATGTCGCTATAAATTATTTTGTGTGTCTTTGCTTTCTCTTCTTACACAAAATAAGCAAATATAACAATCAATTTTTAATCCAAATTTTAAAATGTTTCTTGAAACACTCGTTCGCAGTTGATTTATTAGAGAAAGTAACAGTGAAGTAAAACAAAAAGATAATTTATTTACATTTGTAACGAGCGTACTTGTAGGTAATTTGAAATTACTAATTATGTACATCGATTCACGGTTTCCTTGAGAATATTATTTACAAAAATTTATTACGTTTTTGTTCTGTTGGCTATGTCTGTCTGCGATGCGCTTGATATAGAAAAAGCAACCGTTTTAAAAAATTATTAAATCTCGGTAGTCCATTAAGTAGCTGGGTCAAAATATTTAAGGTAATGACAATACCGGCATATTTATGGAAGTTATATATTTAAATTGTACAAATATTTTGGCGGTATAATTTTTTCTGCTATCCGAACTTAATTTGTGTGATTAACATATGTACATGTACGGATGTCTAACCAACGGACATATACAGATGAACGTGTAGTCATGGTTCGATGCCTCTTTCCCTGTTGAATTAAAATAAAAATATTTTTTGATAGTTCTGTTACCTCTGACTATCAGCAATTCATACAGACTGCTGTTAAGGTTTTATCATTTAGTCTCGTATATCGTTAAAGTTTTTCGGAGCCGTACACTTGTTTTGTCGTTATTACACAATAATTATGTACGTATATCGTTATGTATATAATGTGCATGCATGGTTTAAATTTTTTTTAGATTTGTTATGTATAACACAGGTAACATGTTATTGTTACCTTCATGTATATAGCTTTTTACGAACATATGTTGTTATTGTTTACATTCACGATTCATGAATGCTAATTAGCTCTATATTTAGTAGTTTTAGCTATGGTGGGATCAAATGAACATAAACATCAATTTGCTTATACTAAACATCATGCTAAACTGCATAGACATTTCGATTTTACTGGGAAAAGGTCAATGTTTATTGGGCTCCCTAAACCTATTCAACTGGAAACGCTTTTGTAACTGTAACATACGAAATTTATGTATGAATTTCAATGGCGGGAAATATAAATTAAAAAAAAACTCAACTGAATTTTGATTGTGGAACAGGTGATTTACACAATACACTGTACGGCCTTTTAATGAAAAGGAATTTGTTTTAGTTGATGATCAAGGTGAATTTTACATTTTCTGTTTTCAATAAAATTTATAAAACTACATTTTTATACGTTTAGTTGATTTTGTCCGAACATATATTTTTCATGTTCAATGACCCTTGGCTCCCTCTTAGTCCACATCGAAGGTTTGGCCAGTGCAGGCGTACAAGATTGGGACGTAATGCCGAGCAACGTTGCTGATCACCAATTCTGGACAAATTTAATTGATGGTATCATAGAGGTTACTAGGGCGCACTTTCAAATTATTGTTTCAGTCTTTTGGCAATAACTTAACATAAATTCAATAATCTTCCTTTGTTGATTATCTATTTTGTTTGCCTTCACCAAGTCCATACTGCTGGATCAGTTGACAGAAAGTTTACGAATAAGATGAAAACATGTTAGTACTCGTATATAAATTTATTTTCTTTAGTTTTAAGTGGACCAACTACCTCAAGTTTGTCCAGTACCAATCTGCGATATATTTTGACCCAATATCTGCTTGAGACTAATATTTTAAAATTTAAACTTTGATCAAGACCATGAACTTCGATCATTAACAATTGCTTCATAAAATTTAGAATAACAAACACAGAAATTCAGAAAAATATCAAATATGGCCTAAATATTTTGTATGAAAACAGATCTAAACGGCAATTCACCCGCTAGTCGTTGAAATCTGGATGGTTCATCATTTTTCAGTTTAGGTGGCAGTCCGTTATAATATTACGGCATTTTACTCCGTTCCCACCTTTACACGTACCATTCAGATCAAGTTATGTAGTATAAAATGTCTCTCACTTTACTGTTTTCGAGATCTGCAGATTATCCATTATGTATTGACCTGAATGATTGTGCCAAATGTGTGTTAATGCTGGACAGGAACCGAGAAAATTGAACTACAGTCTCCGCCTCCTTGTTCTAGCACCTTATACAAGCGTCTTTATCATGTGAGAATTCATACGACCGTTCTTAACTATCGCAGAAAAATTTACGTTTTTGTGCGCATAAGCCTTTAAGCCAAATTCAAAAGCTTCATTCTTATATCAATCTCAAAAATTTGCCTTTTCGAGGTGCTTTTACCCATAACGGTTTCTATATCTGATTTCGACGATAATTAATTAGTTATGAACAAACTTCTCATGCTATGCTTTTTGGCGCTAGTTTAAGTCCCAGTAAATTCCTCCATTCTTTTTGTTTGTATGTTCAGGTCGCTTTCAGATGGCCATACTTTGTCTACCCTGTTTGTTTACCCTGCAATTGTCCTGTACGTCCAAGTAACCAGAGAACAAAACTAAATTTCAGCAACTTGTTTGCCGCCTGAGTTTAAACGTGATTTTGTAAACTGGAGCTTTGTACGCTGTAGTAATCAGAGAGATACAGATACCCGCATTTAATTGATCACATATATGATGCCGGCAGCCTACCCTTCAGCTTGGACCCTTCAATGGAAAATTGAGTTGTTGAGGGTTTTGGTATCGAACGTCAATTCCAGAATTCTCAGGTAGGGCAAACGATACGCAACCGATCGATCCTTTTCGAATTGTTTATCGTGGCGTGCGTATTAGCCGTCATGTTCCTAACAAAAATATCGACCGGAAGAAGGTCCTTGACCTTTAAGTTGTATGTAGTCACCCTCCTCAGCATCCACTAATATGTATTATGTATAAAGCCCGTGCCTCTGTAGATAAATAGCACTAAAGTGAAACGACAATGTATCGAATTCGATTCAAAACCACATATTTCTCAAAAGTTTTCCTGCATAAGTTAACAGTCAATCAAAGTGACGTATTTTACTCTTTCTAAGTTCGGTTTCCAACTCAACGTCTTCTTCAATACAAGTTCAATAAAACACGCGTCTTCAGTAACTATGAATCGAATGTTTGGAGGCAAAAACCGGAATTTTGAATTTCCTAGTAATTAGGACCTGCTCTTGCTTGAACAAATTGAGTCCCAATCGACGTTGCTGGCTAATTTTGACTATTAAAAGGATATTTTGTATTTCCTCCGTCATTTGGTTAAGTAATTCGTTGGGAAGGCATCAGCCTTAACATTGTTCAAGGCTCCTGCAATATCAAGAAGTGACTTCCTCATTCAATGCGCATGTTAAATTTGGGTCCAGCTTCTAGGCTACCTCGAATATATATATATGTTTACGTTTTGGAACTTTTCAAGTGCTTTTAGGAGGAAGGACAGTAGAGATATAGGTCTCACATCTCTTGAGTAGCCAATTGAATTTTTCCTCGCTTGTAACTGGGAGTGGTTGGAATAAGACAGAGAATCTTCCTCAAGCGGGATATTTCATAAACTACTCTCATTTTATCACAGAGCGCACCCGCCAGATTTCTAATCATGAGGCTCCCTAGTACTTTTAGTTTTATTGAAGATTTTTCTTCGTACTTTTTGGTAAGCTTTTTGTTCCACTGACCACCATATTAGTTTTGGCTTAACTTGGAACTTTATTACAGGGCAAGCAACGTCTAAAGAGCGTGTCAGGCCAATCTGAATTTCCCACAAATTTTGAAAAGCTGTTGAGTTTACAGAAATTAATAATACTTTCTAAATTATGTTCTGGGAATGCACAGAGGGCCATCTAAATTTTTTTTTGAACTAGCGGTGATTTTGAGTATGGTAAGGGTTATGTCACTTCTGATTTGACAGAAAGTTAGTTTTATCCTTCCGCTGAACGAAAATGGTTGTGAATTCGCTTGAACAACGCTGGGAAATATTGAAACATTACTTCGAAAATGTTGCACAATGTGTGCGAACATTGCGTGCGAACATTGCGTGGAGCGCCGGGAGCTCCATATGTGCGTTATTTTGTGAATAAAGTTAAAGAAACAGGCTTGCTAATTATTAATCCAACACGAACCAAGCAGCGTACACCCGAAAATGTTGATGCTGTAGCCGAGAATGTGCGTGAGTCGCCGGGAACGTCAACTCGTCATCGTGCTCAAGAATTGAAAATTTCATGAACAACATTGCGACGAATTCTGCATAAAGACCTTGGTATGATACCGTATAAAGTTCAATTGGTTCAGGAATTGAAACAAATAAACCACCCATTGCGTTTTCGGTTCGCTGAGTGGGTTTGCGATCGACTTGAAGAAGATGCCGATTTTGGCAAGGAAATTATCGTTTCGGATGAGGCGCATTTCCATCTTGGCGGCTATGTAAACAAGCAGAATTGTCGCATTTGGGGCACGGAGAACCCGCACGTGATCGTAGAGAAGCCGATGCATCCTGTGACTGTTTAATGCGGATTTTGGTCTGGTGGCATCATTGGGCCATTTTTCTTTGAAAATGAGCAAGGAGCCGCCGTTACTGTCAATGGTGAGCGCTATCGCGCCATGATAAACGACTTTTTGTTCCCGGCACTTGAAGAGGAGGACATAGGAAACATTTGGTTTCAACAAGACGGCGCTCCGTGCCACACAGCACACTGTCTTCGAAGATGATGTGATTTGGCCGCCTCGGTGCATGATTTGACGCCGTTGGATTATTATCTTTGGAGTGCCGTCAAAGATAAAGTGTTACGCCGATAAACCAGCGACTATTGACGCTCTCAAGAACAATATTCGCATTGCCATTGGAGACATAATGCCGCATACCATCGAAAATGTGCTCAACAATTGGACCGACCGTATGGGGTACGTCAAGGCCAGCCGAGGAATAAATTTGAAAAAATATTGAGAACTTTTTGTTTTATTGCATTTTAAAAAAAAAAATGTATTTGGCCCACCCTATATTTACCAGTAAAGTCAAAATTTTTATAATCATTATCCGATCAGTTATTGCTCGCAAACTTAATGAATCGAAATTAAATTTATTTAACAACCCTAACTGAACCGAATGAACAATTTATAGATTTTGAATACATCACTTTTGATTTCTAAAGCAAAACCTTAAACTTACGGGACATTTGGTAAAACTGCCTATAACTAAAAAACATTATCCCTGGTTAAATTTCAGAAAATTAACAAGGTCATCCCATGCTAAACTTGCCACCATCCTTGCAAAAATTAAAAAGTTCACTTAAGGGAACTCCAATCACGGCAACTTTATCCACTTCCGATTCACAGTATTCCACCAAATTTAGCAAGGATTTTCTGAGCAACGATTTAGTGAAGCCGCCGAATTTGAAATCTAGTTTACAATCTGTTTGTTTTTAGTTGTTTTTTCGTAAATGCTATTTTATACTTCTCAAAATATTTACAAAAAAACGAAAAAGCTCCTATGGATGCAGCCACATCGAGTAAACCGATTTCGGCCAAAAATCACTGGGATCACCAAATTTATAATCGTAAAACGCTTATGGCTGGACATAAACCGAATTTTTGGTGGAAAACAATTTCTGTCAAAAACCATCATTCCGCTTAAATTTTGGAAAACAGATGAGAACAGATATTGTTGCAAATTTAATTTAGTTTATAATCGTTTCCCCACAAACGAGAAATTTTCCGTTTTCCGAAAAACAATGAGATCTCCAAATTTATGGTAAAAGCTTACGTATGGAGTTCCATCCCGATCAATAAGTGCGTGTCTGTACAGAGGCCGAATTCATGTTAAAACCAGTTTTTGTCAAATATTTCTAATCGTTTTTCTTATAAATGACTTAAATAGTTTCTAAAATATTTGCAAAACATGAAAAAGCTCTTATGTAAGCTATCTTTTCAGGTTAACCAATCAAAAACACATGAATTTCCCAATTTATGGAAAGTGCTTAATTATGAATGTTCACCCTCTGTAGGGAGACATTTAGTCTGCACGAAACCACACACGCGCACACAGAGGCCTTTTTATTAACCAGTTCTTCGGTAAATCTGCAAAAACCTTGAGGTAAAAGTTTTCATGCTACCTACACTTTCTTACTGCGTAAAATAAAGTAATAAGGACTGACAATAGAGTTGCCTGATACTGCTCAACACACAGTCACTTATTCATTGGCCTATATACGACAATCTCGCGTCTTCAGACATACAAAAGCAATTAATAAAATTTGCACCGCTCTCTACTCGAATTGGTGGATCTTGCGGATTCAATTTGCTTGTAAGTTGAATTTTATATGGAAACAAATTCAAATCTCTGTGCAAAATACGGAAAACACTACTTCAACTGACAGCTGCATTTAACGCTAATTGTTTTGTTGATTTGATAGGATTGTTATTAATGGCTATGGGCACATAAATGGCTATGGCAGCAAGTTGATTTGTTTGGGTCCCAAATTCTACTGTTCCCAAATTAGAGATTTTATTTCATAATACAGTATTCCATCTGCGTCTTCACTCCTGTTGTTTGTTTTTGTAAAAACATTCGTGTGCCACCCTGTACCAGAACTGCTTTTATTCATAAATTATTAACTGATTGGACTTCAGCCCTTCCAAAAATTAATTTCAATTCGTGTATCTTAACCGTTTACCAAACTGAGCGAAACGCCAGTTTCGATTACAATATTAGCAACTTTTAGTTGAAAAGGCTCCTATCAGGCTTGATATTTGTAAGGAATCTAAAGTGATAAATTTTTGTGGAAAATACTGAATCTAGTTTGAAAGTACCTTTTGAACGTTTACCGGCTAAACAGTAAAAAATCTCAATACAGATTCATTTTAGTTTGGCCCTGTTCAAACCTAAAATAGCGTTTGCGGCAACCAAATTTTATAATTTTTATTAGTATCCAACACGTCTTATGTTAAGAGGATCTCCCAATTATTGGACCGGATACAGACGGCAAGGTCCGTCCAAAATATGCATTTTGCCCATAGACGATAATCTCAAGGTTAACAAACCTACCAGCACTGCACACCATCCAAATACACAACCAGAAAAGCTAACTACCAATTTTAGAAGATCACCAAGGTATGTTAAGGGACCTCTGAGCATGTTGACAATCTACCTAATGTGCATAGGAATGGTAACTGCGTTCCCAACACCTCAAACCGCAGTCAAATAGAATAGGTTCCATATAACATCAGTCCCAAAATATTAATGAAGCAATCATCAACCACCCCGGTTAAAATATTCCCATTCGAAAATACACCCAGTATTTACTTCAAAAACATCGCGGGTACAACTTTAGCCCTGGAGGAACGGAAGATTGTTGTTCATTTTAAGTTGGAAAATTATTGGATAGAGTTGCAGCAATTAACAAACAATGTACGACACTTTACACAATTATGCTGGCATATCTGCTAGACCAATTGCGGCACATTGATGATGCAAATAACATCTTGAAAACTCTTGACAACATCTTGGCACATTATCTCACGATCTCTTTGGGGTATTAGTGAGGAATGGTCAAACAAATACGAGTTTAAAATACAAAGTGTAGAAGAAAATGAAAGGCACCTATTGACCTTAATAAATGAACAAACACATATAGCTGAATCAACATTAAACGTATACCAAAAGAAAATTTCAAGCATAAATTCACAAATGGCAACCTTCTCAAAGGGAGTGCAGAACTTAGCGCAGGCAGCAAACGTGTTACTTACGGAGGTAAACACACTAAAGGCGATGCAATTATTCACCACGATCGCGTTAAGTACTCCCTTGGATCTAATTAATTATCAAAATACTCAAAGGGAACTATACTAAATATTGTGGTTGACACACATCAAGGAAAGATAAATCCGCTCATTCTAACCAGGGAGCAACTTGACCAACAATTGAACCTGATACTTATAAATCGTCCAAGATCATTGGCTATTCCTGGAGGTAAGATGGATAATGAAATCGCTAACTTGTTTAAGTTTATGACCGCGAAGTCACGAGTAGCAACATCCCATTCACTAATCGAATTAAGGAGTTCACTTGTAAATGAGCAATGGTATCATGTGTATAAGGTTTTTCCATTACCAACACGAAATGGAGATGAGTATATTTACATGAAACCATCAACAGAGTATCTAGCAATTAATAAAGTGAAATACTACAAAACCAACGAACATGTGTAACATTGTAGCTTCTACGTGTTTGGTTGACAGACATTAACAGATCGTATTTCCTTAGCACCAAACACACAATTGTTTGGTAGGACTTTTTTTTTTTTCTTTATTAATTACAACTGAGACTGTGCTCATCTGGCAAATTATCTTTCAAGTTTTTACAAATTTTACATTTCTTGAATAATTCTGATTTGTTGGGGTGAAACCCAATGGTTAGTCCCAAAATTAATTAAACCTATTTAAAATATAATTTTAATTTGGTATGTTTACTAGGTCAAGTGGCCTCGTTCTTTGAAGTCTTCTTTCAACGACAGGGTTATCTATCATATGGCGAATATATGGGTTTCCATGTTCCTGGAGCCTTATTTCGTGTTTGGCGGCGTGCTTTTTTATTTAGGTGAAGGTCTTCATTTCTTGTGTACCACGGAACATTTACGATGCTACGGAGAGCTTAGTACATCCCCAGAGTTGAATACCGTATCGGCTTAGTACATCCCCAGAGTTGAATACCGGTCCATATCGGCTTCAGTATTTGCCGATATAGCAGCAGGTTGTTGCATATTGTAAGCTCAGAGCCTCTACCTATGAGCCAATACATTTTTCTGAACTTAATATTAAGTTCTTCTTTTTTCTTTCTGACGTGCTCTCTCCACTTGAGCTTGGCATCGAGAGAGTTAATTACTATCGGTAGATGGGAAGCCTTTTGATATGTAAAGTTAATATGCGTGAATTTCGTATCATTAAGCTTGATTCTCCAGCGCTTAGTCCAGTTACAAACCCCATTGGTAATTTTCTGGAGTTTGCTCGTTGCATCAGCGACATTACTTCCAATTGCTATGATTGCTGTGTCATCTGCTAAGACACTCTCCTGTGGGACACCGGCAGAGATTTTCTTTAGTTCGGAGTATTGATCCTCATATTTCACACGAAAATGTCTATTGGAAAAATAAGATCTTAGTTTGGCATAGAATTGGCTCAGCAGATCTCTGTGCAGCTTGAATTCCAGTCCACTTTGCCAAACTTTATCGAATGGTCGGGCGACGTCCAGAAATATGCTGGAGCATACTTTTTTGCGTTCCAACGTTCTTTCAATGACGTGTTTCCCTGAATCCAAATTGATGTGGAAAAATTAGTTGACGGTCCTCAATTATTGGTTTAAATCATTAGGTGGTTAGGTGGTTTATCGTTAGGTGGTTTATCAGGTTTTTCTATCATGATTCTTCTGCTGCTTTCCATTGCCACGGAACATATTTTAACCGAAAGCTTGCACTGATTGTGTGTAATAGCTTACGAAATCCTTTATCTGGTAGAGTCTTGACTTTTGGCAAGTAATCAAGTCATATCCTGGGTTTTTTTAGTAATCATGTTGCTTTTCACTTCTTCTTTTAATTCTTTGAGAGTTACTGGGCGGGTTTATATCAAAATCATCTGGCTTTTGGATTGACATTATATTTTCATTGGCCGTTTGCCTTGGTAGTGGTTGGAAGGTATCCTCGAGATACTCCGCAAACAGATCAGCCTTCTCTTTAGGACCTCTTGCCCAGGTTCCATCCTCCTTTTTAAGTGGAGGCACTTGCATTTGGGTCTTTTGAGTCCCTTCGTCGCCTTCCACAGAGAATAATCAGAATTTTTTTCATCGGTTAGGCTAACTAGATATCTGTTGATTCTGCATTTTTAACTTCTTTAAGAAGAGATTTGAGACTGTTACCTAAATTGTTAAGAATTGTTTTGTTCTCCGGTGTTCTAGTTATTTGCCAGGTTTTACGTGCCCGTCGTTTTTGTCTTACCAACTCTCTAACTTCCATTAGGTAGGATTTGTTAAGCTTCTTCTTATTTTGTATAATGGTGGTACTTGCCAAAGCAGCATAGTGAATTGCTTCATTGACTTCTTTTAATTCATCTTCCAACTGGTGGGGATTTCTTATCGGAACCTGAAGATTGATTTTTTCCTCCAATACCTCCCGACAGAGGTCCCAGTTTGTTTTTGAATTTGTTAATCTGGCTGCACTCTCCCTTTGTAACTGTCATGATAACCGGGAAATGATCCGATACTAGAGAATTACTGACTTCAATGTGAATGTAGTTCTGGGATATACCTTTTGCTACATAAAAGTCTATTAGGTCAGGTATCTTAGTTCCGTCATAGGGCCAGTATGTTGGGGAACCACCAGAGTAAAATTCACATTTTGATGTCTCTCCTGCTTGAAGCAATTCTTTACCTTTTGATGTCGTAAGTCTAGATCCCAATAGGTGTTTCGCATTAAAGTCACCTCCAATAATAAAATCACGTCCAAGCGATTTAAATAGTTTAAGGTAGTCCTCCCTTTTCAAGTTATGCCGGGGAGGACAATATATTGCAGAGACAGTAAGTTGTCTGTGTTTAATTTGGATCTTTACAGTAGAGACTTGCATTGTTCCTTCTTCGATATTTGATTCTAAATTGTGTTTTATATTTTATTTTATTAGTAATGCTGAACCACCTTTTGCTCTTTTCGCTGGATGAATGGAGTGATATAAGTTATAACCCCGTATTTTATCAAACGAAGATTTAACTAGATGGCTAGATATTAAGAAAATAGCGATTTTTTCTGAATTTAAAAATATTTCTGTTTCTGGAATATGTTGCACAATGCCATTCGCATTCCAGATTGCTATTTTGTTGTATTCTTACTTAACATGTTTTGTTAGATTGCGTTGAGCGAATTGCATTGATCAAGTATCATGTTGTTCAGATTATTTTGGTCATCTAGCCGCTTTGTAATATCTGCAATGCTGTTCATAATGTTATCCATAATTTGGTTTCTTTCAGAGCCCATATGTTTGGTTGAACCCAAATGTAGGAAATGGCAGATCTTATTTCCCTAGAATGTCGATTACTATTATGTTAAATGCTGATTGCCAGGCATACACGAAAGGGGTTTTTGCACCGCATAGTCACTTGTGATAAAAAATGGATCCACTACGATAACCCAAAAAAGTAGAAATTATGGAGACCACCTGTGGCCATGCTTCAATATCGACAACCCAGCCGAATATTTATGAAAAAATACTCATGTTGCGTATTTGTTATATGAGCTTGGTGCCATGTATTTTAAGGTGTTATATTCGAACGAAACCAATACTGGGGCACTCTACTGAACACAATTAATGATGCGCCGATCAAAACCTACTTGTAAACACTCATTTGGAAAGTTTTACCCCACCTGTCGTACTCATATACTTGTGTTTGGCATTGAAATAATAATATCTTCTGGCCTCTAGCCTAGCCGCTCTCTGATATATAGCGTAGCATCATTACGAATAATAATGTGAACAGTTTCGTTATTTGCACTGCTTGCATTGAAACGTTCTGTCAAAAATGTTAATCAATGATTTTCTGATCTACATTGATGAAACCTAAATTAGATTGTAAATTAGTGTATGCCGAAAAGAACCGTATTAAACCTAAACTATTAAAGATCAGTCTACCATACTTTAAAGATTGTAGTCGGATAAGTCATGTACCGGTATGTACAATATGCCCTAAATTTAAAAACAAATGAGCAGATGGTATCTTCTCATTATGAAAACACAAAGTTACCTGCAAGTCTAATCCCACAACCTATAGCATGTGCCATCATTATTCTCTTAAATTCACATCAGATTCATCTTTGTATAAGAATCTAGAAAGAATACCCCTCTATTATTTTAGCATAAGACATCTTAACAATATACTCGGACGTTAACTTAACAACATAACTCTAAAACTCTTTATATACTTAAATACAATTTCATGTGAATACCTATACATCTTTAAACATAAAAACTATAATTTTACTTCCCTAAAAAACAAAACTATTTTTTTTTTATATCAGTTGGAAAAAAATATTCACCTGTTCCCAAATAACAATTGTGAGACAATTACCTTTACTCCATACAATAAAAAAAAACATACGAAAGAAACGAAATCAAAAAAGAAACAAACCAAATACCGCGAACCGACAACACTATCTTCACACACAGGACAGAAATAATAGTGATAGATAGTAAAAAAGATAAAAAAAAAAACAAAAACAATAATAATTTCAGTCATGTATGTTGTGATCTCAAAATCTTAAGTCTGCCGAACAGCGATCGCGGTCAGTTCACTGTGCATTTTATAGGTAAAGTCAAAGTGTAAAATTTTAGTGTATCGCCGCGCGCAAGTGAATTTTATCGTTAAAAATCGTGATGTGTTTCGAAAAGTGCTTAAAAGTGAAATAAGAAATACAAAGTGGATCAAATCTAATAAAATTGGCGTCTTTTGTTTGAAAGGGGACATCAAAAGCTAAAAATAGTGTGATTAGAAATAAATTTAATCAAAAAACGCGGATTAATGGATATTAATTTAGTGCACAAAAGTTTTTTAGGTAGGTAAACCATTTTAACATTTTTTAATTAGCCTTGTGTGTTGTTTGTACGCGCGCGGTAAATAAAATATCGCGTGATTTTGTGATTAGGAAAATTTCGAATTTTCATTTATTTTTTTCTATGTTTTTCGCTATTTTTCATGTGTTTATTTATCGTGGTATTAATAAAACTATATAATGTTGTGTTGTGTGTGTGTGTTCAATGTTTAAAAAAAAATTGTATATCGTTATTAAAATGAAAAGGGTTAGTGCTTTGTACAGTCGAGTATATAAGGGCGTATAATTAAATTCTAGTTTATTGGGAAACTCGAAGAAAAATTGTTTTATTATTGTTGTTATTTAATTCTAAGAATATTTGAATTTTATTGTTGTTGAAGTTCTTTCGAAAAACATATAAACTTTAATAACATGTTTAGGGACATTGTATTTTGTGAAAGAAAATCAATGCTGTAGACATTTGTAAATAATCGGTTATAAAAATGAACCAATGTAATGCAGTGCCATAATTCGAACGGGCGCGTCAACAGTACTTCCTAAGTATTTAAATTAATGCGTACAAATAATGAATCAATTGATATTTAATTTTTAAGCAAATCAGCTTAATTCTATATTTGCTAGACTGCACTTCTGTTGCTTAACATGATTTGCAAATAATAGAATAAAATTTATGCTGAAACATTTAACCGACTCCTCCATGATTTCCTTAATTCGCGTGAAGTTTGTCAGAAATCTGTCCTAAAAAAAATTAAGATTCGTTTAGAACAAACGTTTCCGATCACCACGGCTACAAATAAATTAAATCCATCGGTTTTTTGGTGTTATAATATTCTTAATGGTCTATACTAACAGATATGCAGTCAATAGTATGAGTAGCTGTCGCACTTTTTTGAAAAAAAAAATCTAAACTTCAATTTTCAGCATGACATGTGGTAAATATTTTTTTTATAAAAGTTTGAGTGTCTTTGGTGAAAAAAAATATGGTATAATACATCCTTTTATCTAATGTAGATACGAGGTTATTGCTATTAGTATGCAGAAGGAATAAATTCGATTAAATAACAAAAATTTAAAAATTGGATTATTTCTTGTCTTAAACTGTATGATGATAAGGGATTTAAAAACTTCATATTTGCTATACCTAATAATGCGTCACTCGACTTGTTCGACATCGCATGTGTTTATTCTGTTTTTCTGGCTTGTATCTGCCACGTAATCAGTAGACGTCACAAGAATACGCAAACATGCATTATATTTATGGTGAATGCAGAAGTAACGCAAATGCAACTGCAGCCCTTTATAGAGATACCCAAACACGCGCCACCCGGATTATCGCATATTTATCAGAGTCCACGGTTGTTACTCGGAAGGAAGATTACCTGGCAGCGGTGTTGGTGGTACTAGCACTGTAAGAGTCGCTAATATTGACACTGAAGAAACGGTGCTTGAGGAAATAGAGCGAGATCCGTCTACCTCTAGAAGAGCAATAGCACTACGCACTGGAATCACAAAATCGGACGTGCATCGTGTATTGAAAAAAAAATAAGTTCCACCCCTACCATATTAGATGCATGCAAACTCTGGAACAAAGAGACTACTACGCAAGATAGTGTTTTTGCCGAGAGATGCTTGAGAAAATAGAACAAGATCCGCAATTCTTTAATAATATTCTATGGAGCGATGAATCAACACTGATTAGAGATGGATGATTCAACATGCACAATCTTCTTCTGGCAACTTTCGAATCCTGATCTAATGCGAGAAAACAGATCCCAGTACAAATTTAAAACAACTTATTGGACCGACATATTGAACAGAAAGATAATTGGCTCATTTGAACTGCCCGGGAACTTATCTGGTCAAAGCTATTTTGACTTTCTTTATAATGATCTGCCAAATGCATTGGAAGAGGTGTCCGAGGAGGTGAGAGAATCCTATTGGCTCCAGAATGATGAGTGTCCTGCGCACTATGCAGTAAGCGTTCGGGTGTATTTGAATTCCACATATCCAGATAGATGGATTGGCCGTCTGAGGCCCATTTTGTGGCCTCCACGTTCCCCGGACCTAAATCCGCTGGATTTTTTTTTACTGAAACTGCCTAAAAGAAGAGGTCTACTCTAAACTGATCAGGAGTTTAGAAGAGTTACGTAGCCGTGTCCAGGAAGCCGCTTCAAAAATTACTCGACGGCGTTATGCGCTACTTCTCAAAAGAGCTATCAGAGTCGGTGGCAGACAGTTTGGGCGTTTACTGTAAATGTACATTGGTTAAATAAGTATTGTCAATGTGTAACATTGTTTTTTATGAAGCCTTTATCATCAGAACCAGTTTAAGACAAGAAATGATCCAATTTTTAAATTTTTGTTATTTAATCGAATTTATTCCTTCTGCATACTAATAGCAATAACCTCGTATCTACATTAGATAAAAGGATGTATTATCCCATATTTTTTTCACCAAAGACACTCAAACTGTTATAAAAAAAATATTTACCACATTTCATGCTGAAAATTGAAGTTTAGATTTTTTTTTTCAAAAAAGTGCGACAGCTACTCATACTATTGACTGCATATCTGTTAGTATAGACCATTAAGAATATTATAACACCAAAAAACCGGTTAATTTATTTGTAGCCGTGGTGATCGGAAACGTAAAGTAATGTGAAAAAAATGATATATCTTAGGTACTATAGGGTTTTCCAATAGGAGTGATATGATTTTTAAGTGACGTTTTGGCCATTTGTAATATGTCATGATCTGTCATTTTTTGTTTCATTGTATCGTCCAAGTGTACTCGCTATTCGTCGAATTGTTGAAAATTTTGAGCGTACGTTTTCTTTACATAATGTTGAAGTGCCAATAAGACAAAGATTCGCTCGAAGTAATGCAAATATTGCTGCCGTTCAGGCAACTGTTGCTGAAGACCGCATTTTGTCGATTCCAAGATGTTCTCATGAATTGGGACTGTCTCAAACCACAACCTGGCGGATTTTGAGAAAGGATTTGGGTTTGCATCCGTATAAACTTGTTCTCACTCAAGAAATGAAGCCATTGGACCACCGTAAACGTCGTGAATTTACTGATTTTGCCTTGGAACAACTTGAAAACGATAACGATTTTTTTAAGAAAATCATCTTCCCCGATGAGACTCACTTTAATGTGAGTGGTGCTGTAAATAAACAAAACTGTCGGTTCTGGTGCGAATAAAATCCACAGATTTATTCATGAAAAACCATTACATTCACCTAAATTGACAGTTTGGTGTGGTTTTTGGTCTGGTGGAATCATCGGTCCGTATTTTTTTTTCGAAATGAAGCTGGTAACACCGTTACTGTCAATGGGGGTCCTTATAGATCGATCGGGCTACGTGCCACACAGCAAGTGCAACGATTGAATTATTGCTAGAAAAGTTTGGATCACTCTTATTGGAAAACCCTATATATTTTAGTGCATCAACTTATTTTTTTTTCTGTCCAGCTAGATAATGAACGAGTCAAATATTTTTTATTTAATTTTTCTGTTTTATGAAGGGGCAATTAAAACTGGTTGCTCGACCTGCCTCCATTTGATTTAGTACACTTATATTGTTTATTTTGAAAGAGCGCTACTAAATCGAATTTGTTTATAAATACAAGTTCACCGAATTTATATGTGGCATTCAGGTTAATTCGTAAAGTCCCTAAAATCAATGTAACACCTGTTTATTAAAACCTGTCCACCTTTCAACAAATCCAAACATGGCATTGGCTCTCATAATACAATTTTCAGTATGCCTATTACTCAATCTATGATCTTTCCAGTATTTCGTTGTTGACTTTGTAGGAAGTAATTAGCGGGTTTCTCTTACGATGGAAACACATGATTTTGCATTTCTTAATATTCAAGTAAAGCGAGTTTCGATCACACCACTCACTTAATCTATCGATGTCTGCTTGAAGTTTCTTCGTATCTAGCATTCCATTAACAGTTCGAAAAATTTGCACGTCATCAGCAAATATGAGCACGTTTGAGTTTTTGATTATCTCGGTTATTTGATCTATAAACACAATAAATATTCACGGCCCGATGTGAGATCCTTGGGGGACACACATTTCCCATTATTACAAATTGTCGCCGGTTTGATAGATAAGACTTGAACCAATTTATGTAATCGAGCTAAACCCAAAATACGAATAAACTCTGGAGTGATTTTTGATGGCAGATGGAATCAAATGCTTTACTGAAATCCGTGTAAGCTACATCAACTTGATGATGGTTTTCTATCTCATTAATTATTTTACTGGTGAATTCAACCAGATTAGTTGATGTGGATCGGCCAGGCATAAACTCATGCTGGTTTCTTGATATATGACGTGCAATTGTGGATTTAAAGTTGTTGCATAAAACTAATTTCAACAATTTTGGAATAGATGATGTAGTTGATATTCCTCTGTAGCATGTAACGTCGTCTCGTTTGCTCGATTTAAAAATTGGTGTAATTTTTGAAATTTTCCATTTTTCGGGAAACACCCCGGTGCTCAAGGAGTGGTTGAATAGGTAACATAATGGAATTGCTAAAATGTCAGCGTACTCCTTCAGAATAGAAGCGGGTATATTGTCAAGACCACAACCGTCTCCAAATTCCTTTAGAGCCAATAAAATGTTATCCTCATATATAACAGGAGGACCTGTTATATATGAGGATAACATTGTTATAGACTGATTGGAAAAAACTTCGCGAACATGTCAGCTATATCTTTGGAGTTTTAGGAGCTGGTATTGTTATATGTCATATTTGCAGGGTATCGGTCAATTTCGCATCGAGATACGACCTGTATTTTGATTTGAAGTAAATTTCAAGAAGTGTGAAAAATTTATAAGTGAATATAAAATAATTCTTTCGTATAAACGAATAAAACTGAATGGTTTACCATTTAAACTGAATTTTATTAAATACGAAAATGAAGTATCTGGCAACTTTTTGATAAATCTTAATAGGATTTAATTAAACTTCTAATAAACGTTATAATTGTAAATTATTTGTATTTAAAGCCATGTGGCCGCTTCCATTCACTATATTTCTAGAACCTAAAGTATTTTTTTGTTTGCCTAGACTCTTAGTACACATTAACACATGTGACATTTTAATATAATTTTTACCTTGACATTTACACGCTCAGTGATATTAAATTATTGTTTAGTAGTTTTATTTAATTACAGATCTACTCTAAATTAATCATAAATATTAGATTGTACTTGTGGCAATTTGCATTTGTTTATTCTGTTTTATTAGGTTTGACGGAAAGTTGCCAAATATTTCATGCTCGTTATTAAATTTGTAATTATTTTCAAAGAATGTTATCAATTTTATGACAATGAAACGACAAATCAATTTTGCAAACAAACCGGCATTGAAAAACTGAAACAAATTTTTTTCTAATCTCCTACCCTGGTCGGCCATGGTAGGAAAAAATAATTGTCTCATTATTCATAAAAACGATTACATTAATATTACATTTAAAAAAAATTCAAATAACCACAACAATCAGACACAATAGTGACCCATATGGTAAGGTGCTATATAAACCAAGCTATTTAAAAAGTATCAACTCTTGAGAAAAAAAAGCCTTGCCGGGGGTTAGGACAAGCCATATTCGAAAATGTTCCTCATTACTCAAATACGGACGATTACTTTATTTCAATTTTTTTCAATTATCCACAACAATCTGACACGATTGTAATTATTTATTAGAAGAGATCTAGTTGAAATTTTGTTATTTAACCAGGTCTCTGACACAGCTGGAAAATCAAAATTAAATTTATGAAGAAGTATTATCACCTCATCTTAATGCAACGTCAAACTACGTACATTAAGATGATCAAAAAATAAACAATTGTTATTAGAATGTGATTTATCATTTGGAATGGAATGGTTAGTAACATCTAAAGTAAATTTATCACGTTGAGTCTCTATATCACATTTTGTGATGGACGCTGTTTCACTAAAAAAGGATTACTTCTTGACTTATTGACATATTTTTTCACAAGAATACCAACCGGCCACGATGATGCAGTCAACAATTTGTCCATATAAACATTAGAAACTGATAATTTAAAAGACGAAGAATTTTGTATAAACCCATTGGAATTTTTCCGATTAAATCGATAAATTTTAACACCTCCTACATTAAATTGGTTCCTTAAATGTTAATATAAGATAATGATAAACGTTATCCTCACTAACCTCAGGATGCAATTTTGAGACGAACGCGGCTCCACAGTACGCAAACTACTCTCTCTAGCAGTACCACGAATAAAGTCATTTTCCAAATCCAAATTGTTTCTAAACGTTTGATTATCACTAATATTATGAAGACTAGTAATTTTTTCTGACTTTTCTGACAAAATGTCAGCCTCGTAAGGCACATTAATACTCGAAAAATTAATTATTTTTTTAATAAATATTTAAAAGACTGTAACTATTGTGTCTGTTTCACGTTGCAAGTTCACAGCTGGAGTTTCCTCGTACAAGTGGCACATCATCAAAATATTAAAAACTGAGGATATACTTTTTTAACGTTGCGTTATCTTCCTTAATTCGCGCCATTTTTTTTGTCATTGTATGAATTTAAATAATGCAGCTATCATATAAGATTGCGCAAAGCAAACTTGTTTGATATTTCGTGAACCATTTTTACAGGATTGCGCAAGGCTTCAATTGTCACCATACACACTCAAAATGATTGCGCAAACACGATGATTGCCAAGCATGCTTGCAGGTTTATGGGCAACTATACGAATATGCTTTACTTTTAACTAACAAATTTGAGTTCTATTGAACATCTACTCACAAGTACTAGCAAATTGTTTGCTAAGCAGGTGAATTGGGCGGTTTTTACCTGCCAGTATTTCTGTTTTTTGTCGGTGGCAGTTCACACTTTACTAATTTCAAAATAAACTTTTAATCTGCTTAGTTTAGTTCGACTAGTTTTCGAAATTCTTATATTTTCGAAAACAAATCATGTGACAAACGTGACATCATAAATTACCCATGGCAAGGCATGCAACACTTGGCGCTTCATAACAAGTATTGTAAATAAAAAATTGGAAGATGTCTTGAATTATTTTACACATACGAGTATACTATTATCACCTAGTTGTTTTGTAAAAATTGAATTATAACTTTACACAATATTGGAAATCCGTGAGATGGCAAAATCCAACTGAAAAACAATGGTGAAAACAACAATAAAGTGCAATGTCTGCGAATATTCTACATGCCTACGCCAAAATGAGTTGCCTACATGCTGTATACGATAGCGGAAATTTCTCAGCGGAAAATAAGAGATTTCGCTACTCGCCGCAACTGGCAGCACCATCACAAAAGAGATTTTTTATATAATTATCAGCGGAAAATTTTTATTCATTTTGTATCTCTTTTTTCACTAAATAAATCATCCCAGCGAAATAAAATATTAAAAGTGATCCTTAAAAACACAATTTGATTGATTCAAATTTGAAGTAAAAGAACTCGGTAGATGAAATCTTGAGATTTAACAATATTTGGTCTTTCTGCCATTCTAAAAGAATGACGATGAAATTTGGATAATAGTATTGATCAGGGATTTTAAAATAAGTTTTGGACAAAATTCTAGGATCTGTTCGTTCTGGACTAAACTTGGCCATTGCATAACCAATCTTTTTGAAAATTTAAAAATGTTTTGTTAATTTATTTTCAGTTTTTGGCCAATATCTCAAAAACTTCCACTAGTAACCGTATAAAAAATTATAGTGAAAATTCCAATTCATAAATTTTTCCCAAATTTTATTCGCGATACATTCGCTGGTAACGGAATGTTTGTATTCGTTATTATCTTCCGGAGCCTTTTCTCATGTATTGGTATTGAAAATCAGCCGGTGTACTCAATTGTATGAGCCTAGTTGTATGAGCTGAGCTTTATTTTATTCGTTCCACTGCGTATTGAACTGTAGGTTGGAAAATTAACAAGATTAAAGTTAATTCAACAATTCAACGGGTTATGGACTCAGTCCATGGCATCGAATATATCAAATTAAAAATTAAGATTGTTGAGATTCGCCAAATTCTGCAGAATTGTTCGTCGCAGTGGATGGCACTGATCAAAAATAAACGATTGGGGATACAGATCATGCAATAAATATTGAGACATGGAAACAGAATGATTTCAAGGCAAGACTTGCAAAACGCAGCCATGGGGGTGACGTCAAAAGTATGTATGAGCAAATATCGATTGTAACAACGGTACAGCGGTTGTGCAACAATTAAAGTATCAAGGTGAAAAAGGTTCCGATTCAATGGTTTAAATTGATTTTAATTTATTTGTCAGCTGAATATAATCAAAATTTATTTCCGCGATTATTGGCAGAGGAGCATCGATTGAAGTCAGGGTCAGACTTAAAGAGCGGATGCGTTGATTTCTAAACTGAATTTTTAGAAGAAGAATTCCAACTCAAAAATAGGTCTTTCATCGGAACAGAACAACAAAGGAAAAGCTAAGGGCGGTGATAGCAAGCCAAAAGGTAATTGTTTTCATTGTGGCGAGAGTAAGATAACAAGAAAAAACAGAACAATGTTTTAGACGATGCATTTCTATGTCATAGCTCGACATCTCAAGTATGGAGACAAGAATACTTGGGCGATGGACTCGGGAGCTAGTGATCATATGTGTGATCGTCGTGAGTGGTTTGAGAACTTATGTAATTGAGAAATGATCATTGTTCTAGGAAAAGGCGGTATCAACATTCTAGAGTTCGACAATAATGCATGGATTCGTAGACGCAAACGAATAATGAAAACTTATGAAGTTTTACAAATGTGGACACCAAAAAAGTTTCACTTCACGCATGACACAAACGACTCGGACATCAAAACGTCGCACACTTGAAGTAATTGTACGAATTAATGAAATCGATTTCGTGAACGAGGATATTACGTGCGAAGCGTGCATCTACGGAAAGCATAATCGTAAACGCTATAAACTTCGTGAAGAGAAGTCAAAGGAATGTGGCAAAATTATTTATCCAAAAGTCGGAGGTTACAACAAAGATCAAATTCGGGGTAATGCGAATGTAACGAGAGAACGGACACAAGGCGCACAGTTTTCGAAATTGGAAAAGTTTTTTAATGAACTGGGTATTGAGTATCAGCGAATGCCACTGTATATACGCCGAAACAAAATGGTTCTGTGAAACGTGACAATCACACAATTGTGTATTCTGCGCGAGCACAGAAGAAAAGGTGGACGATGATGTGACAATTCTGGCACAAATATTCGAACGTGATGCAATATGTGATCTGGATAAGAAGAATATCATTGAACGACATTTGAGCAATCGAAAGAACATTACTGTGGCGCGGCGATATGACGTTAATCGCAAGGCATTCGAGCAAGAAATTGGATCGAATGATCAGAAGCAGTGAGAACCGAGGAGTACGATTCGTTCATTAAAAATCGTACGTTACATAATCGTTGGGCCTACAAATTAAAGCAAAATCTAGATGGAATTCTCGCACTGGCGGCATCAAAAAGAATGAGATTATAGCCGTTCGACATAAGGTTACCTTTTCTGAACGGTAATTTGGAGGATAACGTTTATATCAGAGTCGCGCTGCTAAAACAGAAAGTTTACGTCATTCATTAAAAAATTTGACGATCAAATAGTTCGATTCGTACTAAGCCGTTTTGGCATGGTGAAGTGTAATGCAATGGCAACTCCATCAGACAGTGTACAGAGTCTTTGCGATTTTGAAGCGGATGTAGAAATCAATTTTCCGTATCACAAGATGATCAGTTTTGCTGTTGGCGATGCAAATCGACACTTGGAGAAACCAGTGACACCACATGTGAATGCGGTAAACTGCAGTATGAAATACATAAAGGGGACACTAGATATGGGAATTCGATTTGAAAGTGGTGTCAAATTGAATCCGTGTGGCTAAAGTGACGCAGGAGATATCGAAGCTGTAGGCGGTCGACGTCCAGGTATATATTCATGGTTGGCAATTGATGTATAAGTATGGAGCTCAGAATTTCAAAAGTCAATGGGATTTGGCTCATCAAAAATCCGGAATTCCATAAGAGGATCAAGTACATAGACGAACGATATCATTTCATCAGGGAGAGGGGTTTGAGGTAGGAACTTTCAATTTGGACTATGTCGCAGCCGAAACAGCGACCAAAGCGTTAACGAAAGTAATCGTAGTAACACAGGTAGTAAGATAATAGTGAAGTATTTCCTAAAATTTCTTAAAAATTTAAATCCGCCTTTTTTGTTTCAATGTATGCGTAAAACTTCGTATAAACGGGAGAAATATAAATTATATGAAAAAATGCAAATAAGTACGATGATGAAGTACTTGTAAAGAGGTCAATTTGCATATCACAGGGGTTTTCCGAGCAATTTTCCCAATTCCAGAAACACCGCTACCAAATACTAAGCGCTTTTTTGAGTTGTTATAGCGGTGTTTCTGGAATTGGGAAATTTGCTCGGAAAGACCCTACGATATGCAAATTGACCTCTTTACAAATGTGATTTCTTAAAACACCAGGGCTCCTAAATTTTTCAATGGAATGGTGTTTGTCCGTTAGTTTTGATCCAGAACAATTCAAAAGTGCGCTTAATATTTGGTAGCGGTGATTCTGGAATTGGGAAAAATGCTCGGAAAAACACTATGATATGCAAATTGACCTCTTTACAAGTACTTAGTCATCGTACTTATTTGCATTTTTTCATATAAATTATAATTGACTCGTTTATACGAAGTTTTACGCACACATTGAAACAAAAATGGCGGATTTAAATTTTTAGGAAAGTTTAGGAAATAATTCCCACGAATGGTAGTAAGACTGTTTTTTGGCATTTCTAAAATGTAACTTGTAAGTAAAACTGGGAATATTGAAGTTAGTGAACGCACTCTCTAGTGTAATTTACTTAAGCTTGTGACAAGTTTATCAAATTGTGTTTATGAAAGTTTGCACCTTGGTTTTAGGCTCGGCGGGTGTATTTAATTGTAAGAGTCTTGTTGTGTGTTTGACAGGGAACAAGAAACACCCTGAAATAAGTTCCTTTGTTAAAAATAAAATTTTGTGTTACACACGTGTATTGGACTAAAGGTTGGAAAATTAATGGGACTAAGGTATAGCACTAATTAAACTATATTTCGACCACTAATAATGTAAACTTAAAGAGAGCAAATATTCGAATGCATGCTTAAAACTATACAAGTAGTTATTATCATTATATTTTTAAAATCAAAAAACTCGTAAACGGGTAATTATTTTTCGTCGGTATACTCGACGATGACCAAGATACGTATGCACCCCCTATAATCAATAATTATTCTGTTTATATTATTACAATCAATCAAACATCAAAATATTATAAAATCGTACATGATTATTATTATTCGAAATTATAAAGGAATTATTTATGGATTTTCTTCATTATAACGTCGTGAATAACTAGCATATAATAAATTAACAATTGATTTATTCAATGAATATAATTTAGGTTTATACGGAAAGCTCTGCACACGAAATACCAACAACACTTGAAACCGCACAGGAAAAAAATCAAAGTTTATCATGAAAATTTTAAATTATCATAAAATTAAAATCAAAGTAGATTGAACGAATTTTCATTCGAATTTTCTATACGAGTACGACTTTGAACGCCTTGTGGAGGCTTTCCCCTAAAACTATTTTTAACCCGAATAATAAAATCATTAATTTTTGGAATAATCGAGGCGAGTTCAGTCCCTATAAATCAGTAAGGTGGAATACAGAAAGAAAAGTAAAAGTGTGGAACGATTTTTTTTTCAAATAGAGTCAGAATTTTTGATTTATTTCTCTAATCACGAATGTGGAAATTTCTTAACTTTTACTTAAAGTCTATTTCGAGCATTTACGAAATGTTTGTGCTAATTTAATTTATAACAAACTGTGATTTTTCGTACTGTGTGGTTTATAAATAATCAATAATGACTGCTAACATTCAACTGGAAGAAAAATATTTGAGCCCATTAACAAATACATAGATATACTCGTAATCAACAATGTAGTGCGCGCATGGTTAAATCGCAGGCATTCCAGATTGCTCTTGACGTCTCCTGGTTTTATTAACCCTTAGCTGTAATAAATTTTGATTTATTAATTTTACTTGGTTTTGTGGTGTCACCACATCACTCCGCCTCTAGAGAAAACGTGCGGGAATGGTTACATTTCTTCCCAATCTGCCAGATCTCGACGTCGGTGGTTGTGGGATGGTTGGCTCGGTTGTTACCGGAACGGCTGATTGCAACTTATCTTCCGTGTACGTTATTGCTGCGAGTGATTCCTCGTTGATATTTGTAAATGCAGCCTTCAACCTGTCGATGGATACTTTAGATGATTTCCCGTTGATTTTGAGAACGAAATATTTATCGCATCGTTCTATCTATTGTAACGGTGTTCGTACGCTGTCTACCCTGATGAATACATGGGTACAGTCATTAAGGTGTTTCTGGACGAATACCTTGCTTGTATCGTGGTGGGCTGTACTCGTTGGACGAATTTGATTCATATGACAACGAAACTCCTTTATGAATTCGGTTTCGTTAACTTTTTCTTTGCTGGGAGTGAAGAACTCTCCTGGTATCTTTAGCGTTGTTCCATATACGAGCTTGGCAGGTGAAGCACTAATATCTTCCTTGAATGTAACTCGCAGGCCCAATAAAATCGTTGGCTAAAGTTTCACCCAATCGTAAGTCTGTTGACATTTAATTGCGGATTTAAGTGTTCTCTGCCATCTCTCTATTAACCCATTTGCCTGTGGATGATACGGTGTCGTTTTTAGATACTTAACTCCCATTGTTTGGTTTAATATTCTCGCGGCACACCAAAGTTCTGTATCCATCCAGATATCAATTGGTGGCTATGGTTTCAGCTGAAATGTCAGGAATCGGTATCGCAGTAGGCCATTGCGTGAATCTGTCTTTTATTTCTAAACAATAGCGATTATTTTCCGATGGAGGTAATGGACCTATTAAATCGATGTTTATGTGTTGAAAACGTTCGGTCGGCATGACATACAATGAAACCTGCGTTTTATTGTGTCGGTGCACTTTCGTTCGTTGGCACTGTAGACACGTTTGCACGAATTGTTTACAATTACGCCTCATAGATGGCCAAGCAAATCGTTTCGCAATCAGCTTTCGTCCACGAATAGCTCAATTTTAGCATCTTTTGCTGGATGTACTAAGAAGGTAGCATTAGCTAAATCGTCATTACAACGCTGGAATGCTGCACTGCACTCGTCAGACCATTCGATTGGTCTTTTGTCATTCTTGACGTTATTTTTGATTAATTTTTGGAGGACCATTTGATTGTCTACCGCATGTGGGATAAATCTCCGACAGAAGTTAATCATTGCCAAAAATCGTTTAACCTGGCAACCTTCAATTTTTTAATATTTTATAGTATTAATAGTTTGAATCAACTAAAATCTCCGTAAACATAATGTGGTGACACCACAAAACAATGTAAAATTAATAAATCAAAAATTATTGCAGCGAAGAGTTAAGGTACGAACATTGCCATCTATCGGCATTTGTTCTTGGCAAAAAGAATAACAACAACTTTTTGGCTAACGACAGAACGAGTTACACATTGATAGTGGATAGACGCTATTACGCCATCGCAATAAAAAAAATTAAAAAAATTAATTAAAAAAGTGAGCTGTGTTTTCATTTAATAACCACCAGCCCACAATTGGTGACCTGCGACGAGAATAAATACGTAAAAATTAGTGCGGTTTATTGTTAAAAATGTTAGTGCAACTTCAATCAATTTTTCGATAAAATCCATTTTTGAGGTTAAGCACATTTTTTTGTCGTATTCTTGTGTATTTTTGCGAAATAAAAAATACAATGACAAGCGAAGACAATAAAAGTAACGTGATACATCGAGTGTCGGTGAAATTGCCACCGTTCTGGAAGAATGAAGTCGATATTTGGCTTCAGCAAGTCGAAGCGCAATTCGTACTTGGCGGTATCACACATGATGATACCAAATTTTATACTTTATTGACAGCGGTCGACTCTAGTATTTTATCACAAGTAAACGCCGCTGTTCTCAATCCACCGACAGAATAAAAATACGACAATCTTAAAAAAGCATTGGTGGAACGCTACGCAGTTTCCGAGCATACGGAATTCAAAATGTTGCTCGAAGATATACAGCTGGATGATAAAAAACCGTCATCTCTTCTTAACGAGATGCAAGCACTAGATAAAAATAAATTAACAGACGCATTATTGAAGCAAATGTGGTTACAACGGTTGAAAAATGGCGGATAAGTTAATCGAGCTATGCGATTCGTCTCACCTCAACGTGACATCAGCTAAGTAATACTCATCGTCTGCAAGCGGTTTAAATTCGGCGACATACGTTGCGTCGCTTGAAAATCAGATTCAAAGCTTAACTAAACGGATCAGTAAAATCGAATTTCAGAGTCGATCGCGATCCTCATCAAGAGTACGACGGGAAAATAGTAAACCATCTTCCACTAATACATCAACATACGAGAATTGTTGGCATCATAATAGATTCGGCACCTCAGCCACGAAGTGTTGCCAGCCGTGTAGTTTCAACGCATCAAAAACTGAAAAATCAATCACTTGGGGAGGTAGAAGTGATTGAAAAAATTCAAATAAATCGCTTATGCGTTTCCGATCGTTCGACAAACATAAAATTTTTAATCGATACCGGTGCAGATGTGTCCGTTATGCCTCCTAGGGGAAAAGCAAAGCAGTGTCCCAATTCTAATAAACTGTTGTATGCTGCAAACGGTGCCCAAATTAATAAATACGGGGAAAAAAGGTTATCATTAAATTTCGGACTTCGCAGGCAGTTCACGTGAAACTTTATAATAGCCGATGTAAACAAACCAATCATCGGTGTAGATTTCATCAAGCATTACAACCTACTAATCGACAGGGGCAATAACAAATTGATAGATATGGTAACGAAATTATCTATAAAAGGTCTCACTTCAATGGAGGAAACAAGTGGTATCAGAACATACAACGTGAATGATCCTATCGCTGATATTATCACATCGTCACGAGAGTCCCACCAGTATTTTCCCGACCGCGAAGACTCCCACGACATAAGCTCGGTAGGGCGAAGGCAGAGTTCGAGTTCTTGATGAAACAAGGCATATGCAGGCCGTCAAGCAGTAACTGGGCCTCGCCATTGCATATGGCCCAGAAGGCCAACGGGAAATAGTGCTCGTGCAGCGACTACCGTCAACTCCATGCGATTATGGTGCTCAACAGGTATCCAATACCAGCCATCCAGGACTTTGCAGGTATCTTATATGGCAAAACCATATTTTCGACAATTTATTTGCAAAGAGCATTCCATCAAGTCCCGGGCGAACCAGCCGACATACCCAAGACGGGTAACACTACACAATAATAACACCCTTTGGGTTGTTTGAGTTTATGTTCATGCCATTTGGTCTACGAAATGGAGCGCAAACCCAACAGCGTTTAATGAACGAAGTACTGTATGGATTAAAATACATTGATTACATCGCAATCGCGTCAACATCTGTGGACGAACCCCAACAACACCTACAGATTGTATTTGAACGGCTTCAGGGATACCAGCTGAGCATCAACATTGCTAAATGTAATTTCTTCAAAACAGAATTGAAATTTTTAGGACACCTCATCACAGCAACGGGAATCGAACCATTGCTGAAAAAGGTTGAAGTTATACGACAGTATAAACAACCAAAAACAGCCTTAACAACTAAAAACGGATGAAATTCTGTTGGATAGAACATTTAAATTCAGAATATGTCGGAGGACATATCGGCCAAGGCGAGTACCAATTGCAGATGGTCCATCAGTTGTGACTGCTAGGGCCACAAAGGCAATCGAAAGAATGACTGGTGATTGGCAATTATTGTAATGGCCCGTGGACGGAAGAGAGATTTGTGCAGAAGTTGCAAACATCGGATAGACATACTGTACATTCTCCACGAAGGAGTAATATTGTTTTTAAATATAAGAGAATATTGCCAGTAGCGATATATGTAGAACACGTATGTCAATGTTGTTTTAGGAACTGGTGGAAAGACTAAAATTCGAGAGGGTCAGGCGAAGGCGGATAAACGAGTGAGAGTATGGATAAAGAGATGTGTGAGCAAATGGTGCCGAGCTTGAAAGAGACGCGTACCATGCCAGCAGTGATAATGTGGCTTGTCATCAGAGATTGGGTTGAAATACAATGGCCCATGGAAGGCTGCAAGGTTGGATGGTGTCGGGAGCCAAGGACGAAGTTGAATTGGTTTGCGTTACATGATCTAACCTATAGAGGCTGTAGTTTGGATACAGCTCGGGACAAGCGGACATAGGTGGGGAGTAATGTTACGATCTCGTCTATTGGTTTGATGGGCAAAAAATTCAGTGTGGGAACAGAACAGAACCATCGAAAATATTACTTCTGTATAAATCCAGGCGAGTCTAGAATACTCAATCGGTGTATGAGTGCAACGAACCCAATGAGTGAGTCATTTGGGAGATTTGGTACGTGCTGTGTTATGTGAATTAATAAATAATTGTAGAAATTATTTGTTGTTGTGATTTAGTGTTGGTAAAATAAGAGCGCGAAAATTATTGTCGGAGTATTTCAGGATAGTGCCGTAAGTATTCCGTAAATATTTGGAAATTATTCTGAGCTTTTTTCCGGTATTTTCGCGAATATTCCGGAAACGGTATAAATGACGAGAACTGGTGTTGTAACGGTCGAAACCTAAAACGGTATTCACAACCTGTTAAAATTAGCCATAAATAGTATTTACAATTAACCCTTAAAAATTGAATATAATTTGAAAATCGCTGTAATTCTGAAATCCTGTAATTTCGACACCAATAAAATTCCAGGTTACAAAGGCGGTAACAAATGCGTAGCGAAATTAATAATTCGCTAATGCATTGCGATTAAATTCTAAATACAAGATCAAAGTATTTGCTACATTTTTGTAGTTCGCTCAGTGCAGTCTCATGATGAGATGACCGATTTTTTTAATTTAAAGAACTCATCGTTCCAAAGCAAACTTCAACGTCTTGGTAAGTTCATCTCGATGTAAAAATAATAGCTAGATATCATCCAAAATATTCCAAAATTTTGAAAATTAAAAGAAAACAAAAGAAAGAATTCAGTCAGCCATTATCCACTCCATGGAATATAGCATTATTTAAACATTTTTGTTGAACACGTGCTTAATATCTAATCAGTTTTCCGACTATCGAATAAATCGCTGCGACGATTCGTGCAAATTACATTTTTCTCTCCATTAATTTTGATTTCAGCTACGTTGTAAGCACATAAATTAAAAACCGAAAAAACTACTTTACTCCACATTTTAGATTTCCGTTTCCTACTTAACATTTACATCAGTAAATTAATAATAATCAAAAATGTTTAAAACAAAAAAAAAAATTATATAATGTTAATCAAAGTTAATCAGAACTCAAATCTATACAAAAAAAAAATTAAGCAATTTCTATTCTTTAATATTTATTAGCCGCTCTAATTATATCGAATATATTTTATATGCGTACGTTTCAAGATTGATACTAATTCGGGGTCGGAATTAATATAGAACGCGAACCTCGCCGCACCGCACCGCGTACAAAATTTTTTCATTTTTGATTTATTATATGCGTGTTTCGTTCACCTTTAATACTCACATCCATATACTGAAACATGTAAAAGGGGTGGATTGTTATTATAAAATAATGACATCATATCGTAATGGTGCGCGTAGCGCAAGAGGGTTTAAAAATGAAACACTTACATTACATCCGCATGTGAATTTTAAATATCAAACAAAATAAAAGTCAAATCGCTTAGTCTTTCAAATACATTTTCTAATTTTATGTTCTGGCAATATACCAGGTACACATAGACGTGTACACAATTTTTGACATTTCAATGATGGGAACGATAGCGCCCAAGTGAAAGTGCACGGGAAGTTAAATATTAGTTGTTTTAATTTAATTAGCAATTTGTTCATTTTGTGTCTATTGTGAGGTGTAGAACTAATTTCAACGTCTGGGCAAAGTGAAAGTATAATTTATGAACGGATTAGGACAGAAAAATTTCTAAACATATACAGATTCACTAATCCATGGATAAAAATTGTTTTAATTTATTTATTTGGCATAGACGTGCACTTGTTGTAAACGATCGAGACGATATGAGTATTATTAACACATATCTGCACCTGCGTACCTCTTAAAATATTAGCGTTACTATTAAAGTCAATACCGTGACCAGTATGTTTAGCAATATAACAACCTGCAAAAAATTGTTTAGATTTTAGAGTAGTTTTTGCTTACTTTATGAATTAATAATAATGTTATTATTGTGCACAGTTGTTCTATAGTTTTAACAACAATTTTGTTCATCGATTGCGCCCCATGTACAACGTCATGATGGCGACAATTTTTGCATTGAATAATTAATTCACCAAAATTGATTGAATGTTTTATGAATTATGTTGAATTATGTCAAATGCAAAAACAAACCGCCAAGCTCAACTTCTGGTGAGATAAAGTAGATACAGCAACATTTTTAAAACCACCATAATCTCCTTAACCACTTTAATATAGTGGTAACATTTTGACGACTATTTGTTAAGAAAGGTCATTTACTGGTAAAACGATCATGTGAATATTTTATTGTTAAACAGATGGATAACGAAATCTAATTAATTCCCCCTCAAATGTTTGCCAACAAAGTTTTTTTTTATTGTAAGATGTTATTTATAATTTTTACGATGAGTTCAATGAACATAATTAATTATTATTTTGGGTTGATAATTATTGTTGTTAAAGTTATCAAACATTTAGAAAATATGTTATTGTGTGCCGAGTGTTTTTTCTATACAACCGCTAAAAAATGTTTTTGGTGTTGAATTCAACCCAAATAAACCAATAACCGGAAAACTAATGCGATGATTTTACGATCAAAATATTTTTCGGATGACCGATGTGTATATTTTGTCTTCGTCAGGATTCATATCTTGAATGGAAGAATTAATGTTTCTCGTTGGAAGTAAGGAGGCATAGCAATTCCCACTCTATTTAATTTTACATCATAACGCAGATGTGTTTTGTGAATGAGTTGTTAAGAAGTTTCAAGAATGATGCAAAACTCACTCGTCAGTATATTATTTGGCATGAATTTTAAACTACTGACTGTCGGTCTTCTGCATTTTTAGAAAACGTTTCTAGGCAAACATTTGCCCTCGTCAAAACACACTTTTATTTCTTCATCTGGCATTGATCGTGTAATGACAGGCAGTGTTTGACGAAAACCACTCGATAATATTAGCAAAATGTCGTCCAATGAAACTTGTCCACTAGTGTTGCAAAATGAGTTACAATTTTGAGTATCAAAATTGCTACATGAGCTAATTAGTAAATGTAAATTTATTTTGTTTTTAAATTAATAGTTAACTATAAGAATTATTTCTGCAAAAAAAAAATAAAAATTATTTCATCAACGTAAACATGCACTGCTTTTCTTTAAGTATGCTTGTTCTGCCCACTTACACCCTTTTTTGTAGAATTCAATTAAATTCAAACACTTCGGATGCAATTTGTTGAATAAAGGGCAATCAAACGGAACCAATTTCTACTCATGATTTGGTTTGTTGTAAAATTGTACAAATAACAATCATACGGTGCATGGTGGTCAGGTGACCGGTGTCTCTTTGATTGTCATGCATATTCATAACCGGCTCATAAACATTTTTTTTAATCTTTCCATTTACTTTTGTTATGTACTCGTACATAAAGACTAACGGGTAACTGGACATCGATTTAACCAGAAAATAATTATTTAGAAATTTAGAAATTTTACCACGAGTCATTTCAAATTGGCAATCGCAAGAGTAGTGTGGTGCTTTATCCATATAAAAAGAAATACAAAAAAAATATTTAATTGTATGTACATTACCTATAGTACATTACTCAGTGCTAAGTTCTTATACCTCCGCTCGTGTTAATTGCGGATTAAATTCTTGATTGTGTAAGTTTTAGTGATTTTTTTGCAACAACAAATTAATTAATAAGTTCATAATTATCTTAATATTAGGTTCGTTAGGGGATCGATCCATGTTCTTTTATAGTAGCTTACAATAATTAATTTTAGCTTTATTGGTCAGCGGTACAAGGATTTAATTTAAAGAATTTTTCCGTTTTATTGAAAGATCAAGCGCTCAATTGGTACTGAAATTTTCGCCAGTCCCACGAAACTCTATCTTGGCAGCAACTAAAATCCAATATGACCCGTCGCTTTCGTGTACGTCGTTCAGATGCTAATATAAAATACGAACTAGAACGAACACGACAGAAGCATAAAGAGTCGTTCTTTGATTTCTATGATGGTATTCAGAATAAAGCCTTAAAACTCCAAAAACCACTGTCCGAGTTAGAAATGATAATCCTTTTGATGAGAAATATGCGGCCTGGTCTTCAGGACAAATTTGCTGGTCAACGTTTTTCAGATTACTACTACTTCTTCAGATAACAAATGTTAAATCAAGGTAGCCTGTTTTGGTTGCGTTCGTGATAGACTCGAATAGTCCAGAGCTTAATAAAACGTTTGCAATAGAAAAAGAAAAATTTGAAAAAGATTTAATAAAATAGCAATTTGTAGTGTGAATACTAAATATTCGAGCTTACGAATAGTGTTTGTTTTTAATTGAACCAGAAGCGTCACAAGCAGCGTCGATCCACAAATTGCGATCTCCTGAATTACCCAAACATCCCATCCTTATAGCGCCATCTCGCAATAATCTTCAAATTGGTTTTTGAATTTTTCCCCGGATTGGGTTCGTTTGATTGGAAATAAAACCACTCGTGAAGTTCAGCGTATGATAAATCGACATACACAATGGATGGCGTGAACAATACACAGAATCGACCTGCAGTATGTGCGAGCGTGTTGAAACTAACGATATGGTGCAGTGCGACATGTGTGATAAGTGGTTTCATTTTGTGTGCGCTGGCGTAACGCAGGCGATCCAGAATGTCGATTGGGTTTGTACCATGTGCTCGAGCTTGTCCATTGCCGAAAACACCATAACCGCCAACCCTATGTCAAAGACGTCGAGCAAGAAGAAGAACAAAAATAGATCCGTAAGTGCACGACCCACAAAATCCTCAAGCAAGAGGACACAGATGGAACTTCAGAAGTTGGAGAAAATTCGCAACCTACAAGAGATCAGCCGTAAGGAAAAGGAAACCGAAGATCGCGATTATATAAACAAGAATTTCGAAATCCTCGTATAGCAAATTAACGATGAATCAGAATCTGATCAAGACGATGAGCTTAATTCGAACCATGTGGATGTCAGTAAATGGGTTGAGCAACACCAAAGCCAGTCGGAGAAGCCAGCAATTAAACAAGTTCCACCGCAAGCAGCGGGTATGGCTACATTGACAACATTTGTTGAAATCCCCGTTAATAAACCAAATGGTGAACGTATCGTTTCGTATACGAATATCAGTCCCACATGACCGTGGCACCATTCCGGTGAGTTTGAAAATACGAATCAGCCGCCTAATACTCAACCAGCAGCGTTTATAGGTGGGCCACAACTCTCTGTACCAAATTCTGTAACGGTACCCGTGTTAAGGTTTGATCAGCTAGCCGCAGGACATGTAGTTTCCAAGAAACTTCCTCATTTCAGCGGGCAACCACTGTGTTTGAAAGGTAAAGCGCTATAGAGTCAGTGAGATGCCCTCTACTTTTACCATCGTCAATATCGGATGTGATAACAACGTTGAGAATGCTGTACGGCCGCCCAGAACTGATCATTCATACCTTACTCCAGAAAATCAGAAGTGAACCGGCTCCGAAAACAGAAAAATTAGAAACCCTAATTTCATTCGCGCTGTCAGTGCAAAACCTAAGCGCCACGATCGAAGCTGCCGGACTACTGGTGCATATGAACAATTCATCACTGTTACAGGAGTTAAAAGATTGGTTACCGCCTCACATACAATTAAACTTGGCCGTATATCAACAGTCTGTGCCAGACGTTACGTTATCCACGTTTGGGAATTGGCTTTTTGCAATTGAGCAAACAGCAAGTACAGTTATCATACCATCTTCCACACCTGACAGTAGCAACGTCAGGCAGGAAAAGCGACAATCTAGCGATAGAGATCATAAATGCCAGCTGTGTAAGAAATCCGATCATATGCTAAAAAGCTGTGAAAGTTTCATTAAGCTGAATCGGAGTGAACGTTGGAACACCGTAAAAGAAACCCGGCTGTGTCTCGGACTGCACAACCACTTTCGCTGAAAAAACTATCCGTTACACCACCCCTTCATGGCAAGGTACTACCCAAGATGAAAGAAGGCGTCACACCCGTTGCTAATTACGCTTTACAATGTAATGCCCAACGTCGATCACAACAATTACTTCTTTTCCGAATCATTCCGGTCACTCTATGCGGGAAAAAAGCGTCAGTAAATACGTTTGCTTTCCTTGATGAAGGATCATCTTTAATGCTATTAGATATAGATTTAGCGAAATAGCTCGAATTAGAAGGAACCCCCGAGAGCTTGTGCCTGAAATGGACAGCAGACACTGTTCTAGAAGAAAAGGATTCTAAGATAGTTTCGCTGCAAATATCGGGAAACTATCAAGGGAGTCGAAAGTACCGCATCAATAATGTCAGAACCTTAAATAGTCTAAATCTACCGGTGCAATCCGTAGCAGCGCAAGAGATGACCGATAAGTACCATCATCTACATGGAGTTCCGATCCAGGAATACAAACAAGCAGTCCCTCGCATTATCTTTAGGATTAATAATTGGAAACTAGGGATACCATTAAAGGTGAGGGAGGGTACCTCACAGCAACCGCCGGCCACCAAAACTAGATTAGGGTGGGTTGTGCACGGCTTTTACGATCAAAACAAAGCAGCCAATTCTACTATGTCATCACCGCATTACCATTACAGTTTGAGATTATGAAGTTTTTCCTGAATCCTAAATGTTTGAAAGTATTAGTCAAAATAATAGATACAATTACGTTTAAATTCAATTTGCCGAAATGTTGATCATTTTGAATTATAAACACATGCCTACACTACGGCAAATTAAATTTAAACTGCCATGCAAATTATTAAAAAAAAACGAATCAGAAGTTATATTCAAAAACAAGGTTATTTGAAATTTGAATTTTATTTGAATCATCCTTAAGAACTACCAAACCTGGAATGACTATTTTCCAAAGAGCAAAAGAATATCAATAAACCAAAACATAACAGTTATTTGGTAAAGCTAGACAAGAAAGAGATTAGTATTCACTGTTTTTGATTGACAAATTGACTTAGTTAGAAACAGGAAATTTTCAAGGACTTTCTTCAAATAAACGCAGAAAGCTACTACACTTGGAACCCAATTGTGTCTTATAATAAAGTGCCTCACTTACTCAAAACATGACGGTTCTTTGACAAATCTAAACAACAAGGAGTCTGTATTCAATGTTTTCGATTGACAAATTGACTTAGTTAGCAACGGGAAGTTTGAATGGATTTTCTTTTTATAAGCGCGGATGGCTACCATACCTAGAAATGCAAATAGGCCTGCGTTTATTCAAAGAAAATCCATGAAAATTTCCGATTTCTAACTAAGCCAATTTGTCTTTCGAAAACATTGAATACTGACCACTTGTTGTCTAGGTTATTGAAAGAACCGTCATGTTTTGAATAGTTGAGGCCCATTACTAAATGAAAATTGAAATTTCAGGTGTGCTTGCATCATTGCTTTGTTTTCTACTTTCTTATTCTATGCATACAATTTTTTTATAAAGGGTGTCTCAGCAAGAGCGCCGGATTTAAATTTGCCGCCATTTTGTTAATACGAGTTGTACAGTGATTTTTTAGACAGTTATCACGTACAGACCACGCGATTTTAGAATATGGAGAAATATTCAAACCAACAACATTTAATTATTGTAAAACACCTTTCAAAAATGGTGAAAGTTTTGCGAAAACAGTTCGCCAATTACGTCAAGTAGCAATAACGCGCCAAATGAATCGACAGTGAAGCGTTTGATTACAAAATTTGAAACCGAATTATCGCTGATTGATCAGAAGATCATTGTTCGTTGTCGTCCTTGTCGGTCACTCGAAAATATAGCCCAGTAAGGGAATCTGTGGCCGAGAATGCAGGAACTGCCATTTGGCATCGTGGTCAAGAATTAAACATTTCCAGAAGCACTATGCAACGAATTTTGGTAAAAGATCTGCATTTCACGCAGCGCCGTGAATTTGCTGATTGGGTGTTGGAACATCATCAAATTATTGCGGATTTTTCGAAGAAAATCATTTTTTCAGATGAGGCACATTTTCAACTCGACAGATACATAAACAAGCAAAACTGTCGGATTTGGGGTGCTGAAAATCTTTGTGCGATACTCAAACAGCCAATGCATCCACCGGGAGTAACTGTTTGGTGTGCACTTTGTGCTGGCGGAGTAATTGGGTCGTATTTCTTTGAAAATGCGGCTGGAAATGCGCTAAATGTTAATGGAGTGGCCCGAATTAGATCTAGTCCACATCAGGACATGTTTTTCCAACAAGGCGGTGCGAATTGCCACATAGCACTTGAAGCAATGGTGTTACTGTAGACTAAGTTTCCAGGCCGTGTCATTTCTCGATTTGGCGATCAACATTGGCCACCAAGATCGTGCGATCTAACACTGATGGACTTTTTCCTTTGGAGCTATGTGAAAGAAAACGTGTATGCGAATACGCCTGAAACAGTTGAACATCTTAAAGAGGAAATACGGCGCGTTATTGGTGAAATACAGCCACATTTATGCGCAAACGTTATTCAAAATTTCGACAAAAGAATAACCCTTTGCCAGATGTTTCGTGGTGGCCATTTGCTTAATTCAAAAATAAATGTGTTTTTCTTTAAAATTAAATCCGGCGCTCTTGCTGAGACACCCTTTATATACCAGGTGTATAAATATGAAGCCGGAATTTACCAATAAATGGCGAGACCTGTCATATACATTTGTTGTACCTTTCGACAAACCATGTCATCGGCGCCATTATTTTCTTTTGACATCTGTCAACAACATCCAATTCATAACCATACATGTTTCATACAATAAAGCATGTTTTTTATGTGTTAAAAATGTCGAGTTTCGTTCCTACATATTACGATTTGCGAACATCATTGACTTTTTGTTATCATTTGAAGAAAACTGCTGCAAAGTCACATCGAATGCTTGTCAAAGCTTACGGTGAGCATGCTCCTGGAAAATCGGAATGCTATGGTGGTTTAATAAACGAAGAACGTGGAAGACCACCAAAAAAGTTTGAAGACAATGAATTGCAAGCATTGTTTGATGAAGATGACGGTCAACCGCAATGAATGTGTCACGAGAAGCCGACTCCATACGTTTAAAAACAATGGGAAAGATCCAAAAGCTGGGAAAATGGGTTCCGCATAAACTGAACGAAAGGCAACAGGAAAATATGAAAAATCACTTGCGAAATGTTGCTCGTCAGATACGAAAGAAAATCATTTCTCCATCGAATTGTGACTGGCGGTGAAAAATGGATCTATTTTGAGAATCCAAAACGCAAAATATTTTGGGTTGATCCAAGACAGCCACCGACATCGAATGCAAGGCCAAATTGCTTTGGACGCTTAGAACGCTACCAACAACAAATGATCAATTTGAATCGAGCTTTGCGTCGAAAACGATCAGAATATGATAAAAGGCGACACAAAGTGATTTAGATTCATGATAATGCACCATCACACAAAGCAAAACCGGTCATGGAAACGTTGGGAATAATTAATTGGAAAATAATTTCACATGCGGCTTACTCGCCAGACTTGGCTCTGTCCGATTATCATTTATTTGCATCGATGGGGCATGGGTTTGCTGAGGAGCACTTCAATTCCTACGAAAATGTACGAAAATGGATCGATAACTGGTTTGCCTCAAAAGAAGAACAGTTTTTTGGCGTGGCATTCTTTGAACAAAATACTCTTAATAATTATCATATCATGATTGTGCACTTTCTACTAAAAAATTCCAGTTTAATATTTACACATCTGGAAAGTTAGGACAAAATTCCATTCCGTTTAATAGATTAATCGGTCCAGCTTGCGCCGTGTTTAAGCCTAACAGACCACAAATACCGTAGTGAGCTAGTTCCACGGTGGTCACCGCGAGGAGGTAACAGCGGACGCTGAAAGATACGGAGCTGACACACGTGCCAACTTGATTCCCCCAGACAGCTCCACACCAAAACCACACCAGAACCACTGGATAGGTAAATGATCTATTATAAAAAAAAACACATGTATTTCTCCTTTGATGTCTGAATTTGATAAAATATACGTTTCACCGTTTAATAATATTTTCTAAATTGCTGATATAAAGCCATATTTATACAGATTATAAATACATTAGAAAATATGTATTTATGAAATACAAAACACACATTAAGGTTTCCATGGCATTGTCAAAATGACGAGTGAATGTTAAAAGTCTGACCTTAGCATGTTTATAGAACATTCTGAAACATGCGTATCGGTTTGGTATGGCCACTTCAATTTGCATCATATACCTACTCGCGTATATATCGTCAAAATCTGATTTATATCGTGGCGCAGGAAACAAATTATCAACCGAAAGTTATTTTCTTTATGAATAACGACCTCATAAATAATAACGTCCAGATACCCCGTGTGTAAAATACAAATATAAAAATAGCGCGGCCTTATAACCAAAAATTTCGGTATCGGTATAAAATAGCAACCGCTCTCAATTGTAACTTTATATGATAAAATGAAAAGCACAACGTTTACAACTATTAGAATACGATTGGAGCGTGAGCTTTTTTTCGTTGTTCGATTGTGCTTTTGCTGTGTTAATATATAAATAAATTTAGTTCATTGATTCGTATTACTGCCAGGATATCAAGGACGATATCAAACAATTTTTTTTTTTTAATATTTGTGTATTCTTTATGGATACAGTAGGTGCTGTTGCCATTTTGTCGGTTCAACTGTGCCATACGTATTATAGTGGTGGAAATTCGTTTATCATATATAGCAAATTTTCAAATCATGACATTGTGGTTTAGTCAATTTTTTGTATTTTCGTTCGATTTAATAGCTTTTGTGGGAAATTAAAGATAACGGCACATTTGCAGCTATTGATAGGCTTTTTTTTATACATGTTGTGTATAAAAATCTGTATGTATATGTAAAATATACGATGCTATTAATTCTTGGTTTTATAGTTTAAAATTTATTAAATCGATACCTAGTCAAGAAAATTTATAAAATGGAAAACTGTAGTTTGGGTATATGTTCTTTATCTACTAGAAAATAATTTTATCCATTCTATGACCTTTCAAGCAAAATATCAAAAAATACATTTAAATTTTATAGTTTCCATATAGCAGCGGGTTGTAAGTAGTTACCCCACATAAAACAGTCACATGATTACCAAGTTTATTCAGTTTTTCAATTTTAATGAGCTTTTAACTATTAAGGGTTATCGAATGCCTATACATACAATACGTAACTGTACATAAACAACACAATTTATGGAATCACACCTGAGTTAATCATTTATTATAAATATTTTGTACAGATCGTAAATATAAACATAAAATAGTATTGCGCGCTTCATATTTACATTTCCCAACGACAGTAAACTTTTAGTTTTTAACGCCTACTTTATTAAAATACCGGGAAACTCGAGCTATGTCTGTCCGTAACATGACGCTCTAGTATGCGACTTTATGTACATTTTTTTAGTATCAATTGACTATTAATAAAAATTCAATTTATTATTCACTAATTGTATTTGTATTTTATTTAATATTTTTGAAATGTCTACAGCAAAACAACTGAATACTAATAAATATTTGATGAGATCCATAAACTCTATCCGCATAATGTACAATGTAAAGTACAAATTACATTATCCATGTACTGGGCGCGGTGGGTTGGTGGACGGGGCGGTTTTTGGTTTATTTGTACCGAAGATTTAATTATATTAAAGAGTTTTGATTTACTTTGATGACTATTGACTTAATGACATTTGACAAATAATGAGCTTTACATAAACTATAAATGAAGCCAACTACCAGCCGTACGTATATTGATCGGATCGTATTCTGGTTTACCACAAGGTGTACGGGAAATATAATTTCTAGTGTTTATTTAAATTAAAACATAAATTATTGTAATTAAAACAGTTCCGAAACAAATACAGTTCGGTAAGTACCTTTAAAAGAGTGGGAGGGCCAAACACATTATTACACGAAAATTGTACAGTGAAAAACAATTCACCGAAAAAACATATGAACGACCTATTCTTGTGTGATTAATTCATCGAAAAAAGGTAAACCCTCAAAATGTATCAATTATTCAAATATCAATGTTGATCAACATTCTTTTTACTTTCTAGTAATCTTGAAAAATTTTGACCGACCGACATTTTTGCAGATTTACCATTTGCCATTTCGCTGAAGTCAAAAAGAGTACTTTTAATAAATTTGGAGATCCAGGTGACTCTATTAAAGTTAGCCGAAAATGTCCAGCCGAAAAAATGTCGATAATATAGATTCAAACTAATCAAACGATAATGACAGCCGGTAATTGTCGGTAACATGTTCATCGAAAACTCCAGCCGGAAAATGTCGATAATGCAGATACAAGTTTTATGTCGGAAATCAATTGATTATAATAGAAATTTTTATTTTGATGTTCCTAAAAAACAACTACAAAAATTAAAATAAGAATTTTTTTGCATTATTAGATGTTTGGAGAGGTAAAATGGAAAATGCATCTATACTGACAAATTTGAAAATTTCTAAAAATTCACCGTGTAAAGTGTCATGGCTGAAAATAGATTCAAATGATAGGCCTTAATGATGTTTATACGAGGAAAAAATTTAGGTTAATTTTCATGTTGAAATTATAAATTTAAAGTCAGTTGCATCTGCATTATCGACAGTAATTCGACTGCCATTTAATCTAAATTAAATTTCATCTGTATTATCGGCATTTTTCGGCTGGGTATTTCTGCGGATTTCTTAACCATTTTATATGTTTTATTCAACCGAGTTTTTCCGGACTCCGAATATGAAAATTGACCTAAAATTTTTGAGGTTTTGCTTCATATATTTCTTCGAGTTGTCTCAGTAGTAAAATAGTTTTAATGCATTTAATGCAACGAGCTAAACATTTTGGATTTAAGAAGAAATTACTGTTTAACACAAATCTGATATTATCTGATTTGGTATTTATCTGATTTGACGACATTTTTAGGCTGGCTATGTTTACGAATCTGTCTTACCGACTTTTACTAGCGGGTAATCCGTATTGTTTTAATCTGTATTATCGACATTTTTCGGTTGATAAATTTTAGTTGATACAGCCGAATCTGCATTGTCGACATTTTTCGGCTGATTGATTTTATTTGTTACAGCTTAATCTGCATTATCGATATTTTTCGAATAGGGCGAGTTGACTAACTTTAACAGTATAGTGACTTGCCCGAAAACGGTCCAAAATGATTATAAAAAATAATTCATAATTAATTTTGCAACAATACTGGTTGTTTCCAAAAGTTAAGCGGAAATGACGAATCTTGTCCAAAACTGTTTTCAAGTAAAATTGGGCCCTGACTCCAAATTAGGAGATCCCAGTGCATTTTGGCTCAATAAGATCCATCGGAAGTGATAGCTTCTAGAGAAGCTTTTTCATGAAGTTTCTAACAATTTACTAGTATACGCATACGGTTCCAATTGGAAAACATGGCGGAAACATAATCCTTATTGGATTCGAATAGATTCCAGTGTTGGTGATTTGCACTGTTAATATTTTATAAATGCAAATTAGTGAAAATTTTATTCAAAATTATTATTATATTAAATAAATTCATAATTTACATAATAAAATATAAAACAGATAATAAATATAAAAGATATTAAAGCAATATTTAAATAACTTAAAGAAAAACTTAACAAATAAATAAAATTAAAGCTTTAACAAAAAAATATCAAATATGTTATTGAGTATTTTATCAATCTGGGCCAATAACAACCCACTTCCAGAGATTAGGGCATGGTACACTATATAGGTTGAATTGGCCTATCTATAGAGAGCATTTTCCGGTATAAGGTTTATCCTAGCGGAGAAAATGTAACCTTGTTAACCCAGCAGTGACCTAGGATATTTGTTTATTAATTGTGTGCGAATTTTCAATTTCCACACTTAGTTTAGTCAGATTAACCAGAAAATAAAAAAACCAAAGGTATTTAATGTGGTTAGAAGGGGGATTTGAGGTGGTGCACAATCTCACCACTGGACTTATAGAAACAATTTTTTCTGAATTTTTTTATTTCTGTAATTTACAAAAAAATAATTTTAAAACAATTCAAATAGCATTTAAACATAAACTTGTAATTATTATTTCAATATCTAATTAAATTTCGAACTAAGAGAACTTAGTTATTTCTTTATTTTCGAGTAATTGTAAGAATACTATTTAAAAATTTTGTGGAAACTTGAAGAGTATTTAGGGTGTAATGCAATATCACATACGTTACATCTATATTTCGTGTGCGAATGGCATTGTTTACATCTCAAACGCGACTCAGAGATAACGGAACTATGTGCCCCGTTAGCAAGATATTCCGGCCCTATTGACGATGTACCTTTTTTAGTAATTTACCATGAGTTGTCAGTAAAGCCCTAGCCAATTGTCGGCGAAACTCTAATTGTTCCATCTGGCAATTGTAGCTCTTAGCTAAAGACCATGAATTGGTCACTAGTCGCCAAATCTATCATCCAAAGTACAATCGGCATATAGAATTTTTTACCTCTTGTGTTGATCCGATAGTTCGAAATGTGTCTAGCTAACAAATCAACACCTCCCATATTTTTGTTGTATTGTGCAACAACGTCCGGCTGTGGAATATCTACCTTTTTTCTTTCGGAATCAATATAACGGCGTGCAGTAGCCAATGGATGAGTGCCAAATTCATTTGAAATAATCGAGACAAGTTTGTTGTCTTTCCATCTGGTCAAAATCAAATGGTTGTCTTGATCAACAAAGTTTTCATAGTATCCGCGTGACTTTTTGTTTAATTTTTTCTTATTTAAAAAATTTATGGCTTTTAGACGATTTTCACGAAGGGTACCTGTCCATGCACATCCGTTGTCCTTTAACCCAGATATAAGATTGGGCCCACTAAAAAAATTGTCGAAGAAAAACGAAAAAGACAGGCCAGCGAATCGTTGTTTAATTTGTTTAGCGAAGCTCATTACGACATTCCTGATTGCGACCTTGATATACATCAAAAAATAGCAGTACTCAGAAGGGCTAGCAGCTATCCACGACTTGTACCCAAAACGAATCGGTTTATTTCTTATAAACTGCTTACACGAGTGACGACCGTAGTACGGCACCATAGCTTCATCGACTGATATATTCATACCCACTGGCGCATATCTTAAAAACAATTCATTTAAATGGGTTATCATTGGTCTAATTTTTGTAAATCGATCACTCGTATTAGTTGGGATTGAATTGTTATCACAGAAATGTATGTTTGCAAAAATATCCTCAAATATTTTCCGGCGCATCCATTTCGTGACCAGCTCGTTGGGAAGTCGTCATCTGTTGACCAATACAGGCGTCTGCAAGGAAGTGAATTAAAACCGGAGACAATTAATACTCCGCAAATTGCATAAATATCATCGCTGTGGATGGTGATGCCAACATATTGTTTTGTTGAAACATATTTAATTGTGTTCTCAATAATGGATTCAACGACACTCATCGGAAAAAATAATTTAAAAAATTCAATTGGGTCACTTTCTGCATTCAGTGTAAGCGGGCAATTTTTTGTGCCTTTCCACTTTTTATGTTGGTATAAAAATGCTGTTAATTGAAGAGTATCTTCATCTCCTTGAGCCCAATTTTGAGTAATTTTTTTTTGTTGTTTGGAAGCTTGAACTTCTACTACTTCTTCTTCATAATCATTATCCTCAAATTGCAGTTCAACGTTTGGTAAAAGTTGATTGGCACTTAAAAAATTGGGGTTGTTGCGCTCTTCATCACCAGAATCTTCGTCTGTATCGTAACGAAAATCCGGTGGTTCCAAAGATATGTCGCACGGTAATGGAATATCATCTGGGATATTGTCCAATTCATTTAAAATTTAAGCAACACTTAAAGGTGTTTTCCTAAAAAAATACGATTCCCAGTAGTGCATTAACGCACCATCGTTGTAAACCTCGTCTAAATATTCTAACACAGATAATGTTTTCAACAAAAAACCGAACGGTTGTCTGCTGGTGCACCAACGCACCAGAAGTCAATGCTGGGTTTTAATAGCAATTTTCCATCGTAAATTTTGAGTATTTTATCAATATGGGCCAATAACAAGCCACTTCCAGAGATTAGGGTAAGATATCACTATAAAGGTTGAATTAGCCTATCTTTAGAGAACATTTTCCGATATAAGGTTATTCCTATCGGAGAAAATCTAACCTTATTAATAGCAATTTTCTCTATAGATACGCAAATTTAACCTATATAGTGGTATCTTGCCCTAATCTCTGGAAGTGGCTTGTTATTGATCCAGATTGATAAAATACTCAACATTTAAGGTGGAAAATTGCTATTAACAAAGTTACATTTTCTCCGCTAGGAAAAACCTTATACCAGAAAATATTTTCTATAGATAGGCCAGTTCAAACTATATCAGTACTTAAAAGTAAAAGTCGCTTATCTGCACTTTAGTAGTTTTGAGAAAACGAGTCCGAAAGTTTTAAATTCGTATGTGAAAAATTGGGCCGTTATAGCATTTTTTAAAATGAGAATAATCGATCCTTGCAAACCCGCGTTTTCGAATATTGAGTTCTTTAAACAATTCATTTTCATCTAAAGAGTTTCTATATTGGATTAACCCAAATTGTTTGCTATATCGCAACCATTTCACATACCCATTTAAATTGGCCTCCCTCATTATGCGCCATAAACATTTGGTTTTCATAATATTGGGGAAATCATATATGTGGTCCTGATGCATTTTAATGACTTTATATGCGACATATCGATGCGACCCTCGGGGAATTTGCTATCAATTTTGCAATAGTTGATCGGAAAGTGTACGTTGAATCGTGTGGGTGTTTGATGGCCATTAACACATAACTCTAGAGATGTCTAGAAAAATATGAGTATTCTGGCAATTTAGGCTTGGTTTCATGATTTGTTTGTGATATGCGGCATATGGATCTGATCCTCGCGGAATTTGGTATCAATTTTACAATAGTTAGATTATGTTCATACACTTTTAAAAATATTTTTTGTGTACGCTACACTTTTTTATTAGTTTGTGTAGCTACACTTTAAATTAACGTTAGAAACTTCACACCGGTCAAATCGAGTCTACTAGTCAAATTTTATATATGACTATTATTGTTCTGTTAATTAATATCTACTGCGGCTTTATGAGGCTGTATTAAAAATTAATACAGTAGAATTTTTCAACCGTTTGACCATTATTACTAATATTTTATCCTGACTATGATTGTTCCCCACTATAGTGAAGTTTTCAACAAACCAAAAATGACAAAACACTTTACAACAGCCCACAAAGTGTAAACATACAATTTCAAAAGAAACTTCTTTTGTAAAACGAAATAAAATGCTAATAAAAATAAGTTCACAATGGCAAGCTAATTTAGCCACCACAATGAGCCATAACCTTTAAATATACTTTCTAGAAACCAACATATTTATGCGGTGGGCAGTCCTAAGTGTTTTTTAATTTTAAAATTTTGCCATAGTAAAAAGTGTAATGGCGGTTCGATGGTCAATGACAAGGCATTGTAGAGATGTCTAAGTTCAACAGTATATGGGAACGGTTTAATTAGACAGTTTTTAATGTTTTCTAGAAGCCAACATATTTATGGGGTGGGGAAGTCATAGATATTTTTCAATTTAAAATTAGAATTAAGAATTACATGAATTCAATTTTTTTTTTTTTAACAAATTTATTCAGCAAAATTACCATCGGTCTCACTCTATTTTTATGTTAGCAGATTAGTAAAACCGTCAAAATTTTCAAAACAATCCCTTGAGTTTTACTACCCGTACGGTCTAAATAACTGAAAATAGCGATTATTTATTAACTATAAGGGCAGACCCACCTAATACACGCATCCTTGATCAGGAACTTTTATGGAAAATATATCGTTAAGCGTAGACATCTCTACGATGCCTTGCCATTGATTTTCGAACCACCACTACACTTTTTACTATAGCAAAATTTTAAAAATGAAACAAATCTATGACTGCCCCACCGCATAAATATCTTGGCTTCTAGAAAACATTATGAATTGACTAAACACCGTTAAGCGTATACATCTCTACGATGCCTTGTCATTGACCTTCGAACCGCCACTACACTTTTTACTATAGCAAAATTTTAAAAATGAAAAAATCTATGACTGCCCCACCGCATAAATATCTTGGGTTCTAGAAAACATTATGAATTGACTAAACACCGTTAAGCGTATACATCTCTACGATGCCTTGTCATTGACCTTCGAACTGCCACTACACTTTTTACTATAGCAAAATTTTAAAAATGAAAAAATCTATGACTGCCCCACCGCGTAAATATATTGACTTCTAGAAAACATTATGAATTGCCTAATTAAAATGATATTATTTACTGTTAAGCGTAGACATCTCCACGATGCCTTGTCATTGGCCTTCGAACCGCCACTACACTTTTTACTATAGCAAAATTTTAAAAATGGAAAAAATCCATGACCGCCCAACCGGATAAATGTGTTGGCTTCTAGAAAACATTATGAATTGACTAAACACCGTTAAGCGTATACATCTCTACGATGCCTTGTCATTGACCTTCGAACCGCCACTACACTTTTTACTATAGCAAAATTTTAAAAATGAAAAAATCTATGACTGCCCAACCGCATAAATGTGTTGGCTTCTAGAAAACATTATGAATTGACTAAACACCGTTAAGCGTATACATCTCTACGATGCCTTGTCATTGACCTTCGAACCGCCACTACACTTTTTACTATAGCAAAATTTTAAAAATGGAAAAAATCCATGACCGCCCAACCGCATAAATGTGTTGGCTTCTAGAAAACATTATGAATTGACTAAACACCGTTAAGCGTATACATCTCTACGATGCCTTGTCATTGACCTTCGAACCGCCACTACACTTTTTACTATAGCAAAATTTTAAAAATGGAAAAAATCCATGACCGCCCCACCGCATAAATGTGTTGGCTTCTAGAAAACATTATGAATTGACTAAACACCGTTAAGCGTATACATCTCTACGATGCCTTGTCATTGACCTTCGAACCGCCACTACACTTTTTACTATAGCAAAATTTTAAAAATGAAAAAATCTATGACTGCCCCACCGCATAAATATCTTGGCTTCTAGAAAACATTAAGAATTGCCTAATTAAAATGATATTATTTACCGTTAAGCGTAGACATCTCCACGATGCCTTGTCATTGGCCTTCGAACCGCCACTACACTTTTTACTATAGCAAAATTTTAAAAATGGAAAAAATCCATGACCGCCCAACCGCATAAATGTGTTGGCTTCTAGAAAACATTATGAATTGACTAAACACCGTTAAGCGTATACATCTCTACGATGCCTTGTCATTGACCTTCGAACCGCCACTACACTTTTTACTATAGCAAAATTTTAAAAATGAAAAAATCTATGACTGCCCCACCGCACAAATATCTTGGCTTCTATAAAACATTAAGAATTGCCTAATTAAAATGATATTATTTACCGTTAAGCGTAGACATCTCCACGATGCCTTGTCATTGGCCTTCGAACCGCCACTACACTTTTTACTATAGCAAAATTTTAAAAATGGAAAAAATCCATGACCGCCCAACCGCATAAATGTGTTGGCTTCTAGAAAACATTATGAATTGACTAAACACCGTTAAGCGTATACATCTCTACGATGCCTTGTCATTGACCTTCGAACCGCCACTACACTTTTTACTATAGCAAAATTTTAAAAATGAAAAAATCTATGACTGCCCAACCGCATAAATATCTTGGCTTCTAGAAAACATTATGAATTGACTAAACACCGTTAAGCGTATACATCTCTACGATGCCTTGTCATTGACCTTCGAACCGCCACTACACTTTTTACTATAGCCCCACCGCACAAATATCTTGGCTTCTAGAAAACATTAAGAATTGCCTAATTAAAATGATATTATTTACCGTTAAGCGTAGACATCTCCACGATGCCTTGTCATTGGCCTTCGAACCGCCCCTACACTTTTTACTATAGCAAAATTTAAAAAATGGAAAAAATCCATGACTGCCCCACCGCATAAATGTGTTGGCTTCTAGAAAACATTATGAATTGACTAAACACCGTTAAGCGTATACATCTCTACGATGCCTTGTCATTGACCTTCGAACCGCCACTACACTTTTTACTATAGCAAAATTTTAAAAATGAAAAAATCTATGACTGCCCCACCGCACAAATATCTTGGCTTCTATAAAACATTAAGAATTGCCTAATTAAAATGATATTATTTACCGTTAAGCGTAGACATCTCCACGATGCCTTGTCATTGGCCTTCGAACCGCCACTACACTTTTTACTATAGCAAAATTTTAAAAATGGAAAAAATCCATGACCGCCCAACCGCATAAATGTGTTGGCTTCTAGAAAACATTATGAATTGACTAAACACCGTTAAGCGTATACATCTCTACGATGCCTTGTCATTGACCTTCGAACCGCCACTACACTTTTTACTATAGTAAAATTTTAAAAATGATAAAATCTATGACTGCCCCACCGCATAAATATCTTGGCTTCTAGAAAACATTAAGAATTGCCTAATTAAAATGATATTATTTACCGTTAAGCGTATACATCTCCACGATGCCTTGTCATTGGCCTTCGAACCGCCACTACACTTTTTACTATAGCAAAATTTTAAAAGTGGAAAAAATCCATGACCGCCCCACCGCATAAATGTGTTGGCTTCTAGAAAACATTATGAATTGACTAAACACCGTTAAGCGTATACATCTCTACGATGCCTTGTCATTGACCTTCGAACCGCCACTACACTTTTTACTATAGCAAAATTTTAAAAATGAAAAAATCTATGACTGCCCAACCGCATAAATATCTTGGCTTCTAGAAAACATTATGAATTGACTAAACACCGTTAAGCGTAGACATCTCTACGATGCCTTGTCATTAACTATTGATCCTTACTACACTTGAATAGTGTAAGTAAAATTTAATCAGGATATTTGTGTATATAAAGATTTAAGCTTTTGTAAGGTTTTTTGTCAATTTGTCGGAAAGTTCACTCTACATTGTGCCACTTATTAAAAGCAAGAATGCTTGGTTTTGCATCGCTAGATTAATCGTACCAGAATGTATTTGGTATTCAATTAATTTTTCGGGATATAAATTTCTGCGCTTCAATATTTTTGCGATTTTGGGATGGTACGAACAACTGTCGCGACTTTTTTTCGCTGTTTTGGAATTTTTTCTCGGAATGACACAATCAATTTGCCGCGAGATTTTTATTTCGTATTAACATAAAAAATGTCATGATAGCAAAAATTTTCCGGGATGATATTCAAAACTAGTGTACTATAGTAATTCTTTCAGGATGACAATGAAAAATGTCACGATATTCGTATGATAGTGTTGTAAATCACAGTTCTTCGGGATATTTTTCGGGCTAGAGAACTATAAAATCAAAGATAATCTTGCATACAAAGCTTTGTACCCTCGTCGCCACAATTTACAGGAAAATATATAAACAATTTGCCAGCTTAAGTTTATTACCCACAAAAGCTCATACCATACGTTACAGTAATTTTTATTGTTTTAAACAACGAAAAACGATAGATTAAATCATATGCATATTTCGTGATTACAGAAAATTTTTTTAAATTTTGTTTTGGAAAATTTATAATTTTTTATTTTTCTATTTATTTAGTTTTTTTTTTATAACGAATAAAAATGTAGAAATTCATTTCACCGCATGTAGTTATATTATGTACCTTTAATCGATTGAAATGTTTTTTTTTACTTTATTTAAACTTTACAACATTTCAGGCCGTATATATTATTTAGTAATCAACTTTGAAGTATATTTCGTGTACAGTGATTGCCCACAATTATATACCTATATACGTATAGGGTGTCCATTAGAAACCATTGCGTCTGGAATAAAATTACAATATTGTTAATTACATTAAATAAATAGCATTGAGAACGAAATTCAGTCGAGCACAGGTACAAAAGTTGTATATTTTCACGAAAAACTTCAAACACATTTTCTTTCAATTTTCAACTATAATTTGCATAAAAATGTACTGTAATTTGAATTACATAAGTGTTTTTATATGTATACAGTAGTTGTACATGAAAAAAAAAATAAAACAACAGAAATAAGGTGGAATACTTTATGAGCGCATATCATTACGGTTACCTGGCTAGGTTTTATCATCGTACACCACACTTTTATTACACGAAATCGTTATTTTATTATTTAAGTGTTTTTTGACGTACTCGTATATGATTATGCTGCGTTGCCTAGAAATTGTTATATATATGATTGGAAATTAATTTGTGTAATAAAATATCAGCTGGTAAACGACCACGTTTAGGTTAGTATATTTGTGCTTATGGATACAATAGTGCCATCGCCAAATCATTTGTCTTCGTTCTTTCTTCTTTAGATAACAACTTACCGTTCACTATTCGTTTAGTAAAATTTCGATTAAACATTTTATTTTGTATTCTTGTTCCTATCTATTTTCCGACTTTTATTACAAAATTTTCATTCCTTTTCCAACCTCTACGAACAACTATGACTAATGTATTGAAAGCTTGTACCTTGTGCTGACTGTCTATATATATAATTTAGTATATTATGTATTATATAGATTAATTGACATGATTATGCAATTTATAATTTGTTTCGAGCTTCGTACACCAATATGTTAGTGTAAATATATAGGATGTGTCTTATATGTAAAGCAAAGTGTATACGAGGGGTGTTGCGAATGGCCTAAATATAGAACTGTACAAATAAAAAAATCACCACATGCGTTCTGCTGAATAAATTCGGTTATATGTAAAAAAATAGCGAAACCACATATTTGTGTCACAAAGCGAAATCCTATCTATATAGCTACGAATATATAGCTACCCGCAGCTATTGATTAAACAACTACGATATTGAAAAATAAAAATTCCAAAAATATCTTACCAACTAAAATTTAACTATCTAATTGATTTATACGAGTAAATGATTTTTTTATGTATTGTATCTAAACCCTTAGTCTGTGTGGATGTCAGGTGGAAATAGGCATATCAGAAACAGTTGGAATTGTAATTAAAATTTGAAACGACCGAATAAATTTTCAAAAATTTGATAGGTTTTTATTGTGTGCCGTAAATTCATCAATTGTATGAGTAATTTTCATGTTTAATAGTCAATAGTATTGGATTCGTGTTTTTCAATTTAGTTAATTCTTCCCGTTGAATTGAAATCCCTAAAGCTAGCAGAACCCATCCAGCATAACATTGCCAGACCCATCCATACCCCTCCCCCTATCGTTACCAAAATCCAAGTCAAAAAATGATTTAAAACCAAATAGAAAATTAACGGTTAATTGAATGCCCCATTAAAATTTTGCTTACTCCACTCATTTTAGAACGCTTTTCCATTTCAAGGTTAGAAGAACCCAAATCGAAAACAAAATTAGAATGCAAAGCAAGATGACTTATAAATAGTTAAAGGCTCATTATTGTTTAATTTATTAATTGATCCATTTAAAAATGTTGAGCCCGATTCGTTCTTGGCCAAGCTATAGGTTATTTCATTCAGAGCTAGCAGCACCCAAATCGAAAATCGAACCAAAACCGAAATTTCAACTCTAAAAAGGTCTATTGACATATAAAAAATTAAAGGTTCTTTAGGTCCTTGAATCCCACTCTTTATTGACAAAGCATTGGATTTTTAAAGCTGCTGTGTGGCATTTGATTGGCCATAGTGAGCCTTAAATAATTTGTATGTTAGTATATTGTTACGAATTTGCCCTGTCAAATCCGCTTCATACCACTAGCTAAATGCTATAATCTGCTTTAAAACTACACTGTTATAAAATTACTTCTAGTACTTAAATCTAGATGTCACTAATTTTACAAAATGTCATTAATTTCATAATACTTAACTGAAATTTTTTGCTAAATTAATGTGCCGCCCATGTAACCAATACACGTATAATTGATGTCCACCAAACTAATAGCCGAGGTCGTAACATTACCCGTCACCTAATGCTGTTAGACCGTATAGCGCCAACTAATTTAACTCCTTTTTCGTCCTTAACTCTCGCAGTTTTTCTCTATGATTCATTCCATTCCAGACTAATTCTCAATGATAATTCCGTCAGCTCAGTTCTCTGCTCGTATTTCAGCCACGCTATGCATCTATTTCACACTCGACTCCACCTGCTCGACCTTATTAAAGTTAGCCGAATGTTTCCAGCCGAAAGGTAATGCAGATAGTGTCTTCGCTATCCCAGTCGAAAGATGATATTGCAGATATTGGTTTTGCTATCCAAGCAATGCATCCATTGCTATCCAATTTGCCTCTACTCAGCATCCATTTTGTTGAGAAATTCTGAAGGGGATGCAAGGGCGTAATTTAGCACAATTTCGCTAATTCAATATATCGAAAATGCATTGAATGGCCTGTCGCTCAAGATTATCGTGCTTTGTCATTGATGCCACTATGGTTATTTGGTAGGCCATAATGCTGGTCAACTTCAGCCTAATCGTAGAAACATTCTGATGGGGATGCAGGGGTGTAATATTGCAAAAATTCGCTGATTCAATATATCGAAAATGCATTGAATGACCTGTCGTTCAAGATTATCATGCTTTGTCATTGATGGCACTATGGTTATTTGATAGGCCATAATGTTGGTCAACTTTGGCTTAATCGAGAAGAAATTCTGAAGTGGATGCAGAGGTGTAATTTTGAAAAATTTCGCTGATTCAATATATCGAAAATGTTTCTACGATTAGGCCGAAGTTGACCAACATTATGCCCTATCAAATAACCATAATGGCATCAATGACAAAGCACGATAATCTTGAACGAGAGGCCATTCAATGCATTTTCGATATATTGAATCAGCGAATTTTTGCAAAATTATACCCCTGCATCCCCTTCAGAATTTCTCAACAAAATGGATGCTAAGTGGATGCAAATTGGATAGCATTGGATGCATTGCTTGGATAGCGAAACCAATATCTGCATTATCATCTTTCGGCTGGGATAGCGAAGGCACTATATGCATTACCTTTCGGCTGGAATCTTTCGGCTAACTTTAACAGTATACCTGCGCGTACATCTCCTCATCCATACTGTCATCCTCGAAAAGAGCCAACGCTATCATGCCTTACACCACCCAAGTTTTAGCAATTTTGGTTTAGCTGCTTGCACATCGTCCATCATTCCGATCACCTTTCATACGGCTTTCTTTCGCCATTGCTTTCCATCTGTTTATCCATCAACCTTGATGATATGTTCCACATACCAAAATCCATGTCGAACTTCCGTGATGAATATTCAGGATTCCTTTTTGATTTGTGGTACAATACACATACCGCCCAGACTGGACAGCCTGCCTGAATTGTCAATCACCAATCACCGCTGCCGATTACTCTCCTTGCCCGAGCAGTGAGCCATCCACAATCTTTATTCACCATGGTCGTGGTCTTGTCTCTACATGATGTTTTGAATTGGCTGCATGAGTTCCACTCCTCTTTGTTCTAACTTTTGATTCATTTTTCGATTTATTTTTTGTTTTCGTTGATTGGTGCATAACGCTACAACCGGGAGTAGATCAACCACCAAAAGGTATTCTGATGATGGTATTATCGAAGTGTGAAGATTTGTCGTAGGAATAGGTACGGGAGGAACTGAGGAAATATGTTCCTTGTTCTATTCATTTAGCCAGTTACGATGCTGAAGATGCCTTAATTCCAAATCCACTTGCTGCTGATGCTCTTCTAGTTTTTTCAGATGGGGTGTGGTGTAAATATTATTGACCTTAAATTAACGTATGCCAACTGTAGGTGATGTTGCTCATTCTGCTAGATTAAAATAAAGTGCTAACCGTAATTTTCTGTTTCTCGTTGAGAGAAGATTCCAAAGGTGTCACGAATCCCAATCACGTCTCCAACTCGTCGCTTGCGTTGTCCCTTCGTTTTGGTTTCAAGTAGTTTGTTTTCTCCTTTCATCTTGTGAAACTGTAGTGAAAGTTGTTGGACAATAATATTACAATTTATCGATTGCATATTGTTACATGCTCTGGTATGCAACAGGAGATTCTTCTCTGCTTGTTTGTAGCGCTAGATATCCAATTAAGGTAAATAGTTCTCCTTTTAAGCATTATTTTGCCTTGTTGGAACTTTTGACTAAATTCCTTTAGCTAAGTTAAAGCTGAATCTGAGTATGATAACCGTTAGGGCTAAAGAAATACGTTTGATGTTCGACATCGTTAGATGTTAGCTACTCATCTTTAACACAATAGTGCATGATATTGTTTTTCGATTCTCGTAGCACATATTTAATAGCCTCTCAAGCTTCACACAATAAATTGATTGAGGTTTGATAACCGAAGAAAGTAGTACGGTTCATTAGTACAATGTAAGTTTGACCCATTTAGAGTAGGAGTTTTAATTTGAGAAATTTGAAATTAACCCTCTGCCTTGTTGAACCAATTGGGTAGTCTTTTGATGGAATTGAGAATTATTTACACGATGGTTTGTACGATCTACAACGGTGATCAACATGAGAATCTATAATAATGGATATTTCAGTTTAAAAGCGATAGCGATGTTTTCTCAGATATAAGGATTAACTAGTTGGCCATAAGTAGGACGTTACCGATAACTAATACTTTAAAGGGGAGTAGACGATTTTTGATATTTTCAGTAAGGAGATAAATAGCTAAAGTTTTTGTGTTTCGCAGTTGATTTTTTTTAAGAAAAAGCACTACACTATTTTCTGCCCACGTCGAATACCGATTTCAAGCAACCTTTAAATACGGAATTAAACATAGGTTCCTAGTTGTCTCGAGTTGTTCTAACAATTCCTAGAATTTGACGTAAAATTTAGTTATAATTCCGATGCAATTCTCCAAATCGAATTTTGTTTTTCTTGAACTGAGATCCTTTCTCTTCAGCGAGTCATTCATTGACTATGTCCGTTAAGTTTGTCCTAACTTTGTCCTAAAATTCGCAACAATGAAATTGAATTGCTCTCCTATCCACCGTACGCGGTAGATTTGGCCCCCAGCAATTATTACTTGTTTACAGACCTCAAAAAAGCTCCAGTGAAAGTGATTTGGATCCAATGAAGAAGTGATTGCCGAAACTGAAGCTTATTTTGAAACCAAAGATAAATCGTTCTACAAAAGGCATCGAAATGTTATAGCGTCGTTGGACAAATTGTTTCACTCTAGAAGGAAATTATGTTGATGAATAAAATTTAGTTCTATCTTTACCAGTTAGACGCAATTCACAAATAATAGTCATATCTTGATGAAATCTTTGCTATCTTACATAAATACACCCTATGCATCATATAAAACGTTTATGACTGCTAACTACTATAAGCGGCGAAGCAATTGAAAATAGTATTGCGATTGATTCCAAAATTCGGAGTAGCAAGATATCAAAAACAACAAGAGAAGAAATCTTTTCTAAAAATATCACACCCTCGCATACTGATCGTGTGCATCTAAATCCAAAAGTGCGATTAATCAGAATTTCCTTCAGCCTCAAGATTTTTGGGGATGTACCATTCGTTTTATCTGCGATGATCGAAAATTTGCTCTTGAAAAAGCTCTCTGTGAGTCTGTCGTACGGATTAAAGGTCATAAATTGAAGGTCCCTGTGATTATTGACCGAAATTAGTGCACTTGAAGTGGCCGCTTCTATGTGACTTCATACTTTTTCCATACAGACTCTTTTCGTTTATTGGAACAAATAATGGGTTGGGGAAAAAATCAATTATTTTTTCGGAAGATGGCTTTAGTGACATACACTTGTGTGTAATGTAAACTCTGTGAACGGAGAAATTTTCAGCGACATATGAGCATAATTCCGATACCTAATCTAACAGAAGCGAATATTAGATCAGCTGGGGAGGTCCCTTATCCCCACTGTAAGGAAATGAGCATTTGTGTGCTTAATGCTGATAATCATTACATTAATTAGGCATATACCGTTACATTTGCCAAACTTTGTAAACGGAGAAATTAGAGGTGACATATGAGCATAACTCCGATACCTAATCTAACACAAGCGAATATTAAATCAGCTGGGGAGGCCCCTTATCCCCACTATAAGGTAATTTTATACTTAAAATTTGCTGTGTGTACGTGAGATTGTTTTTATTTTCTCGGGATGGAATTTGATTTTATCCAGATTTTTTTTAATTTCTCGGGCTGAAAAGCCTTTTAATGAATTTAGCGGAGAAACACACCTAAATTTTAAAGGCGTTTTCGGGATGGTTTTCGGGCCAGCTTCTCATACGTACTCTGGGCTGAGAATTTCATTGATTTTTATATAATTTCTCGTTCCGCTCGATAAATCTGAAATTATTTTGCCAACAATAAAAATGTCTCGGATCATGAATTAGAAGCAAATCGTTCCGTGGCAAGTTCCCGAAAATGAACTCTGGGCTTGGAGTTTCATTGATTTTTATATAATTTTTCGTCCTGCTCGATAAATCTGAAATTATTTTGCCAAAACTAAAAATGTCTCGGATGATGAATTAGAAGCAAATCGTTCCGTGGCAAGTTTCCGAAAATGAACTCAGGTCTCCGAGTTTCATTGATTTTTATATAATTTTTCGTCCCGTTCGATAAATCTGAAATTATTTCGCCAAAACTAAAAATGTCTCGGATCAGGGCTACATGATTTTGAGCTGAAATAGAAGCAAATTGTATGGTGGCAAGTTCCCACCTTAGCCTTAATCCGTCAAATGCACACTTTTAACGTGCGAAATTTAAATTTAATTTTTGTTCAAATACGTGTTGTATGGGTATAAACTATAAATTTGGCCCAGAGCGCAATTTCGCGCAAAGTTGTCAAGGAACGATTTTTTTCTAACTTTTCTAAAAGTAAGGCAGGAGTATAACGATATCAAAACCACATAGGTTTAAACTTTTAACGTGCGACATTTAAATTTAATTTTTGTTCAAATACATGTGTTGGGGTATATCTGGCCCAGGGCCCAATTTCGCAAATTTGCCACGGAACGATTATTTTTTAACTTTTCTTAAAGTAAGGCAGGAGTGAGGAGATCTCAAAACCACAAAGCCTTAGTCCGACAAATGTATACTTTTAACGAGTGAAATTTAAATTCAATTTTTGTTCAAATGCGAGTTGTATGGATATAAACGTTATATCTCGCCCAGGGCCCAATTTCGCAAAGTTGCCACGGAACGATTATTTTCTAATTTTTTTTAAAGTAAGGCAGGAGTGTGACGATCTCAAAACCACATAGCCTTATTCTGACAAATTTATACTTTTAACGTATAATCGAACGTATAATTTTAACGTCTAATGTAATTTTAGTTAGTTCACGTACTATTGATATAAAATTCTTTTAGCGTGATTTTTAATCAATTCTGGGCTGGGCTAACTTCACACATGAGCAAATGGGGTTTCTATTGATTAGTGTTGCCTGATGATTTTTTTTTATTTTCTGGGATATAATCGTGGGATAACTTCACATACGTAGAGTTTCCACTGTATAAATGTTATGCATAAAGCCGCAAAAACTGGAAAGAGGTACTAGTGCGTTTGTTATGGTAGCCTTATCTGTTCCTTGATTATTAGAACCGTCAATCGATCAATTTTAATGATAATGATGATATCCTGAAATAGAAAACTGTTGTTATAAATTTATCTGCATGTGAATTAATAATAACTTTTCCAGTGATTGGTTTTATACCGTCTATAGCTTAATTGCCAATTCATTATTTATTAAAGTTATTCCCTTCGTCGGGAAATAATTGCAAATATAGCAATTACAGTGATAATTGTAATTTGATTATCGCATTAACTTACGTATTATTAATTATTAGTTGTATCACTTTAAGATGACAAAATCGCCTAAATGAACTCTATACTGTGTGTTTGTTTAATGTAACCTAATGCTGTATATACCTTAATAATAAAACTTTTTACACATAAAATTGGTATGCGTTTGTCATCATATAACATATTTAATTTGTTCACCACCAACTAGTCACCATACACTCTATCTATATCATACATACACACACACACATACATTTTCGTCATTGTCACAGTCATCATCATCGTCGTTGTCAAAAATAATACATGTTTCTTTTCATGACTATAATCATGATATCCAAATAAAAATGAATTTTGAACTCATTATACCATTATATGTATACAACATTGACTATTTGCCACACCATTATAATAGTCCGTCAACATAACAAATATAACCATATAATAAAAATAAAACTAAAAAAACGGGAAAAATGCCGCCAACCACCACTCTAAATATACATATATACCCGATACCATCCCCTATTTACATTTTTTGTTCCAATCAACCCATTTTGATCGTTATAATAATAATTTCCTTTCTTTCAGCCTTAAAAAAAAAATACCTAGCCACCTTGTTTATATATTTTATTTTTATATACCTTGTGTATATCCTTTCTAATACTCGCGTATGTCGCGAAAATGGGGTTTTAACTCCTTACAGTGAGTTTAGTTATTTGTTTGTTGTCACGGAAACAAGATACAAAAATTAAAATAATTTGTGCTTTTTTTAATAAAATTTCAAATATACAGTTTTTTTTTTGGTGCTGTTACTTTGGTTACAAAAGCTTCCAAAACAAAACAAAAAATGTTATATTCCGAAACATATATAAAAAAAATAATTCATTTGAAATTTCTAAAAAGGATTGAATTTTCCTATGTACACGACGTACCTGCTTATTACAATAAATAAAAAACTTGTATTGTGTTTCTAAGTTTGTAGTTGTAAGTCGAGCTTTTTACTACCTGCTTAAGTTAAAATAATCAGCTCGCTTAAAAAATAAACTTTAGTTGCGAAACAATATTTTGTTTGCTCAAACATCAACTGAAAAATAAAAATATAAAATAAAATAAAAAACATTTTAATAAAAAAACTATAATTTTTTTCTATTTAATCAGTTATGTTTAGTTGGTTGTAACGAAAGCTACACACCACAGTTAAAAATACAAAATCGTTTTATTTATTCCAATAAATTGCTTTATAAAAGTAAAAATAATTTGTACCAAAGTGGATTAAAATACAAAAAAAAAAAAGTTGTTAAACAAAAAATTCTAAAATTAATTCTAAAATCTTAATTTTATTGTAATAATGCCGATGATGGTAACGATGAAATCATCCTCATCATCATCACGACGAGTAAACCACAAAAATAATTATCATAAAAAAGTTAAAAAAAAAAAATTTAAATAAAATGTTTAAAAAAAAAGTAAAGGCAACAACAATTAAGTTTTTTTTTGTTGAATTTTCATGGATGAATTTTATGCTGGTTGAATTGTAAATATAATAGAAGCATACAAACGCAGCTAAACAACAAAACCACATATACGTAACAACACAAAAACAACAATAAAGCACAAAAATGGCTTAGTTCTCAATGTAAGTTAAATATTAAATTGATGATTATGAATTTAATTTGATTTACATAGGCTCCAAATTATAATTTAAAAGTGAACCTTGGCACTGGGAGAATTCACAGTTGTAATGTTATGTACGCTTAAATATTCTGTGGATCTTTTCGTGCCATCGTTTAATTTTAAAAAACTGCAATCGTCAAACTCAATTGGGTTTTTAATTTTTAATTTTATTTCTTTATATAAATTTCGTTAATATCTTCGAAAATGTGTACAAATGATAACCACCTGCTGTCGTTTTATATATATTTACGTTCGTAAACCTCATAGTAACGATTTTTTTTTTGTTTAAGTATGATACGCATGCGTACTTTGTTTGTAAAAAAAAAAAATGTTCGATGCGATTTCGAAGCCAATAATTCTGTGGCAACTACCCAAAAGAATATAACTCATAAAAGTGACTTATATGGAAGAAATTATAATTACTTAATTCTGTTAAAATGACTGTAGTATTTTAAGATATTTTGTAAAAACTTAATTAATTATAGTGATTTTCATAAATTTTCCAACTTATGTTGTTTTGGATAGTTGTGATTTTTGGCAAAATCCGCATAACACCTCTTATGTGTTTCTTACTGATTTTTCTTGTATTCTCATTTTATGTAACTCGAGTTAAGCAAGTTAAGAATTCAGTTAGTTTCAAAATAATGTAATTTAATCAACATCTTCTTCAGTAATGTCCGGATGAGCATCGAGCTGGTTTTCGGTATTTAAATTCATATAAAACACATGAACAGATGGATCTTATAATGGGAGAAGATCCAACAAATCGCGTTTTTTGCCTCTGAAATTTTAAGAGGATTTTTGTAGTAAAGCGCTAGATCATATAAAGTTGTATTATTAAATCCGCAGCGATTTATATTCAGAACCTGAAATGGCCCATGTTCATCAAAACTTGTTTTATATAACACTTGTCCCCGATCTTTAGTGTAGCGCATCCATTTAATATCGTTCCATACAAATTTTACTCCATTTATGTTGACTTTCCGCCACATTAATTTTGATTTAGTTAGAGTTGAACGCACAAATTGGTACCAATCCCTGGGCTCATGAATTTTTACACTATTTCGTTTTTTTTGCTCTCGAGTGCGGCGTGGTTGCTGTCACACTGCATGCGCGTATGACCAGGCACCAAAAACTTATGATCAATAAATTTGAGATTAGAATTAGAATTTTCTTGCATATAGCTGTAGAACAACGTTCCTACGAACGAATTTTTATTTTGACCTGTGCAGCAGTCGCTGTAAAAAAATTACCCGTTTCACTGTATTCGGCATTGTGTTTAAGTGAGCGATGCACTCGTAAAGCAGTCATGAACGGGTAAATTATATGTCCATAGTCGAACGTTAGGGTCCTTATTGCAACAGGGTTAGTCGCAGCAAACAGTTTGTCACGTTGATTTGATTTATAGGCTTCATCTGCTAAGGCGTGGTGCTGTTGTTGCTTTGCAATACGCTCTTGTTTTTGAACGTCGGATTCAACAAAATCTAATTTTGCTGCTAGTATATCACATTTATGACATGGGTCGGTCTTCGGGGATTTAAATTTTATATTCATTGTTCGAAACACCTTTGAAAATTTTGTTAGTGATCCGGGTGTTCTACTTTTTCTGTGTACAGCTGAAATATTTTGGCCATAGTTAAATCATTATGAAAATACCTAATATAGTAAAGGAAGACGGTTAGTACAAGTTTTTTATTAAAACTAAATGGGTTATATTTTACTCGTAGATGTGTCTCTTCTGGTGTAGTGACTTTTCGTAGCACGGTCCGATGTCAAATTTGAGGGGGTTCTAGATCCTCGTTTGTCCAATGGAAATGCTGATCCTTGAGATTGAAATTTTTTATTTGTTATTGTTCTTATAATACCGTCTGTTTCTCCAAAGGTTCTTTTAAAGCAATTTTTGCAAACTAAAATTTTTTTAGGGCCAATTGCAATAAAATAATTACAAGTATAATTTCGAGTCTTGGTGGATTTCTTTTGTAATTTCTGGTATTTTCTGTTCTCAATTTCAATCAACCCCGATAAACGTAAACACAACATATATTATAAGAATTTAAACTCCAATATTGATCAAAAATTGTTTTTTGTTCGTCGAACGTTAACTTAGATTGACAAAGCTTACGGCATTTATCGGATCGTCCGCTTGAGAAAATATAAGATTTACCTGTATTGCACTTAAGTTTTGATTTCTTTGTAATATGATTTAGAAGTAGCAGGTTTTTGATTGCTACTGCTAGGTAAAGCAACGTTATTCGTTTTAACTCAAAATAATTTAAAATAAAATTAAAATTTTTGACTTATGTAGTTTTTTGATACACCGAAACAAACCAAAACGAGTTATGTCGTTTTTCTACTTTTTCCCCCTGTTATCTTGTTCTGGGGCCAAAGCTCTCCCAACTCTTTCGCGGTTTGCTTATTTACGTCCTTACATTTACGCCTGTATTGGCTAATTCGAGGACTTACGGACATAGGTTCGATTTTCTTACCATCAGCCTATACTGGCATGGAAGACGGGTGGGCCCATGAGTTTTGCACTCCGACAGGGGGTCGTAGATGTGTTCATTCTCATCCCAAATCGTAATTTGTTGATGAAAATTCCCTTTGCATCCTGTCCCTATCGGGATTCGAACCCGGTATCTTCCGATACAAACGCCAAAGCTTTAACCACTATGCCATTTGGTTGGTGTTTTTCTACTTTTCAGATTATATGCTGAAAATAAAGAGAAAAATTCTTCGACTATATGAAATTAATCGTTTTAATGCAGAGAATTTAAATTTATGTAAATTTTAAAAACTACCTAACTCGAGTTATGCAGAACAGCATAATCGGTAATTGCCACAGAATTTTATAGTTTTGGTGAAATATTATCTTAACGTAAAAATATTTGTTGAGATGATACTGTCTATCTAAAGAAGCTTGTGGTGAATTGGTCAGGTTAGGATTTTTATGATCGTGGTTTTGGCTTTTTTCTTTATATCCCTTCCAAGTTCGAACTAAAAACAGAGTAAAGCCTGAATATTACTTGGAGTAACGGGAATAATGAGTTTGGCCGATTGAACGGGGGCATGTATTTAATTTCATTTTGTGATTTTTTGAGAGCGTTGTATAGAGTAGAATTTATCTTGGTACATATGTGTGCATGAATGTTTTGTGGATGGATGAGATGGGATGCGCGCTTAAAAGCTCGTTTTATTCTTTTTGGGTGGTGGCAGAATAGGAGGATTGTTGGATGAAATACGAATGAACTCGATACCAGCTCGTAGTTGTTGGGTTATTAGTTGCTACAAAGTCAATACCAGCGCTTTGATTCTGAGCTAAGTTATCAGTACTTGCGATTTATATTCGAGTAGTTTCAGTGAAATTTTTTAAATTTATTGTTAAATGATCTTTTAATTATAATTATTTATTACAACTGATGTACAAATAATTTATCATAAATAATTTATATTCTCGTCGGCTAGTCCCCTTTACAGTTTTGTTCAATTTTTAATCGATCTAGTAGATCAAGTGGTATCTTCCTTCGCAGCTGTCTTATCCCAGCATTTTGGCACAATACAGTTTGGTGTTCTATAATCGAATGATACAAACAATCAAAATGGTAAAAGTTTTGATTACGTTCAATTAGTTCTATTATAATCTAGTAAGGTGGGTTAGATTAATTGCTAGGGTCAGCTCGAGGTTAATTCAAGGATGAGGAATGACATTTTGAGAACGAATTTCCCGAGTTCTGTTTTAAATGTATCCAGTCGAAATAATCCATCAGCCCCAGGATGAATTTTTACTATTCGTCCAATTGTGTATTGATTGATCTTCCCCCCAAAAAATGGGATTGGGTCAACTGGTTTAATTGATCTTCCGTCAGTTGACATATTGGTCAATAAAGTTGAGTTTCTGCCGATTTGTGGGGGGTGATTTTGATGGTATAAAATACAAGCTGATCTCCAATTCTCTAATAATAGAAGAAGAAATCAAATGTAAATTTTCTTGTAAGAATTTGTAAATGATTTTTTGTCCCCTCCAGAAAGGAATTGGTGGTTAGATCATTCACCAGTTCGATGTGGACTGCCTTTATCGATACTCATACAAAGTAGCAATCAAAGGTTTTACATGCCCGTTGGTCTCTTCTTCGAACAGCATATGCCTTAAGTGTTCCAGCGAAGTCTAAGCCTACCCTTTGCAAAGGTTTTGCTATTTGGACACGTTCCACTGGTAGTTCACCAATTTGTTGATTCAAGAGTTTAGGTTGATGTTATCTTATTGTTTGATAAGGTGTAATTATCAAACCTGCTACCGTACAGCCTCGGAATCTTCGGGAAGAATAATCGAATGTTTGGTGTAGTGAGGCGCGGACGATTTCCTAATTTGAAGTAACTTATCTCCCGTCTTAGTATCCATGAATAGAGAAAAATATTTCAATTACTTTTTGATGGTAATGGATGGTTAACGCCAATAGTTTTTATTTCAGCTCCGAAATGTTGTTTTTGCTACTGGGATAAGTAGCTTAGTAAGAACAACTGCTTCACCGGGAAACCGTAGTTTTTGTAAATACAAGCGTGGTATTTATTTTTACCGTGATACCGATGATTCGAAATATATATTGTGGTAAAGGCCTGCTCATTGGTATCGCGAAATACATGAAATGCTCCTTCCTTTTCATCGTGGCACTAATATATTCTGAAGATGGGAAAAACGAAGTTGGAACCATTGTCAGGAAGATTGACCCCAAATAGCAATCGATCGATTTCAGAGTTCCCTCTTAATCCGTATACTTTCTGGGTTTCTGGATGTTCGGTGAAACCTATGGTTCCTTCCGAGGCTCTTGCTTTCCGGTAAATCCTTTGCGTTTGACGCTCTTTTGCGCAAGTGTAATTTCGTGCCCGATAAAATTTACTGGATATTATTATTCAACGCGAGTGCCTCAATATTCAATGCAATAGCCTCTGAGGCTTTTGGGAATTTGCTTTCGTATTCAAGTAGTTGCTGCAAAACCCAAACGAAACTTGAAAAAAATGTTTTATTGACTATTTTCCACCATAGGACCAACTAGCAAAGTCTCGTTTAAAGCGTTTCTAGTGTTGTTTTTTTGCAGAAATGTGGAACACTACTATTACTTAGTAACTGCAACTAGCGGATGGCAGATGGCAGCTGCTCACTCTTTACCATGTGGCCGAGGGTGAGACATAATAAATTACTTGTACAGGCGATAAACATTTGGTTGTCGTTGAAAGCGTCGTCCATTCTCAATAGTCGATTTCTAGCCAGCAAAAATGCAGGATTAGTATTCTCATTTAAACGTTTATAGTCTCTATATCAGCCAATCTGTGAGATCTTTGTTATTTTGCCTAGTATATTATGCGCCTCGTCCGAAAAGATGATTTTTTGAGCAAAAGCCGAATGCGGAGTACGCCAAGGCCAGCCGCGGCTTCCATTTGAATGAAATCGTTTTTCATAAATAACCAGGAGGAAACAAAAAAATAAATTTGGAAATATATTAAGCCGTTTTTGTTTTATTCAATTTTTAAATCTGAACTTCTTATTTGGACACCCTTTAGTATGAGCATGAATTCCGAAGTAAAATGAGGTATAACTTGTAAATTAACAACACCCTTGGTATGTCCAGCTCTGATTTGTCTGAGTCCTTGACAACAATTTTGTCATGGCTATGTTTTGACGCCAAATATTGAGCAAGTGACTCTGAAATAAAAGAGGTTTCTGATCCCGTGTCGAGCAGAACTTTACAATATCGGTACTGTTCGTATTCGCCCTTAAATTAGACTAATTGAGGCTATAGGCAAAATGGCACTTCTGCTTGGAGAACAAACTTCGGTCGACTATAGGTTGGTGGAACAAGAAGCATAATTGTAGGTTGGTTTTGCACAGGATTTGGTTTGTTTGCAGGTCTGGTCTGATTTTCCTTAGTGTACAAATGGAGAAGTGACACTTTTTTTGCTTCTTCAATGGATAGAAGGAATGTTTCACAATGTTTACCGCTTCGCCCTTTAAGTAATCTTTCAGATACTGAAACTTCCTACACTTCCTTCCTGCAAGACAAATATATTTCTAGTTTAGAGAAATATCTGGCCCTTACCACGTTCTTCTTTAATTAGCCGTGCATTTATCGTTTTTATACTTCGAAATATCCTTTCCAGTGGATTTTCTTTAGTAGTATTAGTTAACTGCTGCGTTAACTGCGAGCAGGATCCCCTCTCTGGTGCTATGGGCTATGAAACGTATCGGTTCATCCCAGCTCTGCCAGTCCTTTGATTTCAGCAACTCAGGGAACCACTAATTTTAAAGGCTTTGTACTTTTTAGGCGCTTCATTCCATTGGTGCGATCCAGTAGGTTCCGCAACTCCTTGTTGCCATGCTGCTGCAGTCGCAGTAAATGGCTCCTTGCAAATTTTTATATTTCATTGCTGACGTATTCCATGTTTAAGTCTCGCTGGAAATTGTCATTTTTAATGTACCAAGCAGCATTCACAATGCTTGGTATTGTAGAACCCCAGCCAATATTTTCTTTAGTTTTAGGTATTCCCCATCCTCTCTCACCCGAAAGTAACGGTCGTTGATTGTAACGGTTGTTGTTGACTTTAGCAATTCAAAATATTGTTTTGGCAAATCTCGTTGAAACTTAAATTCCAGACCACGGTGCCAAATTTTATATCAAATGCTTGGGCTACGTGCCGAACCCGTTCGACGTAAACATTTTCAAATGTTTTAAAAACAAATTTTTATGTCATCTCCCATTTTCAGTGCTCATGCCATGCAGAAATAATTGGTGGTATTAAACTATAAAAGCAGCACATTTTTACCTGATAAATTCAGGCATATAGCTTTATTTAATACCAAACCGATGAACATTTTAAAATGTGAAAAAATTTGACAATTTGACAAAAATCTATATATTTGTTGAATGTCGAAACTCGAAAAGCGTCCACACTAGAGCATAATGCGGTGCAAATTCCTTTAATGTTTGTCGAAAAACGGACAAGTGTTGGATCGTGTGCGTTGAATGTGGCATACATCGACAGAAATTTTTGTATATGTGGATCGACCGTAAGAATATTGCTGAACATACTTTCTTTTATCCAGCGCCTCCTCAATTGTATCAGTAATCCTGTGTGACTGTTCTTGTATAAGATTTCTGCTCGCTATAATTGGCTTTAATCTCTTGAGAAACAGTCTTTCGAAAATCGTTGATGATGTTGTTAGAAAAGAAATTTGCCTAAGGGATGTTTTGTCATTTAGCGGTTTATTATGCTTTGAAATCATTATGATTTCTGCTACTTTCTACAGTCTCGGAAGATAACTTAGTCTAAATAGGTCGATTATGTGCTGTAGTTTCCTTAATGCTTCTTGGAGCGGGGTTTAATTATTTGCCCCGCTATCAAGTCGTATCCCGGGACTTTTTGATCTTTGAGGTTTTTATACTTCTTGTTTGATTGTTCGGTAAACACATCAGCTTTTTACTTATCGCTTCGAGCCTAGGTTCCATCAACCATTTTTATGGAATGCTCTTGCATTTTAGGCCTTTTTAACCCTTTGAAGGCTTTCCACAATGAATATTCCGTGTTAGGTTTACCTGTCATGTTACTTAGGAAGCTAGCAACTGACTCATTGTTAATCTCATCCACTTATGAGGACATAAGAATTAGAAACATAAAAATATAAAAAGATAAACAATTTGAACTAAATTAAACTGCATTAGACTAAAACTAGTAGAACTTTTAAGTTCTTTAAGAAATTTTAAGAACTCGTAGAAACAATTTCGAATTTATTTGTTGTCGAATGCTAAGTGGAAGTTGGTTAAATAAGGAAGGGGCAGTCACCAGGAAATATTTTCTAAAATGTTCACTAAAAAAATGTGGAACAACAAATAAGAACTGATCATTGTTCCTAATGTTGATCTCAATAATCGATGCCACTTCACAAATAAAATAAACGTAAAAGTTAAAACCTCAAAAATAATGGCCAGACAGAAACCCGTGAAGACTTAAAACACATAATACGAATAGCATATTTCTGAACAATAATGAGAATTTTTAAAGTGGAATGATAGCAACCACAACCGCCCTAACACGATAACGTATATTCAAGCCTAGAGTTAATGCAAGCAGAGACTTTTTTATTTTAACGACTTGTTGCTGTCAAGTCAGATTACGTTACAGTTTCTATGGAAATGCACGAGCTGGAGCAATTAATGGCATTACAAAAAGTGGAAAAGTGGAATGATACTTAAAATTAGGAAATAGTGGTCAAACCATTTCCTTAATACTAAAATGTCGGCTGCAATTTTATAGCAGACATGTCCATAGTTCCACAACATGATTACGATTTAAACCAATTATTAATGCCTCCTCTGAAACTGATTTTAGAAAGAATGTCAAAGGATTTTTTTAAGTCAACAAAAAGCCCAGAGCAACAGTCAGAATTATGTAGCGATGCATGCACTCTATTTAAAAATTCCATTAAAGCAGACTCCGTGGAAAACCCATTGCGAAAACCGTGCTGATACAACTTATAATACTATGTTTCTCTAAGAATTATTTTTAACAGTTTTGTTGTAGACCAATAGCCCGGTAATTATTTAAGTCGTATCTGGTTCCAGAACCATTTTTATCAAGAGGCAGTACAATTGCTGATTTCAAAATTTCAGGAACAATACTGGTTCCAAAACAACAATTAAAAATCTCACAGAAAGGAGTACATATAAGACTAACGGAACTTTTAATTAAATGATTGGCTCCCTCCTACAACCTTGAAGTTTCTAAAGCAAGCAATGGCCGCCAAGTTCCAAGGAATTCCTTTTATTAAATGGAAGACTAGACTTCAAATTTGAAGCAATACTTCCAAAATTGTTTGTTTAATGTGAAAGTTTAATGTAAATAGTTTCGATCATACAGCCTTCCGATAGCACTTGTTCAATTGATGGTTCTCCTCGACAAAAAAATTTTAGTAACCGACACTGTTCATACAATAGAGGGAAGGTTCGCTTGTGTGCCTGATAATTTTTGTCATGAGATTTTATAACCATAGTGGGTTCACGCGTGTGGTTTATCGGACTTGTACCTTATACGAACATGGTTTATTACTAAACCAATACTATTTGTCAGAAGAATACAAACTTTGTCAATCTAATCTGAGATTTACTATGTCAAGTTTTGCACTTTTCATAAACAAACATTTAATCTCAATGACTGTTTTAATGTTCATTCACAACGAACGATACTTGCCAGATGCTTGATTAAATTCACTTTGTCTGCATTTATCCAGCCTTCAAGGTAACCATGTCTCTTTCTTACCCCGACAGCACAGCACAATTGCGCGCTGACCTACATTATTTGGTGTGCATTATAAGTGTCAGAGTATGCTCCATCGCTTGTTATACAGTTTGTCCACCTTTCGGTCAATTTGTGAATGCCACGCCGGAAAAAATCTTCCCTTTTTGCTGTGAACTATGGATCGAGCCAATTCTTCACATCTTCGTACGAACCAAAGCGCTGCTCTGCAAGTGCATGACCGATCGATGCAAACAAGTGGTAATCGCCAGGAGCCAAATCTGGTGAGTAAGCCGCATGTGATGGGAAATTGTCATGAAAACAGTCTATATGTTGCCTCTTTTGGTATTCTGGCGTTTTTTCAATCAACAAACAGTTGAAATTGGTCAATTGTTGTTGGTAACGTTTAGTATTAAAGTTTCCCCAGGTTTTAGTATTAAAGTTTTCCCCAGTTATCCCCAGATTGTAGACCACGCCTCTCTGGTCCCAAAAAAACACATAGCATCGTCTTTCTGACAAAGCGATTCGGCCTTACAGTCTTTTTGGGATTCTCAAAATAAATCCGCTTTTCATCCCTTGTAATTATACAATGCAAAAACCAGTTCCTTTTGTACCGAGCGAGCAAAATCTCACATGTGATTTTGTGCTCTTCCATTTGCTTGGCGTTCAACTCTTCCTATTTACCGGTCTTCTGATCTTTCCCATCTCTCGTGGCCGATTGGAAAGAGCTTCTTGACTTACGCTGCTCAGCGAGTTGTTTTTGTGTTTGCGAACCATCTTCGTGTAACATTTTGTTGGAGGTTCTCCACGTTCGTTGTCTGTAACGTCGAGGTCAACACTTTTGAAACGCCGAAACCAACATGATTCAACAGCAGTTTTCTTCAAATGAAAACGAAAAATTAATGCTATCCGTGAATGCTCTTTGTTCGGTATAAATTTCGGCATATTGAACACAACAATACAACACTCTAGCGCAGTGTCAAATTTTTACAGCACAAACCGGCTTTGGGGCACCATCTGTTGTCTGAAATCCGCATTTCATACTTGTACACCTGGTGCACATCAAAAATGATTTAGTAAAACACCAAACCAAAAATCTCCTAATATACTCACACATTTTTTTATTTACCATGTGCACAATGCACACCGTTATGGTTCTGTAGGTTTGATCGTAGCACCGGATAATATTTTTTGTTCTGTTCCTAAATGTCACGTTAGTTAGGTTTAGTTCTATATCCAACAACAATAAATGTAAATGTCTATGGAAATATTTAAATTGGTAATGTATGTGAAGAAAGGTATAATTTTCTAAATAATTAAATATTAATTTATTTTTTATAAAAATTTTGCCGACTCCGTTAAATGAATGACGTAACAGAAAATACTGAATGCGTTCGTATAATATGTAATTTGAGAAGTCATCGTTTTTCAGACCAATTTGATTTGTGTGTTAAATTGGTTTTGTACTTTATGGCGATCGTATTACGCGTGTAATTTTCATTGTATTGCATTTTGCGGGTAGAATTTATTTGGCTTTTGTACAGGTTAAGCAAAGGTAAATATAGATAAATTTGTGGTGTTACATTCAACAATCCAACAGCCACCTTACTCTCTTCAAAAAAACCTATTACACATAGTTTTCGACGCATAAAGTTTTATTTACAGAAGTGACTAACGCCATAGTAGGTATAAATCGAAAACGCCGCACCGGAAAAATCGCCCCCAGCAATAACAATAAAATATATAGTTTTGTGTATTACCATAGTATTGGAACGTTTTGGTTGTTAAGTTACAATTTGTTTGAGTATACAAAACACTCCATCCATTATATCCAATCAACGCCACAATACCAATAATATTACTACTCGTGTTCTCATACCACAACATTTTTCGTCTATTTTCAGAGATGGCAACACCAAAAAATTCAACATTGATTTGCGATGGGAATGATCCACTAAATTTAAGTTCAGCGCCGTCGATCAAATTAAGTCCAATATTGCCGACAACACAAAGTGATAGTGGTCGAGACGATGTGGCCGACGATTGGTTAAAGAAAAAATCAATTTGCTGCAAAACTATTAATTCGAATGGTTTACGTGAACAGGTAACAAACATAATTTTCTTGTTTTTAGTTTTAGTGTTTCCTAACTTTTTTTTTGTATTTTTTTTTTTAAATCATGCGATGCAAATTTTCCATATAAATTTTCCTCGTGTCGCTGGAATTTTCTAACACATATAATTTTCTTTCGTGTTTTTGAAAATAAAATTTTGATTTCTGATAATAAAATTTGTATGTAGCATACACCTATTATAAAATAGTTTGGTGTGGTCACTCGGGCTCCTCTATAATAATGTACATGTATACTATGGCGGTGGTTTCATGTCTAGATTTATGTTAATCACGAACGGTATAAAAAATACTTTTTCTTTTTCGGGGGGAGGAGAAAATACATTTCCACATGAACGTATATAGGGATTGTGTGATAAAGGCGCTAGATAACATTTTGTATATGCGGTTGACCTATACAACACAATTAGAGGGTTATATAAATTTTGTACATGTGTATACGTTTTGAAATGACTTAAAGTTTAAAAAATAAAAAGAAATAAGTGCCACACCTTTGCTTGGCTGATTTTTATTATATACCTAACGATGATTTAGAATTTTTTTTTGTTATGTTCATAATGACGCGGGTGAATTTGTGTACACTACCCGTAAACATACGGTTTATAAAATGTGCATTATATATAAAGTACAAACCCCAACGCAAAAAGGGAAATCGAATGTGGTGTAATAATCACTATAGAAATCGGTTATGTCGAACAAACAAAATTTGAAAAAATTATAAGTTAAACACGCATTGTACTTTTGTTCGAGGGATGAAATTTTATATGGGAAGACTAATTTGTTTATTGATCTTAATAGCGATTCGCGGTAATATTCCGCTTTAAACGCTAATGGCTCGCGTTCTGGGAATTGCCGTAATTACCGTTGGTCAAATTATTGATTTTAATTGGAACACAAAACAAATTAGTTCTGTTTTGAATTTGTCGTTAAAATAAAACTACTGCTCAAGTGATTTAAACAGCTACCGACCACTGTGTTAATCCAAAGATTTTTTTCTGCTATATCCAAATTTCCTTAATGCCGCCGACAGTAATGTCTAATAGAAATCTTGGAGACATTAAGATTAAAGTTTAACCGAGTTTTCCGGTTGGCCAGTTCGACTCCTGAAGAAGGATATAAAATATGTATATGAAAGCCTACAAGGTACCCCGAAAAATTTGGGTTGTAAAACGTTATCAGAAATAAGACAACTGATGACACATCCGACTAACTCATGACATAACCGGTGTGAAGTTTTCAACATTTATCAAAAGTGTAGCTACACAATTTAACAAAAAGTGTAGAATTACATAAAAAATTGCGGCAGGGTTGAATTTGTTATAATTTTAACTAAATATAATCTAATCTAATCCGCAGCATATCACTGCGACCTTCGGGTAATTTTTTTTGTTTAGCGTAAATGGAAATAATAATATAAAAAGTCTAAACTGGGTCTTGTGGGTGTGGTTTAATCAACACTTAATTCTAGAGATGACACCATAAATCTGAGTATACTGGCATTTCGGGGACACTCCCTACAATTTATAGTGATATGCAGCTTATCACTGCGACTTTCGGGGATTTGTTTTTGTTTGGTGTAAATGGAATTTGTTTAGTTTAGTGTAAATGGACCCGGTTTACACTTTTTATTATTTCCATTTACACTAAACAAAAAAATTCCCCGAAGGTCCCAGTGATATGCCGCGGATTAGATCAGATTATATTTAGTGAAAATTATAACAAATTCAACCCAGCCACAATTCTACACTTTTTGTTAAATTGTGTATCTACATTTTTTTTTAAATTTGTGTAGCTACACTTTTGATAAATGTTGAAAACGTCACACCGGTGGGCATTTATCCCAATGTATTATGAACAAATTCTGATCAGTTTCAATAACTTCGTAATATCCATTTAAAAGACTAAGGAGCTCTTCGTGTAGTAACTCCACTCAACTTCAGAATGAAAAACTAAACGAAGATTAAAAATTTCAACCAAAACTAACTTCATTCGAAGGAGACTCAAACAGAATATTTCCGATTCGGTCAATAAGACAGTTTCCACCACTACCCTAAATTAAAACTAAATTTAAATTAAACAATTCATTACGGACGGGATTAGCAAATCGAAAAATTCTTAATACAACTTATCTTAACACAACCGCACTTAAAACTCTAACAGAAAATTTCGTAGTTGAACAGACTTCCGGTAGACAGATTTTCACCAAATTTTGCAAGGATTTCGCAATTAATGAAAAAAGTATCTATATGAAGTCGATTTTCATTGGTGAGATTAACATTTTTATCAAAACTCGTTGTACCGCTTAAATGATTTGAACTAATTTCGTTTAAAATTTCTTTTACAATCTTTTTGTTTTAAACCGTTTTTTCGTAAATTCTACTCTGCGCAGATATAACACTTGACAACCGAGTAGCTAAGTTGTACGCCAAGTGTTATCATCGAAATGGTCGCGGGTTCTAACCTGTAACTAACAACGGCGTTATATTCTTCAAGGCAGGAGAATTGATGATGTGGAATATTTTCGAATAAAATTACTTAAGAAATTGATTTACAATTGCGTTACGCGTATAACGCCAGATGCAATCAAAGGAATAATCTCGAACAGCGATGCACAAGTATAGAAGCGCGAGAAATTTCCAAGCACACACAGTTGTAATTTAACCAGTGAACAGTGCTAGTTAAGAAGTAGACAGTGCGAACATAAAATGTAATAAATAATAAAAGTGAAATATCTGATTACTGATATACAGAAATTTGTACAAAAAATTTCAAGACAATTTGCATGTTGCGATTGGCGATATTGCGCTACACGTGGTGGCGTCTTTGACCAAATTCATTTAACTCGGTAATAATTCAAAAAGTCATCGGAACAATGAGTGCTGAGGAATTAAGTGTTCTCAACTTGACATGGTGTCTAAAATTTGTACACGAAATTTTAAGACAATTTGCATGTACAAATTTTAGATACCAAACCAAGTTGAGAATACTAAATTCCACATTCGGCACACATTGTTTCGAAGATTTTCTGAATTAAAAAGACTTTAAAATTATTATTTTTTGTTTATTTTTAATAATTTTAATTAAACCACGATTTTCGAATTCCAAACTTTGTCTTTTGCCGCTACACTTTTTGATAATTTGTGTATCTACACTTTTTGATTCTACCCTTTTCGTTAAAATGTGTAGCTACACTTTTTATTAACGTTAAGTACTTCACACCGGTGGGAACAACTTAATTATGAAGTTTCATCCCGATCGGATTGACTGATGGGCTGTAGAGTGAACACAGATATTTAAAATGTCTGCAAAAATCTCTTGGTCAACATTTTTCATAACTACTGTAATTTATTTTACTATGCAAACTAAAACAAAGGGATTTATCGAAAATTGAACTTAACTCCGTTAAGGAATCTGTTATTAAAAATCTGCATTACGAAAATATTTTCCAATCTGCGGATTTGCATGTACAACTTTTTCCAAGTATTGAACAAACGCATACAGATGTATGTCCTTGACAAGAAAGACTTTAAGGCCTATTGCTCATTTCAGCTATATTATTTTAGCAAAGTGAGCTATGTTTTGAGATCGCTGCTTCTCGTTTTACTTTGTAAAGACGAAATAAGTAAAACCGAACCCGTGGAGCTTAACTCGTACCTCTACCGTTGCACTAAACCTGTGGGATAAAAACATAGCTTACACAGACAAATGAGATATCAACAATGTTTCCGATAAGAGAAGCTGAGCAATGAAAACATAGCTAACAATGGCCTATTCAATTACCAATTCCTAAAATAATTTTAAAATGGCAACTTTAAAAAAGTTAGTTTAGTTGACCATCGATGCGTCGAGTGCACACTCGATGGAATATTATACCAAGAGATTATCAGCAGAGAATATTTTTTTTGAATTACTTTTGATAACATGTACAGATGAACAAAATCAAACCATGGTTTGAAATACAATGTGAGGCTCGGTTCCAAACCAACCAACCCAAGATAGGGAAATCAGGTATACTGCAATCCTAACGGTGTAAGGAAAAGTAAAACACTAGAACAACACGAAATCAGACACCTATTGTTATCCTAGCTGTACCACAAATAAGGTGCTAGCCTTGGTTCAAATAGTAGACTGTATGAGTTCCAAAACCATCTCTGAGCAATCACCTCAAAACAATCTAATACAGGGATGAGATGACAATCATCAGAATGTTCATAAGTATACTAAGTACGACAATCCTAGCTCTAAACTTCTACCTAAAAATTGAGCTTAACAAGTTATGTATTCGACGGAACGTACTAAAGATACAAGTAAAAGATGAAAATGAGGATTATCAGAAATTCTTAGATTTCGAGATAATCAATGAGTATTAGAAAATAACATCAAACAGGTTGCCACAGTTCAATATACAACGAAAAAATGTATATCATCAAGATGCCCAACAAGATTACCATCGCAAAATAAGGAGAAAACAATTTAAATGATAAGCAAGCACTTGAAATAATTAATTCTCTTATATTTCGACTCCGAAATAAAACTAGCCACAAACAAAGTCTGTGTTTTTCGGGAGACAAGTTACAACACGACATTAAAAAAATTTTTTTTTTTCAGGGATAGACTGCTGATATAACTTCATGTGCGTCTTCGCAAATTTTTTTGTGGGTTTTCCGAGAAATTTAAATTTGACGTTAATTCCAGGAACTGTTTTTAAAATAACAATGCAAAAATATTACAAATTTACTGAAAAAGTTTACTGAAAAGAGGAAAAAATGTATGATCATCCTACGAGTATGTAATCCTGCTATGCTAGGAGCCAAAATCAGTAACCTCTTAAAGATACAACTTTGACTGCAGCAGATCTTAGGAATTCCCCCTTATTTCAGCAATAATAATTTTAATGGAAACTTTCTAAATTTAGTGATCTAACCCCAAATTACTAGCCTCCTTGTGCAGTGCAATATACCATAATTTGAGCGTAGAAATCGCCTTTAAACGGATGCTTAATATTGAGGATGTTGGCCAATTTTAATTAAACCAGAAGAGCACCCCAAAAATCAATCAGTTAGTCTATTTCTATAGGAATTTTTTGGAAATTTTAATCCTGAGAAAAAATTTCACAATTATACGTCGTGCCAAATTTGGATAATTTCTCAGTTGAATCAATTGCGAGGAAACTGTTTTTATCGTCAAAAAATGCCTGCTTAGCAAGTATATCATTTTGTAGTTGCAATAATTCCAACTGAAATTTTAAATCAACTAAATTAATGTCGATGGAAAATGGATACGAAAACAACTCAATTTCATTTTTTAAGCTAAAATGTTTCGAAAACCTATCGTTAAATTGTACTATCAATTTCTCAATGTCGGAAGCAAATCTTTTTGTGTCTTTCTCATTCGGAGATACGGATTGGATTGCTTTGAAATGGGCCCACTGGTTTTTAAGCAGATGCTCCTTGAATAAATTCAACGTATCCAAAAATGATGTAATATACCTGTACATATCAATTACGGTTGCATCCTTTCATTGGAGTTAAGTATTGAGCTCATTTAGTGTGATGTCAACGAAGAATGCCAAATTAAGAATAAATTCGTTATCAGAAAATTCATGTGTTTCCATTCCATCGGATTCCATAAATGTTTTAATTTCATGTCGGAGGCCAAAAAAAATCTTCAAGCAGTTCCCTCGGTTAGCCATCTAAATTCGGAAGTGCACTCTCCCGAATATAATTGACACATTTTATTACAAAATTGATGATCGGTTCCATATTATATCCGTGTATATCAACTACTCGGAAATTTGAGTTTAGTTAACGAATTTTTGAAAGACACTTTGTTACAGCAATTTATTTTATCCGCGCATAGATGGTGCCCATCCGTGGTTACTCGTGGAATATGGCTAACTGTGCAGTTGCCGAAATATCGGTTGCTTCATCAAAACAAATGGAAAAGTATTTAAACCGAGCAATTTTATTTCTAGAAAAGATATCTTCAACCCTACGACAAACTGTATTTCTCGATAAGTTGGGTTGTTTAAAAAGTTTCACTTTGTCTGGTACTATAATACACCCGCAACTGCAACTAAGCATTCTTTTACGAATTCACTGTCTGAATGTGGCTTTAATTTTTTGCAATTTGTTGGGAAACCAAAATGCTGGCTAGTATTTTCGTTTTTGAAGAAAAATAAAAAACAGTTGAACTGTTTTGAGAATGAATTTTGCACGTCCTCCTTAGAATGAATTTAATTGTGTAGTGGCTCTGACAGTTTGCATACACAGCCGAGCCAAAAGTTCTGTCTATGTGTGAGTGTCGATTTGAACAGAATACTCAAACAAGAGCGAAGTACTAAAATTCAATACTCCCACTTTTTCCCAGAAAAATTGATGTTTGGTTTTGATAGCGCTTTGATCATGATATCCGCTATCTGCTCATTTGTTTGCACATACTTCACTTCAAAAATTCTGTCTTCAAATTTTTCACGAAAGAAGTGATACCGCACGTCGATGTGTTTTGTGCGCTTGTGAAACTCCGGATTCCTCACCAGTCTTATTGTGCTCTGATTGTCGATGAGGAATACGGGCGCATCGCTCTCGATTTGCTGAAGTTCACCCAGCAAGTTTGGTAGCCAGACCAATTCCTTTATGGCGTGTGATGTTGCCATATATTCCGACTCCGTCGTCGAAAGCGCAACTGTGATTTTTGGCGTTCCGATCCCCAGCTGAAGACGCTACCTCCAAACATAAAAACGTAGCCCGACGTCGATCGTCGCGTTTGTTTATCGCCGGCGTAGTCCGCATTGCTGTATCCGCAGGAGTTCAGATCATGTTTGCCTTCGAAGCGAATTCCCATGTCCATCGAGCCTCGAATGTACTTCAGAATGCGTTTGACTGTATCTGTTTTTCCAAGTATCGGCTGATACTTCCAACTGCGAAGCTGATATCTGGCCTGGTTGCGACGGCCTAATACATCAGACTTCCGATTGCTTCTCGATACGGAAAATACATTTCCTCTTCGGCCTCAAAATCTCCCAGATTTTGTGAATTGTCCAATGGAGTAGACACTGCATTGCAATCCGTCATGTTGAAATGATCGATGACTTTTCTTGCGTAGCCTTGTTGATTTACGTGAATCGATCCGTCCGATCGCCAATCAATTTCAAGTCCCAGAAAACAATTCAACTCGAAAACCTTGATCTCGAAATCCTTTTTCAAATGTTCGATGACCAGCGTAATGTCTTCCTGTCTCTCCGCTGCAATCAAACCGCCGCCACGGCATAAATTGCAAGGATTAACATACCACACGTGAATCTTTAGTTCCAGCAGCGTGACGTCTGTTTCAGTCCATACAAGCTTTTGGATAGCTTGCACACATTCCATCGTCATATCCAGTCGGCTGGCTCATGTATACATTTCTTCTAAATCTCCATTTAGAAATACCGCTTCGACGTCGAAGTGCTTCAACCCCATTTGTCTCGCCACTGCCAATGCCAGGATCGCTCTGATCAATGTAAACTTTACCACTGGACTGAAGGTTTATTGATAATCAATACCATATTCTGGTGTGAATCCTCGCACTACCAATCGCGCCGTGTAGCGGTCAATGCTTCCATCCGGATTCTTTTTGACCTGGTTAGTTAGTGCCTTAACCAAAGTCCATGTACGATTTTTAATGAGCGAATCGTACTCTTCTTCTATATCCTCGACTCTTCTCTGATTGCCAACATTCCACTGTGTTCACATATCGTGCCACGCTGTTGACGTTGTTCTGGCATGATGAAATCGCCTGCGTCTCCATCATCTGCGCTTTTCCTCGTTCTCGCCAGCTTTTTCTTCAGCTCCGATGTCGAGCGTTTCAATGGATTCCTACAACAAAAATACCACGTCGCATGATATTTAAACTTTTCCTGTCCTTGGATTCCATGCTCGATATGCCTTGAAACGACTGTTGTATCCAACGAAGATACTTTTGGTGGCATTTGCGTCGAGCTTCTGTCGCTTCTCCTTTGGAATGTACACGAAGACTTCCGAACTAAAAATTCGCAAATGGCCAATCTTCGCTTCCTTGTTGTGTCACAATTCATACGTTGTTTTTCCGACGATCGTGCTTGTTCCAGTTCGATTTAGCACATGGACTGCTAAATTCACCGCCTCGGCCCAAAACAAACGAAGTTTATGCTTATCGTCCTTCTGTATCAGCTTGACACATTTCTTGATACAACTCGCGACTTCAGATTTTTGTTTCATGAAGTAAACGAAACGAAAATGTAAATAATCGTCTTTTAATAACAAGAAGTACCTGCCTCCGCCAATTGAGTTTTCCTGGAACGGTCCGCACACGTCCGTGTGAATTATCTCGCTGCACGACTTCGACTTCTCCTCGCGACTCTTGAAGCTGCTTCGATGATGTTTGCCGAAAATACAAGATTCACATGTAAAATTCTCATTGAAAAATTCAATGGTTCGGCTTTGCAGAAACTTTTTCACGTGTGTGACATTTTGATGTCCCAGTCGCTCGTGCCACGAATGAAGTGGCGTTTTTTCATTGCTAAGTTTGCTGGAGTCTCGAACTGAGGTGATTCGTCTGGTTTGAAAAGTATCTGAAACAAACGCTTTCTGCGAACTCCCACTGCAACGACTTTTCCGTTTTTCAGTATTTTGCATCCTTCGTTGTCCATGCTCAGTTTGTGTGCATCATCTGTCACTTTTCCCATCCGGTACAAATAGAACCTCCATGACTCAAGTTGAAGTGTCTGGGCAGTCCCACTTCCAATGGACTTGTCGCTTTTATTCGACGCTTAGTTGTTGTTATTCGACGAATTTCCCTTTTTGTTGTTGGTGCCCTTCTTTGGAAAAGTTCGCTTGGCCATCAGCACACCCACCTCGCATTTCTCACGTCATCAGATTTGTTAGTGTTCGATCGAGTCAGATATGGTCTCCTCTGATCTCTCAAATGCTGTACACTGTCTATTAATATTGATATGAAAGTCGCCATGTCGTCTGACGGCTCTCTCTTGAAGTTATAATACTTTTGTTGCAGAAAATAAGTATTACTCTCCGACTTTTGCTCATACGTACTTGTGAGCGCCCTCCACATTTAACCTGCTGTCTCACAGCCCATGATTAGCCGTACTGACTGTTTTCCGCATGTAGTTGAAACTGTCCGCCTTGTTTTTGCGTCTGCCCTTTTCCAAGTCATAATTTCCGTCATATAATTGGCACTCGCAACAGTTGGTTTAGCGTTTGTGCCATCGACGTAGTCGAAAAATACAGCTGCTTCCAAGATTTGACTCATCTGGAATTATCACATCGGCCAATTTTTCAACGCTGACACGTTCACGTTCCATTTTGTTTCAATTGTGCTTATCGGACTCGAAAATCCAGAAAATAATGTTTTTTATTTGTTCTGCTTTACCGCTGTGCTGTTCCGCGCAATACCATAAGTAACTTTTCACTCGAAATCGCACTAAATTGTTGTTGTTTCGTCGTGCACAATTTTATTCCGAAATTCGCTGTTTCTCCTTTTATCACTTTTATTTTGCAGTTTCCCGTGATCTGGGCTTCATAACCTGTTGAGATTATTCTGATCGCAAAGTATTTTCGGTTTTGAAGCAAAAAATAAAAAAACACTTGAACTATTTTGCACGTCTTGTGCCGTCCAGTGTCGACTTGAACAGAATACTCGAGCAAGAGCGAAGTACTAAAATTGAATAAATCTACCTCATCTATCTCTGATTTGAACTGTTGATTATAGAAATACGTTTAACTGCTCTTGTGATGGTTGCAACTCAACTGGCAGAGCACCGAGTTATTTAATCATATTCATGCCCATTTACAGATAACTACCTTACAAACTATCGGAGCGTTATTAATAGCTGCTACAACTAGACTTCTTAAAACCACAAAAAACAATCAGCAGAATTATTGAACGAATATACCGCCTTGTATCCAACCGCACGGACGAAAAAAAGCTTTCACAACGAAAAATTAAATTACTTTATGTTTATTGATTTAAAAAAGTGTCCTTCTATACAACTATTTACATATTTTATGTTAGCATTTTATGGCCATAAACAAATAGTTAACCGCGTGTCCATAATTGGATGTTGTACCTGTGCACAGTTAGTCATACAATGGTTATTATTCCATATTTCTAGTAAAAACATAAAATTCCAAAGCGACCATGTCAACATGAAAATGATTAATTATGAAATAATATAAAATATAATTATTTAGGACGAATATTATAATTAATTTTAATTACATGTGCGCGAGTTTTTTTACTGAAACTTTGTCGAAATCGTAAAATACTTGTATATATGAGGGCCCAACCCTTAAACCAAACTTTTACGATGTCTCTATATTTAACATAAGAAGCATACGTTACACGATTCTACATTGATTTCTTTTTCTTGTCTTTATTTTTAGAACATTGAACATGGAGTATATAAAGTCAACGAACACAGTGATAACGACGAAGATAGTGCCGATGAGAATTTCGATGAGGATGATGATGGCACAACCGAAATACCAATTTGGATTTGTGGTGAGCCTCGATTTGTTTCTGGCGTCAACGAGGGAACGACCTGCGATAACGTGATCCAGGCGCTTATAGACGATGAGCTTTCACAGCAAATACATGCAAAATGTATGTTTTATTGTCGAACGCATAAATTATGTATTTGGTTATTTAATTTTAATTCGTTTTTGTGTATTTGCGTACATAGATGTCGCAGCATCGCGTGATTTAAATGATTACGTGATAACAGAAAAATGGCGTGATGTCGAACAAATATTAACGGGTGAAACATTAATTTTACCTATTTGGAATGCATGGGGCGTTGCCAGAAATGAAGTAAATATAAAATTTTATGTTGCTTAAAATAATTTTTATGTTTTATATGTTGGCTGTCTTATCGATTTATTTATTTTTACATATTTTGTCGTTTAGCTGAATTGTTTGTTTAAACAAACTGCGAGTGCCAGATATAGTCAAAACAGTAATTAACACGCAAAATTTATTTTTAGGTAAAATTTCGTCTAAAAATTAACCGTGCCTGCACCACCACAAAAACGGCACAACAAACTCCAACAAGCATTCTAACTAGGGAAGACAAAAAACATAATAAAATCGATGCCAGTCACGACCGCCACTATAAAAAATCTTATCGTCATCATAAAAAATCAAAAACCGAGAAAATTTCATTTCTATCGAAAATGCTTCGCAAGATATTACGTCAAGGTGAGGAAATTGAAAATCAATTAACAACATTAACCGCGACCACGAAAATAGTCGTGCCATCACCGCCACCACCATCATCGTCGTCCCATACAAATACAGAAAATTCAGACGATGAATTATTGCTAGTCATCGATAGTACGCACAGTCGTAATACGTTCCACGATGATTTATATTTAAACGATAGCGGTGATAGCGGGGTACACATAAAACCATGCACCAGTGCGAACGATGAATACAACATGGTACCAAACTATCATGACACCAGCGAAAGTGTTTTATCGATAAAGACTCCCGTAAATTATTTTCCGCCAACAACAACATCCCTGTACAAGTTGAAAACAATTCATTACGATATAAAAGCAAAATTGACGGAAAACACAAAATTACAAAAGGAAAAGCTCGTGCTTAAATCGAAACTTAACAACAAATACTATCAATACAATTGCGAGAATAACTATTACAAGCAAATTTTTAAACTCGAATCGTTTGCCAATATCGATCGGATACAAGAAAATTTGGAAATCTATAAACGTGATATTATTCAAATTGAGTACGAAATATTGAAAATCAAGATACGGATTAACGATAATCTCAGGATTTTGGGTGAGCTGAATGATTTGTTAAAACTGGAGAAACGATTAAAGATGGGCGATTCTATACGTGATAAATTTACCGATGATGTATTTGAGTTTTCCGATAACAATGGTACGTTGATTGTTTGAATTGGATTACGGGTGCGGGTGGCGTTTAATTTATTTATTGGCATTTTTTGCAACATTTTATACTTTTATACCTAACAATATTATATTTAAATAAATTTGTTGTTATATTCAAAATGTTTGTTTTAATTTAAAATGCTTAGCATGACTAATGAAATAGCAACAGAGCTTCAGGTGATATAGGATAACAGTCTCACGGTTATTTAACTTGGCGTGAACATCAATTTCTTCTCAATCCAACAATTGCTTTCGTTATATGCATATTCCTCTCCTGTTGCAGGTATACTTCATCCGACAATATCGTTGAGGTGAATAATAATAATCGGTTTCTAAAATTATGCAACTGGGTTCGAACTCGCGAGCTTTGGGTTAATAAAAGTCGGTGGTATATTACTTTGCCACTCTACCACCGAGTGACATACTCGTGTAGAGCAGACTCGTTCATTTTTATGATATTGTATCGTCATAATCTGTCAATGTGGACTACTTTCATCTTAGATCTGGGTTCCCAATTTTGTTGTAGTTTCGGTGATATCCGTTTTCTTCCCTTGGGACTGTAAAGCCAAGCAAAATCAACCTCTGCAAAAACCACGCTGACTGCCCTTTGCAATATTGATTCTTACTTCATTATGAATCCAGCTCATTATCCGTCTTAGATGGCTAGGTACTCATGCTGCGCGACTTGTTCGGTTTCTGGGAACCCTAACTAATATCACAGCAGGTGAATTTCCTATTGTATCTGCACTGTACTGCGATACCCCAACAAGAATAATGTATACATCGATCTCAGTTATTCTGGCTGGTATTGACTTCTTTCCACAGATTTACTTCCAGTGTCTGGTTAAACCTCTCTACCATTCCATCTGATTGTGGATGTAATGATGTGCTTCTACACAATCCGAGTGTAGATTTAGCGTTACTCCAAATCCGCAAATCCAATTGTTCACAAATGTGTCGGCTACTGTGGTCTTCCTGATTTACAATCGGATAGGATACCACCCACATTGCTCTAACATTGTATTGATGTACTCTTCCTTTCCCCCGAGCTTCCGGTCCCTTGCGGCAATTGACCCAATATAACCGATGTTTTATCTTATTCAAGGTTTTATGGATTCCAAAATGTGCTCCAGACCCTCCACCGGGTGTTTCTTGTAGCACTTCTCGTATTCGGTTAGCAGGTAGCGCAATTTGATATTTATTATTGTCACCGTTAACAGCTTCCCAGATTCTTATCGTATTCCGTCATCTTTTGTCAGCAAAGGCCACTGCGCCCAATAATTTTTACAGGGGCACCTTGAAATGCAATTTCGTTCCAATGCGGCTGCCTAAATTGTACCAGCCATTTCTTTACTAGCCCAATTGGCTCACCAGCCTCCCATCAGCCATTGACTGTGGAACAGTTTTTTACTCCTGTCACATTGCTTACACTGAACTGCACAAGGCATTCTTAAACTTACCCTTCGGAATCCTTAAACTACATCTACTATTTGAGTGCCGCATGATCTGTTCGAAGAGAATATACGCTTTCCCATACAAATATTTGTGGAAATGTTTAACACTGTCAACAGTTCTCTACGTGTTACACAATAACTTTTCTTTGGTTTAGAGGGGGATTGGCTATAATATGCGACAACTCGCTCTATGTCTTAATGCTTCTGTGACACCACTGCAACTATCCCTGTGTCGCTAGCATCCGTATCTGAAATGAATATCACACCGGCCAGCGGTGTCTTCAAATGCTTCTTGATCCTCTGAGTTCCGCACTAAAATGGTTTACTTTTTTATGTATGGCGATAGTGACTTCGTGCGACATCTGTGAAGTTTGGCATAAATCGTCGGTAGTATGAGCATAATCGTAGAAAACTTCTTAGGTTGCTAATATCCTTTGATGTAGGCCAATCCCAAATAGTTAACTTCTGCCCTGAACAGTCTGCATTTCGTTGCACTTAACTTCAATCCTGCCGCCTGGATCGCTTGTAGGTAGTATTTGTTTAAAATTGTTGACGTGTTCATCAATTGTGCGGCTTAGAACAATGATGTCATTCAAATAAACCAGCCACGTTTTCCAATTTAGGCCTCTTAGAACTTACTGCTTGGCATTGCCACAAATTGATAAAAACCGTTTCCTGGTACTTGCCTATATCTGCTTTTCAGACTCTTCAATTACTCCATCATGTTTGTTTTTTTAGTTAATTCGGCTGTCTCTCGCTGATTCGCTAGCGGCACTGGTCTCGGTGCTTGCCGGATTGGAGTATAGTTCTATGTTGCACAATATTAGTTTTCCTAATTCAGCATCGCATTAAGAACCAATACATCGGGTAATTTTCTTCTGCCTATGGTTTGGTGATCGATGACGTTGTCTCGATTGGCGCTTGGCAATATAGTTGATTCTCTCAGCTCTACCGAAGACCACACTTTTACGGATTACATTTATTGATGAACCCACGTTCAAAACACGTACTGCTACTTTCTGCTGGAATTTCACTAAGGTTCGCGCACACAGCAACCTGCTATTTTTGACATTTGTAGGCTCTACAATTCCTGAGAGAAAAGATGACTTTTTCGCACATCGGTGCAAGCAACTCTGTCTTCGACTATAACTTGCAACGCATTTTATTCACTTGTTTTTATTTGAAGGAACACCCCACATTTCATCATATTATAGCACCTGGTTATTGAAATCTACGACCATCTGGTATTTCTTCTGCATTCCGCCGAACGTTAATGGAAGGGTACACTCACTTTGATTATTGCAGATTCTGTTGCTGTTAGCAAGTTATAACGGACAGTATCATCTATCTGTTCTGGATCTAGAACGCACCACCGATGTCGAAGCTCCGGTATCCAGGATAACGGTGCATTCACGCTGTATCAATACGCCAATAACAGCGACACTTTTGTAATCCGCGTGAATAGAGTAGAATTAGTAACAATACAGAAAAGTTTAATAATTGGTTAGAAATATGTACCCCAAAAAATTCATGAATCTTCTTGTAATTGGTGAATATGCTGAGGTCAGCACCCGACTTTCTTTTACCACGAACATATACATAGATCTCGAATACGTCATTCTTGATTTCTAAAACGAGCTGTGTTGGAAGCACAGAAGGTACACAAGTTCATCAAATTTCGCAAGGATCTCCCAATTAATGGAAAAAGGTTAAGTATGAAGTTTGATTCCGAATAATAAATCCGTCTGGACTGAAGAGCTGCCAAATTTTGGAGAAATAAAGTTTTTTTCTTAGAATTCGTCATTTCCGGTAAAATTTAAAAACTGATCTGAACAAACTTTGTTTGAAATTTAATTTACAATCTTTTTAGTTTTATCATTTTTCGTAAAATGCTAAAGACTTCATAATATTAGCAAACAACGAAAAATCTCCTAGCCAAAAACCACTGGGATCTCTCAATTGGTGTGATACAATAAGTCCGTTTGGCTCTACAGAGACGAAATTTTTATTGAAAATTAGTTTTTTTTTGCCAAAATCACCGTTTTTGCATCCTTATGAAGTGAACCCAGAATATCATCCCAGAAAAATAATATCGAGTAACACTAAAACTGTAATGATATATCCCAGCCCAGAATTTAATATCGTTCAATCTCGTAAATTTTATTCTAGCCCAGAAATGGAATTCAAATTTAAATATTAAAAATTCTTTAAAAATAATAAAAATTTAAATTAAAAGAACTGGATTGATTTAGCACTGTGTAGCAAAGTGGTTCAGCTCGTTGATTCTGGGTAAAAACTGAAAATTTGTGACTGGATGCGTCAACACTGGACCAAGGCAGTGGCGATTTTCTAAAATAACGAAAGATTAATATTAAGTCAACACTAAACCTTTTGAAAGGTAATCATAGGTAAAGAACCAGCCTGGTCTGTCCAAATATATCGAAGGCTAGTCACGAACTGTACTCAATTCAAAACAAATTTGCACTAGCTGTGAACAGACGGTTTGAGTCAATGTGGTATCAAAATTTTATAATATTCAAAGGGGTTTGGCCTGGTATGTCTTGCTGCATCAGAGGCCAGTAGCGAAATGTAGTTTGCTCGACACTGACTCATACTGTTTAGCTCTAGTTTGGGCTAAAGGGATTCGGCCTGGTATGGCTTGGTGTTCAGTGGGCCGTAACAAAATGTATTATATACGACACGTGCTCGTATTGGCTAGTTCTCTGAAAGTTTGGATCAGTGTGGTATCATGTTTCCATAATATCCAAAGGAATACGGCCTAATATGTGTTGGTGCATCGATGACCAGTAACGAAGTGTACTTTGTTTGAAACGAGCTCGTACTGTTTAGTTCTAGTTTTAATTTCAAACTGGTGTGGATGTTGTGGCATAATTCGTTACTGACCTCTGATACATCAATCTCAATATTTAAAATTTCAATTCAATTTCTGAGGTAGAATAAAATTTCGAGATTGAACGAAATTACTATACTAAATTCTGGGCTGGGATATCATTTCAGTTTTAGATGATATTTTTTTGTTTTGCTTAAATTTTGGAAAGCTGATCTGGCCGGTTCTGTGGCAAATTTAATTTAGAATCGTTTGGTTCGTAGTTGTTTTTCTTGCAAATGAAATAATTTTCAGGATATTTGCAAAAATCGGGGAGTTCCTATGGATGCTATCATTTCCGGTGGTCCTATTTTGGTCAAAATCAATTTTTGGGAAAACCTGATTATGAAATTTCACCCGATCAGTCAATCTGTCTGTAGAGAAGCAACCACATTTAGTTAGCACGGCACCACGCACACAAACACAGACAAACACACAGAGATTTTTTAGAAACTACTTTATTTTTAATTTTAGCGATGTAGTGATTGGTAAATTTGCAAAAATCTCGAGGTCAACTTCTTTCATTAATGGCAATCAATGGCAATCATAAAACAATGTTTTCCCGATGTCTATTCCAATAAATTAAATGGTAGAGGTCAGGCAACAAAACAAACGTGTATGTGAACCGGTTACTTTTCCTTGCATGCTCTTCTTGTTCCGAATCCCTGGATTAGTACTTCTCATAATACTTCTACTAAATTAAATTTAATGCGGCAGCCGTTTTAACCGGTTTCGAAAAAAAAACTGGTTTTGATAACCAAAATATAGCCACTAAATGGCTAGCCAGTCGTCTTCGCAACCTAAAGGTGCCTCTGCAGGAGATGTTTCCAATGTCTGCTGCAACGGATTCAATGATAATTTAATAAACTATAATTTATATAATATAAACGCTGTTCTATGTGATAATCAGCTAAATATCCATTCTTGTATTAAGTTTGGTCATTTAAATGTTCGTAGCTTAGTAAAGCATTTTAATGAAGTTTGTATTATGTTAGACGTCCACAAATTTGACTTTCTTGCTTTAACTGAAATTTTTCTTTACAGTAAAATTACAAACCGGTCACTTCGCATTAATAACTACAAAATAATACGTTCTGATCGAGTGAATAATACACGATGGGGTGGGGTTTGCCTTTATTTCCGAGATACTTTAAAAATCAAGAAATTATTTGCTGGTGTATTTGGTAAAGTGGAAGTTTTAGCATCGGAAATTGAAGGATGCAGTGGTAAAATTCTTATTTTGATTATTTATAATCCACCACCAACTCGTTCTGATGATATTGATGATTTACAAATGATGAAATCTTTATTGGTTTCCTGCTGTAAATAATTTACTCGGTAAATTTTGTATATTTGGATTCCATTCGTGTACATCGCAAAACAAATGCTTTTCAGCTCCTTGGTTAAATGCTAATATTTTGAATTTAATTAAACGTAGAGGCCGTTCTTGCAAATCCTTCAAGATCCCTGGTTTACAGAATGACCTTGTATCATTAGAAATTTTGAAATTTAGAAAATTAGAAATAAAACAAACAATGCTATTAGGAAGGCTAAACAATTATTTTATTTTGGTAATGTTAATAATTCTAAAGTATTATGGAATAAATTAAAATCACAGCTATTGAGTTTTCTGCTGAACAGATTTTGATTGGGATCCGTAAATTAAGTGACTGTAAAGGTATTCTGCCTTTACCTCATTCTGAATACCAACAAATTCCGGTAACGATACTTTAGTATTTGATTGTGTAGATGAACCTATGGCGCTGAATGCGGTCCAAACTGTCAAATCGGATCCGATAGCATTTGATAAGCTAATTACGTCAGCTTGATTTGATAAGCTAGTTACGTTTTAAAAGAACTGAAAACTAAATATCCACCGGTAGTAAAGCCGTCTTCACTAACTGCACCAACTAAAATTAAAATTGGCAGCATGTCTAAAATTTTTGGCAGAATGCGGATACCAGAACGGTGTTGGTCAGGATCCTTTTGTTGGCATGGCAGAACCAACAGTTTCGGTTGTTCTATCGGAAGTGCTTAATATTTAGGAAACCACTTTATGTCCTAAATGAACGAAGATGAGAAAAATGAGGCAAGGTTATATTTTTTTTTCAAAGCACACAATACCTGATGTTTTATGTGTGTCGATGGTACGCACATTAAAATCTGTAAACCATCAAGTGATAATGCTCACCTTTTTTATAACCGCAAAGGATTTTTTAGTTTGAGTACCATGATAGTAAGAACTTACGAGTGGCATATTTTTTAATTTTTTATAGACTTCTGATATAAGCAGAGGATTCGGTATTTGGGTACTACGTATCCTGGTACTAGTCACGATTCCATTATTTGGGGAAACAGCGAGGCTTCTGAATATTTTAAAAGTGTATATAATACTGGGATAGAAACCAAAAATTACTCGGTACGAATTTTCATCTTACAAATTGTTTGTTGTGTTAATCTTTCAATAATTTGTTTAAAGCTGACGCAGGTACCCCTTGATTTATTACTCCTAAAAGTCACAGTTCTGGCCGTAATATTGTTGAGCGTACAATCGGGGTTTGGAAAAATTGGTGTAGATGCCTGCTTGCAGTAGCCAGACATTTACACTACACACCTGAAAAAGCTGTGAACATCTTTAATGTGGCAGCTGCTCTACATAATATTAGAATCCATTTTAATGTTCCAGATTATGATGAGCTAATTGAACGACAATTTCAACCAAATTTTATTGAACTTTTAGGATGATATTAAAAATTTCATTGTTTTAAACTTTTAAAAAGTAAAGACTTCATGGCTATGATCACTATAATGCTTAAAATTACTCCTTATATCTAACTCAGTTTTTTTAACTCAATTTATAAGAGTTGCTGTTTTAATTTTTTTTTCAAGTGCTTTATGGTCTTTTGATGATCACTAATTTTGACCAGTGCCCTGTATATTTTTTCTTTTTGGTTTGAGTTTCCTTCCTCAATTTTTTCATTTTGCGCTTTAATATCGTTGAACAATTTTTTCTGAATGTTTATTTGGTTTTCTAACAGCCTTAACTGTTTGGGCCCTTTATTCTGAACAACTTTAGTAGGTCTTTCCATACCAATGCTGTCATTTATTTGGATTTCGGCCCCTTCTTCATGTAACAGCGATTCCTCTATATTATTAGTTGTTACTGTTAGCAAATTATATTCAGACGTCGTACTTACATTTGGCATCGTTGGAATTAAAAGGTCGCTTGCGATTAACCCCGAACTTATTGACTTTTGCCACACCTTCTACACAATTTCTATGGCATTGGTATCACTTCTTCCTCCTCAACGTCAATATCCTCGAATCTCACGTTTATTATGCGCTAATTTTTTCCATAAGGTTCATTTAACATCACTCCAAACCTGAAATTCAAAATTAAAACATTTATTTGACTTGAGAAAATCTCCTAACCTTGTTCCAGTCCGCAATTTCTTTCATCGGTGGTTCCAGCGAATTTAATTCATCGCAATTGTTTTGCCAAAACTGTTGAACGGTCTCATGATTTCCTTTTGTATAGTTCCTTGCTATATTCGGATGCGTTTGCATCATTCGAACCATTTGTAAAGAATTTTATTTTTAAAATTATTTTGTTTATAATTGATAGTTTAATTAAACTAGAGACACCCGCAGTAAATTTGATGCGTATTTGTAATGACAATTTTTGAATGGAGTGGGAGTCACGCGCGGATTGAATAGTACCAATTTTTCGCGCTGCGTTACCGTCATTCGATCACTTTTCATTCGACGAATTAAATAATACGTCAAACGTTAAATCCGAATAAAATTCTCTCCGCAGTCAATCCGGCGAGCTGTATAATAGGCACCAATATCTTGCGATAAACTTTCTATTTGTCTTTTTAGGTTGATTAATATATTTTGCATTTCAGAGTTTTCATTTTCTAAGTTTTCATTTTGTTTAGCTAAGATGACTAAATCTGTTTGTTCTTTAGTGTCGATAGGTCCACCTGGTCTTTCTGTGAGTTTCGGTGGCTTAATTAGATTGTAGTTTACGGTTAAGTTTAGCGGTGTGTCCACATCTTTATTGTCCATTGTGTTTTCATAATCCTTGTTGTTTATGCACTTTTTGCTCTTTACACTTAACTGTATCACTAACTTTGATATTAAGTACAGAATCTCACACAAAAAAAAATTGTTTTTCCTCACGAAACCTGGGACCCTTTATTAAAGGCAACTCCAGTATAGGATGGGCCAAATATTTTTTTTTTTTATGCAATAAAACAAAAAGTTCCCAATATTTTTTCAAATTTATTTTTTCATTGTAAAGAACAATCCTTCCGAATAATTATGGAATACTATTTTATTCATATGACTGCGTCAGCTGGCCTTGACATACACCATACGGTCGGTCCAATTTTTGAGCACATTTTCGATGGTCTGCGGCATTATGTTGTAACGCCATCCGCTACAGTCGGCTAACGTTAGCAAGAAAAAATAATAATAAGGTATTTTTTTATTTAGCCAGAACCCGCAATAATATCCGCCGCTAGCTCAGTGGTGGAGGAAATTGTGCGGTCGTGGGTGTTGTGCTCTGGCTGAGCGGTTACGCAAAATAAAAAAAAAATAAAAAAATTAATGACAGGAAACTCTCTGACTCTGACCCACTTACCTCATTCGGTCACTTCGCCGTAGTTCCTCGTTCCTCACTCACTCATAAGGCTTTTCAAAATTAAAACCTTAAAATTTAGTTAAATAACTAAAAAAATGAAAGTTCAATAATATTACAAAAAGGTGTAATTTTAATTTTGAGAGCATTAATTTAGTCAAGAACAAAAGTATTCGTTAAGTAACATTGTTTTAAATTGGTTAATTATGAAAACAAAAAAAAAAAACATCGCACTCAAACGGTAGACAAAAAAACGCCTATATATAGGTATATGAAAAGTTACCTGGCTCCTCGAACGAAGAAAAAAGCGCTCTTTCCTGCATCCGGGGCGCGGCACCTGCATTCAAACTGAATGATTAATCAATCCAAAACAAAGAAAATGTCACTAGGCAATACTTAAATTTGAATTAAGGTAGAATTACAACAAAAAAACATTTCAATTGAAGAGAAAAACAAATAAAGAAATAACTCTATAAATAATAAGAAGTAATAATAAGAAAAAATACAAAAAAAACTCAGCCTCCTCAAAAAAACAAATCCTGTCCGAAACACGCCCGCCGTCCGCTCGACCTCGCCGCCTGCCGCTACGCGTCCTCGCCCTCGACTTTAACAAATGCTCAATTGACACCAAATGATTCCGGATACCGACGATAACGAAAATCGCCGACAAAAATCACCCGCTATTGTATGGGCAGTTACGCGAATCTCATGTACTCTACCCCTGCACGCACCCCGAATTGATAGGATTTTAATCAATTGATTATCCCCCCCATACCATCTGGGGTAGCTCGAATATAAATGACAGGGGTGAGTTACTTTTTGATTTTCTCTTAAGAACTAACCTCACTATTAGCAATATAGGCCAGGAACCCACCTTTATTATTAGTAATATACAACAAGAGGTTCTGGATATTACTCTGGTCTCCGAATTTATTTCACCGATGATCAGGGAATGGAAGGTGGCGAAGGAGCATTCCTTCTCCGACCATCGATACTTAACGTTTAAACTTAATCCCAACATTACAAAACAATACGTGTTCAGAAACCCCCGGAGGACAGTATGGCATGTATATAGGGAGGTATTGGAGGGCATCATTCCATCCAGAGTTCCAGGACTCTCCGACACGGGAAGTGAACTGGATTCAATAGTGGACACTCTAACTAGGGCTTGCAATACCTCTATGAGGGTAGCCTGACCTTTAACAAAGCTTAGAGGGAAGCGAAAACCTGTTTGGTGGAACCCGGCACTTGTGGAGTGCCGGAAGGTCTGTGGGTCTGCCTTTAATAGAGCGAAAAGATCTAGAAACAGTCAAGACTGGGACTTCTATAAGAAAAGCCTCAGAGTGTACAAAAGGGAAATAAGGAAGGCGCAAAGAAATTCGTGGAGGTGCTTCTGTGAGAGAATGGAAGGAGTCTCGGAAACTTCGCGCTTAAGAAAAATTATGTCTATCTGTTAAAAACGGATGGCGAATGGACGGTTTCTAGTGAAGAGACACTTGATCTCTTGATGGAAACACACTTCCCGGGAAGTGAGGACATGACGACTGAAAATCCTCTGGATGACCGTGGGTCAGGGGATCACAGCGGAGTCCAACCGTTGTGTACAGAGGCTATTTTGAACACGCAAAAGCTAAAATGGGCCATTAATGGGTTCAAGCCGTTTAAGTCAGCTGGTCCGGATGGGATTGTACCAGCAGAAATTCAGAAAAACTCGGAGATCTTGCTTCCCTGGCTGGAAGTTATCTTCAAAGGGTGTCTGAAGCTGGGGTACACTCCCAAGAAATGGAGGAAGGCTAGGGTGATATTCATCCCGAAGGCGGGAAGAAGCTCGCACAGCAACCCTAAGGACCTTAGACCTATATCTTTGTCATCTTTTCTGCTGAAAATCATGGAAAGGATGCTGGATGTATATATTCGTTCGAAAATTGGACCCAGTAACTGGGCTCAGTCGCAACATGCATATCATAAGGGTAAGTCCGTGGATACGGCATTACATACCCTGGTTCGGGGAATGGAGAAGTCACTGGATTTTCAGGAATTCTCGCTGGTTGCGTTTATCGATTTCGAGGGCGCATTCAATAACGTAAAGATGGAAGCAATTTTGGAAGGATTGCTGCCACCTGAGATTGTAGACCCTGTAACCAGGCTAATTACTCATATGCTGAGTAGCAAAAGAGTCATAGCAGGGATGGGGGAAGTTTCCGTCAGAAGTCGGGTCGTTCGGGGAACCCCTCAGGGAGGGGTCCTCTCCCCCCTTCTCTGGAACTTAGTAATCAATGGACTACTATTGGTACTGGAGAGAGAAGGGATAGGTGTGGTTGCTTATGCCGATGATGTGGCGATAGCTGTCTCGGGAAAGCGCCTGGGAACAATCAGGGATATGGTGCAAAATGCGTTGTCAATCACTGCGGGTTGGGCCAGCAGATGTGGATTGGGGATTAACCCATCAAAAACAGAGCTGGTCCTTTTCACTAGGAGATACAAAATTCCGGCAATGGTTCCACCGAGCCTGAATGGTACTACGCTGGTCCTTACTGATAAGGCGAGATTCCTAGGGATTCTCCTGGACAGTAAGCTCAGTTGGAAGCCAAACACGATGAAAAGAGTAAAGAAGGCCACTGTGGTACTCTACTCTTGTAAAAACGCCATTGGAAGGAAATGGGGCCTCAAACCGGAGCTGGTGCACTGGCTTTTTTTTTTTCGTCTACCTGATTACTGCAGCGTGTACCAGGCTGAAGTTATAGCGATTGAAGAGGTCATGAACTGGTTGAAGCATAATTGGATATCGTGCATTGATATCACTATTTATGTGGACAGTCGGGCGGCCATTCTTTCGCTGGATTCGGTTTCGCTGTCGTCAAGGGTAGCGTTGGATTTTCACGCATCTCTTAACAAGATGAGTGAACATTTCAATATCCAGTTGGTCTGGGTTCCGGGTCACTCTGACGTTGAGGGGAATTGCAGGGCAGACGAGTTAGCAAGGTACGGTACAACTCGCCAACTGGAATCAGGGAGAGAATGTTTAGGGAGACCTATGTCTATGCTGAAAACGGCAAGCCATAGGAAAGCAGTTGCCTTGGCGAATGCTAGGTGGCTTGAGAGTCCAACCGGTAGGATAGCGAACTTGAAGCGCTCTAAGATCTTAATCACACTAGGGAAGCGTGATTTAGGTAGAATTGTAAGGGTACTTACCGGACACTGCCTTTTCGGAGATCATGCGAGAAGGCTGGGTCTAGATTCAAATGATTTCTGCAGAAGCTGCAGGGACGAGGAGGAGGAGACTCTTCTTCACTTTCTATGCTCATGCCCTGCGCTAGCTGGCAGAAGACATGATCACTTGGGCAAATACACCATGGACAGCCTCTCTGATCTCGAAAGCTGCAATGTGCGAGATCTTTTACGCTATATTAATAGCACTAAATGGGTTTAAGGAGTTTGATGATGTCGGATCCTGTGGTATCACAATCGGCCATAACTGGCCTAAGTGTGCGATGGCAGCCACTGAAACCTAACCTAACCTAACCTAATCAATTGATCTTGTGGTAGAATGTTCCATCTTAACTGCGCAGATCTCTTTGATAAATTGTAAATATAACCAATGTAATGACGAACACGGTTTTTCATTTTTCCAACTGCTTATGTGTCGTTCAATATATTCTTAGATCAATATAAACTATGACTTGATCTTTTTTTAACTGCACCTCAAATACACACTTTGCAGGTTTAGCGGGGCTTATTTCTCACTGATTCGACATAAGCAGTTCACAAACGCAAACTTTTATTTTATTAATTTGCACTTGAGTGTATAATAGTTCAAATATTTTGTTTTATCTTTTAACTGCCAACTTTTTACTCCTTGAATACTATGAAGTACTTCTTAAAAAAAAAATTATAATAGAATTTTCCACTGTACAATGCATGCTAGCAAGTCCATGCACCAGAAGGTTAATCATATATACTGCCTTATCCTCCAAGAAAAATTGTTTTTTGCTTGTTCTCTACCAGAAAAAAAACCAAAAAAAAATTTCGGTATCTACAATCCAAAAAAAAATATCGTATGATTTTGCGGACAACAATACTGCAAGACATAGACATTAAACTAAACCGCCCAAAGCATACTATAACAATGACAAGCATACTATAACAAGCGATCCGAAAACGCATTGGATGGTCTCTTTACTTCAATTCCTGAACCAATTGAACTGTATACGGTGTCATACCAAGGTCTTTATGCAGAATTCGTCGCAATGTTGTGCGTGAAATGTTTAATTCTTGAGCACGGTGACGAGTTGACGTTCCCGGTGACTCACGCACATTCTCGGCAACAGCATCAACATTTTCGGGTGTACGCTTGGTTGGCTGCTTGGTTCGGGTTGGTTTATTAATTAGCAAGCCTGTTTCTTTAACTTTATTCACAAAATAGCGCACATATGGAGCACCTGGCGCTTCGTTTCTTCCGAAAACCGCACGCAATTTTCGCACACATTCTGCAACATAACTATGATTTTCGAAGTAATGTTTCAACATTTCCCAGCGTTGTCCAAGCGAATACACAACCATTTTCGTTCAGCGGAAGGATAAAACTAACTTTCTGTCAAATCAGAAGTGACATAACCGTTACCATACTCAAAATAACCGCTAGTTAAAAAAAAAAGTTAGATGGCCCACCCTGTATATTTTGATTAAATTTTTAATTTATATATTGATGTAATTTCTTTATAAAAACAAAAATTAAATAACGGTATAATTTATATTGATCACAATTATTTTTTGATGTTGACTGTTGAACGATCCAATTTGTTCCTTCAACAACTTATTGAAACATAACACGTAAGAAGTGTAAAATTTTCCCAATAATTTACAACTCACACATTTAATTTTAATATTTTTATTTTAATAGTTGTTTTTTTTTTTATTATATTCAGATAAATAAATAATTTTAAATTTTTTGTATTTTTAATAAAAAAGAAAAAAATAGTAAATTTTTATTACAGCATTAAATTAATAAAGAATTTGTCAACTAATAAAATTTTTGTATATTTACAGTTTCTGTTGTTACATAATAACCACTAATAACTAACAAAAAAATAACAACTAATAATACAAATTATAAACTATATATAAAATTCTAATTATAGGAAACTCAGTTTTTTGTTTAATTATAACTTAATTATTGTTTTTCATACTAATTATTTACAAATTAAAATAAAATGTTGAAAATAAGAAAATTTTATAAAAAACAGAAATTGTTTTTAATTATTTCAAATAGTAAAATAAATAGTTCATTACATGTATTACATATTTAATTTTATATTTTATTTTTTTTAATTAGGTAGGTTTATAATGGTTGAAGTTTATTAATTATTTATTAGTTCATTCTGGTTCGGTTATATAATTTTATTTTGGATATGATAATTAATTAGTAATATATAATTTTATTTATTTAATTAAGTTGGGATAATATGAATTTAAAAATTAGGTTACTTAATTAGTGTGAAAGCTACCAAAGTTTAATAATTTGTTTACCTGTTTACTATATCCGGTTAGAGTCCTGAGCTTTGCCTCTATAATTAATATGTATCCTGCTATTATTATAAATTAAGAAGAAAATCTATAAATTTGGCAAGAAAGCTTTATAAACTTTATATAAAAAAATCTAGTATTTTTGGTTTTATTAGTTACGCTATTTTAATTAAGAGTTAGAAAGCTTGATTGGCTTACGATTTATAATGTCTACTTATGTAAGATTACACGCTTAACACCTATTTATACCGGATTCTATTTCTAAATAAAATTTGTTTGTGTTTTTTTTTATAAAGCTCAGGACGCGCACTGTATTTGTATTACGGACTATTCAAATTTTTCACTAGATTCCCATCGACTGGTTTTGAATTTAAACTTGAGCAGCTACTATTTAATGAACTATTACCTGATGAATTACCGTTAGTTATTATTTTATTATTATTTGTTTTATTATTTATTAAGTTATTTTTATTATTATTATTTATTATGTAATTAGTATATTGTGTTCGTACAAGGGTTGGAATTTTTTTGGATGGTGACACTTGAGTACTATTGCAATTACCATTACCATTAATATTCAATTTTAATAAGTTTTTACTATTATTTTGAAGCGTTGTGGCTGTTACTGTATCACTATTGTTACCATTGCAGGCCTCATATAATTTTTTTGTTGGGTACACATTTCCAATTTGGGTTGTACGAACGGTTTTTACTGGATTTGCGGTTCTGGTTGGTGATGGTAGTAGCGATGATAATGCTGTTGTTGATGATGATAGAGTGGTTTTTATCGATGTTACACCGCCGCCATTCATATGATTACTATTTAATTGTTTTTTTAAATTACTATTTGATAAATTTTTTATATTTTGTTGATGATTTTTTGTATTATTTTGAGTTTTTTCTTCACATCTGCAATAGAGAAAGTAGAAATGGAATTAGATTGAAATATTTTCAATGTTTTTACTAAACTAAAACTAAATTTCATGCAAACGAACATAATTTGTTGTTTGGCTTAGTTCATGCATAAAAATACTAAGCCAATGAATTGTAGTATGCCATGCAAAATTTCCAAAACACTTTGTTAGTAACTGCTGTAATATTGAAGCATTTCTAAATTAGTATATTTTGCATGCATTTGGTAAATCTACGTTTTTTTTCTTTTTCGTGATTGCGATTTGCTCAATCAAAAAATTTAACAATGTGGGTTGAAAACAATTAAAACTAAACATTTAGTTCAGACAGTTTTATAAGCTTCAGCTGTAAAGGAAACGATTAATTACAAACTCCTCCCGAATTTAAATGTGTTGTAGAATGTGCATAATCGCAGATTTGGAACCACCTTACAAATTGAGCAAGTTAAGACAATATGTGAAAAGTGGGGAAGTCCCTATGGTAGCTGGTGCTTACACTGGTGGATATGAGCTCTGAACCCAAGCGGCGGTATGACAGTCCATGTCGTTTAGTTGGGACATACGTGAATCGTCTACCCGATCTGCCTGATTCAGCGCCTGATACATTGCGAGCATTGTCAGTCCTGAATTTACCAACGAATAAGTGGGACGCGATAACTTATCCCATTCTATTATGAAAACTGCCAAAGGCTGCAAGCAGTCAATGGACAATGAGCCTTTCGGATGAAGCATTGCCGAAACTGGATGATATGCTTGTATAATACTGTGGGCAAAAGATACTAAGACTTTGTTCATAATTTTAAAATTCTTTATTTATTTCTCCAAATCTATTTCGTCCCCCTTAAAGTAATCCCCCGGCCTCAATACACTTGTGCCAACGTTTTTTCCAATCCTCGAAACAGTTGTTAAAGTCAATTTCCGGAATAGCATCCAATGCACGTAGCGATTCACGTTTAATGTCTTTACGTTTAATTGATTCAAAACGGTTTCCTCGGAGCGGTTGTTTGAGTTTGCTGAACAGCCAGAAGTCACACGGAGCTAAATCAGGCGAATACAGTGGTTGCAGAACGATATGGGTGGAATTTTTGGCAAAAAATTACGTAAAACCCATGCAGTATGAGAAGGTGCATTATCGTGGTGGAAAAACCAAGAGTTGTCGACCCATAATTCCGGCCTCTTTTTACGAATAGCTTGGCACAAACGACGCATAACACTCAAATAGTATTCCTTGTTGACAGTTTGGCCGGTCGGGAGGAATTCGGAGTGCACCACACCTCGATAATCGAAGAAAACTGTCAACATCACCTTGATTTTTGACTTGCTTTGACGTGGTGTTTTCGGCTTCAGCTCACCTTTGGCACGATATTCGGCCGATTGATCGTCTGTTTCTGGGTCGTAAGCATAGATCCAAGACTCATCGCCAGTCAGAAAGCATTGTTTCAAAGACGTCAACGCGACGCTGTTTTTCCAAAAAATTTAGTGATTTTGGAACCAATCGTGCTTTCACTTTTCTTAGGACCAAATAATCTTTCAAAATGGTTTTCACTGATCCTTCTGATATTTCAACGATGCCAGTAAGGTTTCTGACTGTTAATCGTCGATTTTCGAGCACCAATTATATTTAGTACTTCGAGAGACGGGAATTGAATATGCCTTCAACGACTCCTCGGACAGATGTACAACAAAACATTGGAGGACGTCCATTTCAGCGAGGGATTCACCCAAATGTGGCTGCGACAAATCCACCACAGCACTCCGCTTCAAATCGAGCATCGCCTGCAGCACCCGTTTCTCCACGTTGCTCGGGCCCACATCGCATTTATAGTAGCCAAATTTTCAGTAATATGAGTTTACCACAGCGCTGGGAGGCAGTGAAAGGCCCCAAGTCATGCTTCAACTGTTTGAACCCCCATCATACTCAAACTGAATGTTCGTCCGACATGTGTGCACTTTGCCGGCAGAAGCATAACACTTTATTATGTAAGGCGACATCAGAGAGAACTGCTGTTCACCAACAATCATCTCAGGCATTATTTCGAGCTGGAAGTCATTCGACGCCTGGCCTGTCATCAGGTAAACCATGTGTGATCTTTGATTAAAACGCATGACTGACCAACCACATGTAGTCCTTCATCATCCAAGTCACCTATGCAGAATACTTTCTGACCTCGGATCTCAGGTGAGTTTCATCACTCAATCAGAGTTTAATAATTTGAATGTTCATGGAAACCGATGTGAAGTAGACATCGAAGGGATCGGCGCATCAACAAATACCTACAGCCGTGGTCAAACGACGCTTATCATGCGCTCTACGATAGAGGCTGACTTCGAATTGCAATTTGATTGTTGGAAACATTTGCATTCACTGCAGCTTGCTGATCGGGGATTTACGAAGCCAGAGCCGATAAATCTCTTAATCGGTGCGATATTTGGGGAAATATAATTCGAAATGGAATTGTCACTGGCCAGCGCCACGAGCCATGTGCAATACGTACGCATTTAGGATGGGTTGTATTTAAGCCTGTCATAACTAATCCATCTGTCGATCGACCACTGCACACATTTACGAGATCGGTCTTCATTGGAACAGTCATCGTAACCGCAAAAATATTCATTCAAGTTTTATGGCGTGAGAAACTTGATTGGGATATACCCCTACCGGATGAACTACGAACGCATTGGCTGACTTTTCAAAACAGTTTACAGCAATTGGCACAGATCCTTGTTCCGCGTTGGCTTGCTGTGAAACCGGTTGCGACGATAACGCTTCATGGGGTCTGTGATGCAACCAGCAAGGCATATGCATATGCTCCTTGTAACGGTGATCAATAATATGCGAACCGCACTAATCCTAAAGGTGCGGACTACACTTTACGGAGTGGGTCAAGCATTCTCTTATGCTGGCTGCGTATACCAGCGATGATTTTGAAGCACTACGTTTCAAATCGGGTGGGTTACATCCAGCAACATTCCGACGCCCTTCGAAGGCGGCACGTTCGCACAGAACACAATCCAGCAGATTGTGCTAGTCGCGAAACATTCCCCTCTGCACTAGAAGGGCATTCACTATATGGTGGAAAAGTCCTCCATGGTTGTACAACGAAACGAAACCGTTCAAAGTATTTCTCAGTACAAAACCCAGGTGGAAGAATAATACATGCATCAACGGTGGAGGTCAGATACCTCTCATCGAGCGATTTGGCACCTTACAAAAATGGTTACATACAACGGCACTCATATTACGTTTTCGAGCAGCTGGGCGAAAATATTGGCGAACAAAGTTCACAAAGTTCATAACGCATACCTTACTGAAATTAATTCGTTTAAATCTCGTTGTAGTATTGATGCATCCAGCAAATTGCTTACACTTAATCCAATTTTTGGATGCCACGGAGATTCTACGTGTCGGCGGACAGTTGACTCACGCTGTTATTCGATACGATCAGCGTAATCCGATGATTTTACCGAACGAATGTTTATTGGCTCGGTTGCTTATTAATCACGCGCACACTGTCACATTACACGGTGGTATACAAGAAATGCTACAATATCTGCGAAGACGATTCTGGATTATTGATGCTCGTGCATTGGTAAAAACCATCAGCTTTTTATTTGCAAGCAACATCAGCGAACTATGTCGCAGCAGATGGCATCATTGTCCCGTTTACGTGTTCTGATAGCCACACTATTCACAAATACTAAGCTAGATTACTGCGGTCCATTTAATGTCAGATTGGGCGGTCGACGTGCAACCACCACAACAAACATCCGTAGTAATATTTATTTGTATGACCACCAGGGCCGTACACACAGAGGTTGCCAAAGATCATTCAGTAGCCGACGCGGGTACTGTACAACACTTTACAGGTGTCGGTGCAAATCGGCCAATGCAACGCGATCTTCGTGAATGGAATAATACCGATGCTGAACAACACATAGCGGATGCTCGTGTCAAATAGAAATTCATCGCTCCTGCGATGCTAACATGGTGGCCTCTGAGAGGCAGCGGTCCGATTTGCTAAGAAACATGTAATGCGGATCATCGGCAATCAACCTATTCAATATCACCAATTGAACGCGCTTTTAATACGGATCGAAGCATGTCTTAATCCATAACGGCACGACCTGAGCCAATAGTTCCAGAAGTGCCAAAAAATCGTCTTAAATATTGGCGGCGACTACAACGAATGTACCAACAGTTCATGAAACGCTGGAAACAAGATTACTTTACTTTGCTAAAGACACGTAGTAAGTGGGCACGGGCCGAGCCTAATCTACAAATTGATGATATCGTTATCATTTAGCATGATAATTTACCAAAACGCAATTAACTGAAAAGAACAGTTTACTGAAAAATATAACTCATTAAAACGACAATTCATCGAAACCCACGATTTACTGTAATAATCGATTCACCGAACACGACAATTCATTGAAAACGACAATTCACCGGAAGCAATAATTCACTGAAAAAAACAATTCACCGAGAACTAAACAATTTTCTGAAAGTTTATCATGGTTTGTATTTTGTATTACATTTCATGTGAACGAGGTTGATACAAATTTAAGAAAAGGGCAAAAGTTCCTATTTCAGGAAAATTCATTAAAGAGGTCCTCTGTTTTTGCAAGAATTGGTTTTTTTCTTTCCCTAGGGTTATTTTCATCATTTCTCGAGGTTAAGATCAGTTTATATGCTGATGATTAAATTCGAATACTGGAAGCAGCTTTAGATAATTTAAAGTTCTAGAACTAAGTCATTTCACAACTGATGTCACTGTCATTTTCCCAATTAAAGGAAAAAATTAACTCTTCCCGCAAATGTTGTTTAGTTATCACAAAATTCGACTTATTCAACACCGTAAAAAACACGTTTTCTATAAAACTGAAAGCAATACAAACTGAATGTTAACGGCAGATGTCTAATCTATCTGAAGCAACGGAAATTACCTGTCACTATACAAAATTTATTATAATGAGAGTCACGTTTTGAAAACGAACCGAATTAATTTATATTCCCAATAATATAAAAACTTAGATTCAATCTTTTCAAATTGGTGACAAAAATCGAGCTCTCCACTTTGAAATGGTTCCATTTAACAAATAAATTTGTAAACAAATTTAGGTAAATTACTTTAAATTGTTGCGGATCAATATGAAACTAACATACCGCCCCGTTTGAACCACCGTGTTCAATAGAAAACATCCCTATAAATCATTTATCATTATGATATTCTCTCATAAATTCGCAGTACAACCTTTTAAACTCAGACTCCTGGTTAAATCGTTTTTCCACTCCTTGTAATCTTCGTATCGCAATCTACATAGTTTCGCCCAATTGTTTCGGTGTTTGCTTAAATGGTAATTGTACCACGAAGCGCCCATCTTCATCTAATTTGGTTGTCGTAATCAATTTTTGTTCCCAAATAGCTTCCTCTTCACAAAATTGTGCGTTTACTGCTGCCACCTCTTCTTTTCCAAAATTGGCGTAACGTCTAATCAACATCCATTATTTTGCTAACATCTGTAGTTACCGCCATTGAAACATACTCTTGACATGTTGATTCATTCGTTTGACCAGATACAATCCACCCAAAAATAATTTTTCTGTAAAACTAATGAAGAATCGTATAACTTCATTTGACCTGCTTCCAAACAGCGGAAGAAATGGTTATCGCCGATAAGTATGTTAATTTCACGACTGATATGAAATGCAGGATCCGCCAGCTCAATGTTATTTGGTAATCTTATGTTGTCCCGTCAAATGTCATAAACTGATAACAAGCACGTACTTTTTTGAAGAAACAGCGCGTTTATTTCATATTCAATCTTACTGGTTTTCAGAATTAATTTGATTTTACCTTTGGTCGCCCCAACACGCGTATTTCCTATTCCGCTCACTGTGATTCTCGAATTAAACTTCCGCAAATTAAGCTTTTGCACGCAATCTTCGGTGTTAAAGCTCACTTGGGACCCAGAATCCAGCAAAGCTCTGCAGTAAATTATTTATCCATCTAGATTTAGTACACCAACTATCACTGTTGGTAAAATTGGTTAGTTTTGCATCTTTAAACCCGGAATAGGTATGGGTGACCCCGTTGGGTGACTTTGAACCTTCTTTTCATCGAAGTGAAGTAAAGTGTGATGCTTGCTGATGGTCATTGTGAAACTGGATGTTTAGCACTTAAACAGTTGTAACAGCAATTTGTATTTTGAATAAATTCCTTTCTTTTAACTTCGTCCGTGGTATTTTGAACTCGAATGTTGCTGGTTTGTAGCTAGATGCCTACGAACATTACTTCTTAAAATGCGCTTTTGTGGTGCAGAAACGTTTCAAGTGGGGAGATACGTTTATCCAAAAACTTAAAAAAATCAGCAATTGATGGATGCTCCGTTTTGAATAGTTAGCCCAGGGTAAATCAGTTTTTTCGTGAAATTTTTTTTACAACAAATAAATAAACCAAGGGTCACGAGCCTCCGCTTTATCTCCTAAGGCGGCTAACCCACGCAATACCTCGTCGGACACGTCGCGCAATTTACGTCAACTGGTTAAATTATTGCATTGAACAGTCGGCTGCTCCATAAACGACTTGATATATGAATGGATTATATAATTTGCCGTTATTATACCGCTGTCAACTTATTGAAGGTGCCACGATAACTACTCTCCGTGACTCGAAAGTGTATAATGATGCCGCTTCACATCATAATAATCCTTTAAGATATTGGAATTTTTCCACTCCAGATAAATTTGAATCGTGAATCGTTGTGCAAAACATGTCAAACAATGATGACCAATCAGCATAGTTGGCGTCCAATATTGGACGCATTCGTTGTTAAATTAAATGTATGATTTATTTGCGGTTCTCCTAAATGATTATTCCGAATACTACGCTTTAGCAAGACTGCTGCCTCGTAGTAATAATCTTCAATGGTGGAGTCTGCCTCTTCAGTTTCATTAACGTCGGCTATTTGTATTTCGATACTGCTTAAATTTTCATGTATTTCTCGACCTGGTCGAGACGCACACTTAATTGCTCCAATGTTGTATTTTCGTTAACCGCCCGTGTGAATTCAATAATTCGTAGCAATTTATTTTTGTTCATAGTTCTTTGTCTTTTTAGCGCGGAAACATCTCGATCTGCCATCTTGCTTCACGCTCGATTCACGAATTTCACTTAAGTTGCACTTTATAATTCACTTTAATCATTGCCTATATAACAAAATTTGTCCACGATCCGGCTCGAAGGACCACTCGCCAACAAGTTTCTAAAACAGAGGCCAAGAAAACCCGATGATGCTTAATTTATTATACAAAAAAATGGACTAGAATAATTACATAAGGTAACATGTAAACATAAAATCCATCGAGATCTGATTTATCCTTAATCTACGTTATCAATAAATTTGACAGATGGTACTTGTGTAAACAAATTTATGTAAATTAACAGAAATAATAATTTTCAAAATTGGTATTGCCAACATTCTCTACATTGTAAACGCCACTTATTTAGTTATCTACATACATTGTTTACATGTGTAAAATATTAATTAACTACACGGAGACAATATGGCACAACAATGGTCGGCGATTGACAATTTATTTTTTCTTAATTTTACTCTGTTCGAACTGTTTCGAGAAAACTTTGCTAAAAGGATTTTTTTTTTTGTTAAAAAGAGTAGATACGGAACCAGCAAACGATTGAGATGCAACCTGCTCATAAATAACAGTTTAGGTGGTACTCTGGTAAGACAAGGGTCCCTTTGGAACTTATTCGGTTCGAAAAAGACCGTTATACTGTGTCATATTGCTGCGTTATGTTGCAAATTACTTAAGTTTGAGCGAAGAAAATGTTAATGAGGTATAAGTTATGAACTCATTGTATGATGTAACCTGCGATCGAAAAAGGAAAAAACTCTATTTATAATAAAGAATTTAAAACTCTTCTCTTGCAGAACTTCTAGAATGCCCACCTCGAAATTCAACTTACTTTTATGAATTGTATAATGAATATGAATCTGAATCTGTACCAAATGAAATATTGAAATTCACACTCTTACTGTTAATTCTGCAACCACCCGCACACGTAGCACATATTATATTAGCACATTAAACAAAAGCATAGAAATAACATACTAAATAACAAAATAACCTATCTAACTAAATTCTAATTAAAATTTTAATTAACTAATACACATGAATTCCTACAAACATTTGTTTACCTCACTCATCTACAGGAGCGCAGCATGAAATTAAAACATAAATTTGTTTTTATAAAATCAAAATTAGTCCAAGTACCAACATTAAACAAAAATGAAACAAACGAAACAAAACAAAAAGCTTTAATCAATATTTTATGTAAATAATTACTTAATTAACATATGAAACAAAAAACGATTTTTTTTATATTTTTAATTTTAGATTTATTTATATTTTTCAAAAATATATATATTTTCATATTCCCTAATTTCATATTTTGTTTATTAATTTATTTAGTTAAACAAGTACAGTTTGAAACATTACAATTAGACATTTTGATTTTATAAAAACAATTTTCAAATTTGATTTGTAATAATAAAATTTGTATAAGTGTAAAAAGCATGCAAAAAGTTGAACTTTTTGGTTAACAAAATCATAACAATAAATTTATATTTTTTGAAATTTTAATAACATTATTATATAATAAATATATGTATTTGTATAAATAAATATAGAGAGAAAGAGAAAGAAAATAAATTATTTGTTACGTGTATAAATTCATGTTGAGCTTTTTATGTTCGTTCGATCCCAAAATATAATTCATAATGCACTTCATAAATACGGTTGTTAGCGGGTGTGCACCAAAATGTAATTTACATCAAGTTAACACGAACATTTCGGTATAAAGCTTGGTAATCAGCCCCCGTTTTATATTTATGGCAATAAAAATCGTTTGAACATAAAAAATTACTTTCGAATCGATTTCACTAATAAATTCTATTAAAAAATACTCGTATAACAAATTGGTATAATTCTTGGAAAAGGGAAATACTCTATTTTAATTTTTTGTTTTGTTATCACAAGAACCGAAAAATAAATTTCCACAATTTTTTTTATTTGGTTTTTTAACAATTTGATCCAACTAATGTAGCGACGACACGCAATATTCAAATTTATGTAACCTAAAGGCATTCCACCACATTTCTAGTGGTTGATTCTATTTTTATTCCATTAGTAGCCAATCGATATACCCCTAGGAAATAGTTTATGGCATCAACACTAACGATACTAACATTTTTTGTTATCTAAGAAATATAACAAGTTTTGTTGTTTTATTGTCAACGAAGTTTTGTGAAAGTTTAATTCCATTTTTTAAATATTAAAGTTTGAAACGGTTTTCTCACGAAAGATGAACTTTTATTATAGTTTAGCTTCATTGTGGAAGTCCCCCTTACATTCAGAAACCTAAATTGTTTAGTTTTGATCACAGTTCAGTAGATGATTTAGAGTATGCTGTTTCATCTGTTTCATACGACGCGGTGACACTCTGTGTTTCCTCCGTCGCTTACCTCTTCGATAACAAAAAAAAAAAATTTAAATTGGAACTGTTTTGTGGCATGGTTGAAGATTATAATTTTGATTTACTTCATTGGTGCTACATCCATGAATGAAGTGAAGGAGAGTGAGTCAAATCCTGAGCAACTATGAAAAATTTTAAATTGGGTTTCCAAAGCTACTAGAATTTTTAAATTTTAGTTTTACCTATCCAATTCGATCAAGCCTTCAATATTTAATAAAAATAGTGTCACATATATGTGCATAGACAAGAAATCTTCGTAAAGTTAGTCCAGTACATCATCTCGGAAGAATAAAAAAAATCATCAGGCAACACTAAAATGACAAAGTGAACCTAGTCCAAAAGTTAGTCAGACAACAAATATTTAGTGACATAAACAGGTTAAAATTCAAAAAATCGTCAATACGTCACTCAATAAGTCCCGAGGTTGACACATAGATGGCGCATCTACGACAGATATTAACGCGATGAGTTACAAATGCAGACTGGCGGTTGTTACACTCAGCAAAACACAGAAATATTCCAGAAGATGGGCGTGACCGATGGAAGTAGATCATGGAGTAGAAAATGGAATATAAAAAGGGGAAATGCATGATGAGAAGGAAGATGTGTACAATTACAACAACGATTACAGATTCGCCTCATAAAAAGAATCAGTGTTATTATTGCAAAATCCGTAACGAACGAATCCTTGTCAAGCCCGAAATTCGTAACATTATTTTCACCCATCGCTCCAACATGTTTAGTCCTTGTAGGCGGATAATGCAAGCCATGCCGCAACAAAGCAACCTCATGGGTAACAGATTATAACATTTCGGTGTTCAGTTTTAAATGAAGTGAAAGCAGTGGTACGTACCAAAACAGTACTATCCAGAACTAGCATTATTCGGTGCTCACATTAAACACCAGGAGTAAACGACGAATTCGTGCAGACACTGATCGGCCACATGGCGTCCTGTTATTGAGACCATGGTGAGGTACTGGAGGAAAAATACTGTAAACAAGCGGAAGATTTATTTTTGTCAAAACGACTGTGCGATACACAGCTGTTTGGAATGGAGATTTCAGTTTTCAACGGGAAATGCACTAATTGGACTGGATTCAAAAATCAATTCTTCGACCTCGTCCAAAATAACAACTGACCAACTCACAGAAGTTGCGCTACACCAGTTAAAGGCGTATTTAACTAGAGAAGCGGCGTTCTTGCTCAGAAGCATTACCAACGATAATTACGAGGAAGCATGGAACATTCTTCAGAATCGATACAATCATCGTTCGAAATTTAGAACCATATCTGCACTACAAGTTGAATCAGCCGTGGGATTGTGCAAGATCATTCACATCGACTGACACGACTCGCTGTCTGAAAGTTTTAGGAGGCTGATAATCACTGCAGATGATTTTCATGACCAGAACAAAATTGAATTAATCGCAGTCGCATTAAGAGTACATCGAGCACATCGCAAACCTAACACAAAATGAACTGGTTCACTCGTTGCCACGTTGGATTCTCACATTTTCACGTGGCAAGTTTGTGATAGAAATCACAACGTATTCCAGAGCAATCAATTCAGGCCTCTTACATTCTATGAAAGGTACAAATCTCACCGTGAGCTGCTACACAATTCGAACCCGAATACTGAATCGCAGGTCACCACGACCACGTCGCATCGCCATTCACGGATGTACTGCTCGTCCCAGCAATCGCTATCGCATCGCACTCTAACCAAAGCTTCATCGTTCGAGCTCTGTTGAACTGACCACAAGATAAAATAAAAAGCAAAAAATCGCATCGGATTAGGCAGGAGGGCAGCCGCAGTCACAATCAGTGGAATAATTTTTGAATTTGTATTAGACCCGTGAATCGATTCAACTCTTCCCACCTTGGTTACATCCCTCACCACCGAGCAAATCACAGGCACGCTGCCATCGGAACCTACTTTCAGACAAACTACGAACCTTGGTATTACGCTCTTCGGCAAGTTGGATCGCAAAACGGACTATCAACTGCCTCGTTAAACGGAAACTATCGACGATTACGACACCACCTGTTGTGGTCAGCTAATTTTAGGAAATCTAGGATATATGTTTATCTCAGGAACTAACCCACAATGTGATAGAATGCAAACGGCACTACGGATCGACAAAGTATCGTAACGATAAAGCCATTTAATAACGGCTTATCACCCTTGAAAGTTCCCGAGAGGTTGCAGTTCTTCGAGTACAACAAATGAAAAGCCGGCTTTCGAAGAGTGATCAACTCCTTTCCTCGACCTGAAATCGAGTCATGGGAATAAAGTGCTAACAGACCACAACAACTCGCAGGACCAGACGAGCTATCTCCTACATCACGGTGAGACGCAACGCAAACTGCGCGTGGATTTGATGCATCGCACAAAACAACAATCATGAAGCATCGCATTGGTCCCAAGCAACAACAAAACATGGAGCAAATGTATCGACAGATCCTGATCGCGCCCGAACACAGAAAATATCAGGGAATCGTATGGCGACTTTCTCAACATGAACTGTTTGTGCGCTGTCGCAGTTCGAGAATATCGTTTGAGCGCTGTCCCTTACGATAGTGCCAGTATATCGTATAGCCCAATCTCTCAATGGGATCCGATCTAATTCATCGAGCATTAGGGTCAACTTCACCTAAATTGGAACGATTCAGCACAAACTTGGACTACTCTGAGAAAGCATATGCAGCGGTGGTGCATGCTCGTACAACGTTGGCAGATGGATCTATCAAAATCACAAAACTGGAATCCACGACCAAGGTCGCACCACTGAAAATAATAAGCCTGGCACACCTAGAACGGACCGACTCACAGATAGTACTTGGTTGGCTACGTAGCTCACCTAATTCTGGCCAATTGCGTTTTGGAAATCCACGATCACCTTCAACTTACAAATTGAAATTATGTCGACCCCAAACAAAACCCCGCTGATTGCGCTACACGCGCATGAACCCTGAATGTTACAGTCATCTGTTGTAGTGGACTGGTTCTGTTTGGCTATGGGAGGTTCCCAGTAAATGGTCACACCAAAGAATTGGCTAGATCTAACCCTTTCGAAAGGTTTCGTCACCGTACCTGAGCTCGATTGGTCATTCGAGTTCTGGGTCAAGCTGGTCCAAGAAACTCATTTCGCTGACAAAACACCAAGATCTCAATCTGGGAAGCATTATATTAGGCAGCAACCTACTTCGACCTCTGAACCTTTTCGTCGACAATGATGACACACTACGAATCCGATTTGTCTTACACAAAGAAGCATCCAATTATTCCCAAAAACAAACAGCCAACAACTTACCAATTTACCTATTTCGCGAGCACATCGTACAACGCTTCACGGCGACGTACAGACATGTTAGCACACTATTAGATCATAAGCATAAAAACCTTGGTGCGCTCGCATGTACATAAATGTGTTGTGTGCTTCCATTACATTCGCCATTACTATCTATGGTATTTTGCCAATTATCAGGTAGATGATGAATGTCTTCGGGATAGAAACTTGGTGGTTTCGAAACAAAATAGTCATCGAGCCATTTTTGTACGTTCCAACTTTCGTGACCCGATGGTTTTACAAACATGATGACATCGATCGGAATAAGTGGTAATCAGAGGGAGCCAAGTTTGGAGACTATAACAGCCGCAGGCTGTAAAACTTCCCAGCCTACGGAGATGAGTTCCTGAATTGATTTTACTGTATGTGGCCGAGCGTTGTCATGCAGCAATATCACCTTTCTTCTTCCTTGGCCCGGAAATTGTCTTTTTTCCCCCAGAGCATCACTTAATTTGATCAATTCGGCTCGGTAACATTCAGCTATAACAGCTTGACCAGCAATGCAACCAAGTTCAGAGCCGAGTTGCTACTTGCACACCTAATACATCTTCGCCTGCCTATCTCCATAAGCACTACATTTGGAGCTGATGTCCGAGCTCACCACAAAGGCATTCATCGCACCGTTCAAAAGAGTCATCGCGCAAAGAGGAAAAGCCATAGCTCGTCACTTGGCACACCTGGTTAAACAGAGCACTAGTGGCTCAAGATTGTACCACCTGCAATTTTATTCCCGCTGCTTGGCCACAATTCCGCGGTGTATAGTAAACAAGGGTAAAATCATTCAAACATCATTTATATCGTGTCATGAACTAAACTCTGTTCGTATCCGAGGAATTGACGACACTGCTATGCCTGATCGCAACATGCTTAAACTCGCAACCATTGGGCGCTTTAAGGGCACCCAACAGTTGGGAACATGTTGAATAAAATCGCGGCCAACGGTATGAAAATGTTTACACTATGAAATTTTCAAATCAAATGATCAAATGATGATTTTACTAATCATGATGGGGGACCTGAAAGCGCCCATTGAGTCCCATGTATGTCGAATGATCCAGATGACTGTGCAATTCCCACTTCAGAGAATTTTTCATTTGAAAAGACACCAATCATGACATGCTGGTTCAGGCAACATTACCCAATTTGAAAACAAACCGACTCAATCGTTACCAGCAGATTTACTGTGCGTTTATACTTGCGGAAAAAATTCTGCAGAACCGTACTTAATGTATTAAAACAACAACAAAGTTAAAAATATTTCAACTCGAGTGTGGAACTAGTAGGCGGGGCATAAAACATTTCACTAAATTTGATTGGTTTAGAGTGCCGAAGCGAGTGCGCCAATTTTTATTTCTGCAAGTATAAACTCACAGTTAGAGAATGTATCACCATTTCTGGAGGATTTGTTCGATGGAATACTTTTCCCACCTACAGCAACGACCAAAGTGGTTAAGAATCATCCAACTAAATAACTCCATTACTATCTCTCAGGGCTACATTAATGTGTTAAGATTTATGAAGCGACGCAGTTCAGTGTTACTAATTCCCGAATGGTTTATTTTATAAGGAGACGACATGTGTACAGTGTCATAGGTTGCAAAGAGATTCAGAGAACTATTGCAAGTGATGGCAGGCTTACATTATTTTGGGTGTCATTAAACATGTTGATCAGCTATATATGAAAATCACGATTAATTAGTTAATTAATTAATTACGTTTGGTAATTATGCCGCCGCCAGTACTCCTATTTGAGTGTCACAATTAAACGAGTTTAAACGTCATCAGACAAAACACTCGATAATAATTTGTTATGCTTTGACAAAGGGTTTCGGTCTTTATGTCTTTTGAATTGAAAAGCGGGTCGAGATATAATACAGTATACTTGGGTGATATTGTAATCTATACTTGTTTGGAAAGTCGGGTGGCAATAAAATCGCTGGAAATAGGTTGTCTGATATCATCAATTGTTCTTGAGATGTCACTCAATTCTCAACGAGTTGTGAGAACACTTAACATCTGGACAGATGGTCGATCACTTTATACAATCGTTTCATGAAATAATATAATTTAAATACGCAATATTTTATTGAAATATGGGGGTGGGGTTAAAAAAGGTTTCCACGATCACCGAATTAACTGAAATCAAAAATGGTGTGGATTCAAATTTTTTTAGAATAACGATGGAAATGTACCTTGAAAATGACGACATTTCTATTCCGAATTCATCCAATGAAATGCCTATTGGATCAACTAATGATTGAAATTCCACTTTATATTCATAAAACATCAATATGTAATAGTTCTTATCGTTCTGATATTGCAGGATTAATTAGAAAGCAAGAAATAATAATCTGGGACGAAATATCAATGGCAAACAAATACATTTTCGAAGCTGTTGATAGAACATTGAACGATTTGTTAAACTGCAACGAGTTCTTTGGAGGTAAACTCATCGTGCTGGGCGGAGATTTTCAACAAATTATGCTTGTTGTACTGCATGTGGGAAGATCAAACATGGTAAGCGCTCTCTAGAAAAATCATATTCTAGGGAAGGGGTTAAGCAATTAAAATTGTCAACAAATATGAGAGCATTGAATTCCAGAAATGGCAAACTTTTCAGAATATATATTACGGTGAAGGAAAAGAGATTACCAACGGTTGTAACGATAACATTCAAATACCTCAAGCTTCAGTTACTGGCACCTAAAAATGATTATGTGAATTCCGTGAACCCGTACGTGTGAAATAAATAATTTCGTGACGAAGAGTTGATTGTAGTGCTGATGAAGTCATTTCAAAAGATAACGCAGTTATATATCCAACAGAGTTGCTGAATTCATTAGAAGTTTACATTCATTACTAATTCTCCTAAGAAATGTAAACCCATCACTTGGACTTAGTGACGGAACAAAATTGTTAATAATTAATTTAAAGCCCAATATATTTAATGCGGAAATTTGGGTTGCTAGTAAGAAGGGAAGTCTTGTTTTAATACCCAGACTTCCTATTATTCCATTGGATACTGGAATTACGCCATCTATTTTCAAGAGACGTCAGTTTTCTGTTTGAGTTGCTTTTGGAATGACTATTAATAAAGCACAAGGTCAACCAACCCCTTAATAAAGTTGGTCTTTTGCTTGATACACAGTTGTTTCTCATGGACAATTAAGTATATGTTGGAATGTCGTGCACAGGAATAAGAAATAATTTTAACCCTGGTGTCTATACCCAAAAAATTATACACTAGTTCATACCCGACCGACCCGGGTGGTCACATGTATTTTCTTGTTGTTATCGAATAATTTTGTGTTTGCCAGTGTATTACTGCCTTTATATTTTAATATAGCATTTTTAACGTAAGAAAACGAACATAAAATACAAAATGGGGATTCCCCGCTTAATGTTAGTAAAAGGAAATTAGAGCAGGTAGTTAGTTATTAGTATTTGTTGAACTTTGTGTTTTGTAAATAAATACGCTTGATTTCGTTTACGATGGCTCAGAAGATGAGTGACTCCCTGCAGCAGTCGATAGAAACGCAGAAGATTCAAACATAGAGGGCGAATACGAAGACCATGAAGCTAGAATTGAAGTGTCTCATGAAGAAATTTCTAGCGATATTGAAGTTGAGGAGGAAGATGAAACTGGTAGTGACAATGGAATTAATTTGCCTTATCTAAAAGGGGAAGATGGATCGACATGGAGACAAAATCCTCCTCAATGGCAAACGCTGAAACACAATACTGTCAGGAGGTAACAAAGCGGGCCATTACGATCGACAGAAATGTTACCTATAAGAGATACCTTCAAGTGTATCTTTTCGGACGTCATGTCTCACATAATCATTAGACAATCAAACAGGAAGGCTAATGAGGTCTACGCAGAACACAATATTCTAAATCCAGATAAACTACAGAAAATGTAGTATATTATTGACCGAAAAACAATTCGATGCCTACCTAGCAATTCTCAATAAATGCCGGTGTTCATCAACAGAACACGCGGCAATTCCGATTACATACCGATAAAGTTATTGCCATAAGCAATCAAAGTATGGTGGGTTTGTGATGCTGCCAACTCTTATCCAATAACCAGGCAGATCTATACTGGTAAGCAACTATCAGGCCGGGAAACCAATCATGAAGAGCTACTTGTAACGGACTTGTGCGCTCGCTTCAAAGGATCCGGAAGAAATGTAGTATCGGACAATTTTTTTATAACATTGCCGCTTGCTCGTTTATTGATCTCTTGGGATTTATCAATAGTGGCGACATTAAAAAAAAAATGTTGCCATCCAGATCTCGGGAAATCTATTCATCTATATTTGGATTCAGCGATGATAGTGTTACCCTTTCTTCGTATGTCTACTCAACATTATACGGATACCGTAATCGGAGACAAACGAAAACCCGAAATTATCTAGTGCTTCAATTAGCTTTACTTCATGTGTCAGATCGATCAACCCTACCAAATATATCTAGTAATTTTAATGCACGCTCAGGGATAGAACGCATACTTGGCAAACCGCTCTACGCACTAACGCCAAACCAGGAATTGATAACGTTTGGAATACCTAATGTGTTGCGCTACAACGATGGCTGAATTCCTCAAGCAAGTTGGAAAATGCTGGATTTGTTTATCCTCGGATCCCAAAAGACGACGGAATTCGCGGACATCCTGTAGTGTCTGTATAGAAGACCAGTATGTGTTGAACACACGAACACTCAAATGAAATGTTCTAAGTGTTAATAATTTTAACATTTTTTGTAAATTTTTGCCAAATTGAATTTCTTATTTCATATATTTCTAAATCCGATTTTTACCATAGTAAATGATTTACCCGACTATTGGCCCGCAGCCATGTACTTTTTTATTTCAGTAACTATTATATTTTGTGTAACAGAAATACTCGTCCTTGTCAGAATCGACAAGGATTTTGTTCGTCCTAGAATATTATAACTTAGTTTTTTCACTAAATGTGCTTATTATATTTTTTTGTGATGAAATAATACTATAAACAGAATTACGTAGTAACTGGTAATCAACTAGTAATTTATAATTGATATTATTGTAGAATTTACCACTTTTTTCATAACGTTTTATGTTCACGGAAAAAATATTATACAAAAAATCAAATCATTTATTTGATTATACTGCCATCTATAACCTAAGATTGGAACCGTCGACATAAATTGACGTCATATTCGAACATTCATTTTTTTTTAAAAAGCCTTATAGCAAACTGATGGAAAAATCTATACTAAGCCTGTACTAAAATATTCGGTTCTCATCTTCATCAAACCACGGAAGTTTACTGCCGGCAAGGGAATTAGAAAAAAGATATGGAAATATAATATAATTAATGGAAAATTTTACTTGATAATTTAATTATTTGCGAGAGTCTCTTTCAAAACAGAATTGATTTGGGTAATCCACAAAACCTCCATCTAAGCGAAAGCTAATATTTCTCTTTTATTATGGGTGGTAAGAAAGAACGGGTCTAATGAATTATAAAATATTAAATTGTAGCATGAAACCAAATTACGTCGTCTCGCTGTAATGCGTTTCGTGTTCAATAAACTTTCCGTGGTCACTCAACCGCCAACGGACACAACTACACCAGATTATTAATTTATAATTAATTTTTGCGCGTACTTGATTAAATTAACAACCAAAAAAAAAACATACACAACCATAAATATTGAAATTAAAATGTAAAAAATGGATTAATAAACTTTCACTTTGGCATAGTGCGGGGATTAAATTGTTATGGTAAAAATACACAAAAATCATCATGAGCAACATGAATCCATACACGTGGATGAATAAAATAAATGTAAATAGCAAATAAAATTAATAGCACATAACACTAAAATCGCTAATATGCAATCACATATGTATACCTGGCCCAATTGAAGTCTTTGAATTATGTTTATGTAATTCAACAACAAAAAAATATTTATGTATGTATGTATCATACCCAACACCAACAAAATACAATTATTTATTGATATATCGAATTGATCCGCAACCAAAATGTGATGATTATGATGTTTGGTTAGATTAAAATTAGAAATTAATGTTAGTTTTTGATTAGTAATTAAATTAGATTTCTAAACTACTGGGAATATCAAAAAATTTTAAATTTTTCCATGAGTATATGAACGTAATGAATGAAATGAGAATTTTCGTGGATGATTAGTAAATTAGTTGCTGACGTGCCACTCAATGAATTTAGAATGTTACGTGAGCGAATCACACGATTATTAATGCTACCTAGTACGTTAGTACTTGTGCAGACGACACGATTAATTGGATTACAACTAATTCCAGATTGGTATAGAGATGAATTTTTGACTAATTTTAGTAATGCAAATGGATATGAGATTAGATGTTTTAGAAAGGGGAAGAAATTAGTAAATTTTCTGTAAGAAAAATTGAAAAATGTTTTTTTTTGTTGAGAAATTGAGCGACTGAATGCATAATTTATAATAAATTGTGAAACTTCAAAAGAATTTTACCTTGATATTCCATCTTGGCCCATTGATAGTGGACGTAACTGAAATTAAATAAATTAAGTATAGATTAGAAATTAATTACGATTAGAATGTGTGTATATGATATTATAAAAAAAAATGTGCAGCGATCAAAAATGCATGTGAAAGCCAGAATACAATGATGATTCAAGAATCGTGATGGTTGATGTTGATTATATAAGTTGAAAGTGAAAGCTTTAAATTTTTTTGTTTATAAACCCATACCGTTTCCTGAAACCATTTATTGCCCTCTCCTAAGTTTAAGCTGCATTCTTGATCCTGTCACTTGAATAAAAGTATAAAATGTAATACATAAATAAATCAATCAGATAGAGTGGCTAAGGTAAATTGCGGTAACTAAACAATTAGATATAGCACAGGACGCACTAGGCTCTCGAAATTAAATTTTTACGGCTTCTGCAACTACCTAACTAATCGAAAACAGAGTTAAATAACAACCAGTAAAGTTTCCAACTATAGTCAAGCGCTACACTACAAGCAGTCACCAAACAACCGGGCATAAAGGAAAAAATTAAACAACCCGCAAGACGAAAAAATATTTAGAAACGAAATGAAAATAACTGAAAGATTTTTACGGAAGAATACACGTATAAACTTGACCAACCAATCGAGAAAAATCACGCATACTCCACTAAAAACGCGTCAGCGGTTAAAGAATGGGCCGCCACAGGCACCGCCACAATCTCGCAGAAGGTGTATACCTCTAGAGACAGACGAGTCCACTAAAAATTACGAACAATCAACCAAAATACCAACTGATTAAAGCAATAACAGTACGCTCAACCATTTGCAAGGTCGTCAAGATTTTAAAATGAGGGATTTGTAAGAAAAACAATGTAAGCTAGGTAATTCGCCAGGCAGTATATGCAGTGTGTTTTGTATGATCAAATAATTGATAGGCACGAAGAACTTTGTGTCGAGGCCTCAGACGATGAACTTTGATGACTTTATGTCCCATACCATTGCGATTGAAGAAACATCATATACCAATGGAAAACACAGAGTTAAACTAAAACCTATGGAAATACCCACATTTTACGGAGACTACATGAAATGGAGTATTTTTTCAGAATTATTCAAAATGTTGTATACCTGAATACAGTATTAAACCAATCATCAAATAATAAACAATTTTCAGCGGCAATGAGGAATTTGCGCAACACAACAAATGAGTGCATAAACAAAATCAGAAAATTTAATTTTCATCTTAGATAGACCCAGAATCATAATCAACTTTCATTACCGCGAGGAAGCAGTTCCGAGATTAATGCTGGAATGTCAAAAAGTATATGCTAAAATATCTGGAGTAGGTGGTCACAATAATGAAGAGTTTGTCCGATTTTGAGTTGCAGTTAGATATTTTAGCATTTCAAAAACTCCGAACCTACTACAAGAACAACATACACAAACGGAAGACTGGGGGACCCTTTTACCACCCTAGAAACATTTTTCTTGAAGCAGGTTATCATCCTAACATCGTATTGGATAAGATTATAAAAGGAAGACCAGAACAACCAATATCGCAAAAAACTGAATTGGGAAGGATCGTGTTCGGAAAATTTAAAGACAACGCTTTCAAAACAACTACAATAGATTAGGAAGTGGTACACACCAGGTCGCATTGCCGCATTTAAGAGCAACAAGTTTTAGATGAATCAAGAAAAACCGCTACAGCATACCTTCTCCATATTGGCCTAACAAAACAGCAACCTCTTGGAGAGATATTGTTACGCTTTTCCTACAGCGTCATAAGTATGTGTTTAAATCTGACATAGTAAAGATGTTTAGGCAAATAAAAATCCATTCACAAGATCTAAGCTACCAATTTTTACTACTGAGAAACTAATTAGCTCAGGATCATGGCGCCAAATCCACAGCAGCCACTGAACGTATTAATGTGAACGACATAATATCATGAGCGGACACGATTATACAAACTAACGCAAAACGGAGCAGGATTCCAACACACAACTATCCACTGAATTGGCAGCAACATGGATTTGCTATTGCAGACATTAGAGAAATAAAAGATACAAACAAAGATGGTTAGACCACAACACAAACAACACAGGCGAATTATACGGGTTTTGCGATGTATCGGAAGACGCATAAGCAGCAATAATTTAATTTAAATCTAATTCTACAACCAACCAAAGGAAAGTAATTTTATTCACTGCTAAAACAAAAATCGCAACGCTAAAAGCCAGTTTAATCACCCATAGGTTGAAATTATGTGCAGCTGTATTATTATCAAAATTAATCAGGAAAGCCAACAAACGTTACACGAACCGAATATTAAAACATTTGATAAGCCATCCATCACCAAGCTATCTGACAACCAAGGAAATCCAGGACAGCTTTAAATTAAAAGTAACACAACAATGTCCCTTTGGTGCATTCGACATACAGCTTGAGAAAAAAAAAACGATTTAAACCTTCCTACACTAATCCGATAAAAGGTCACAAATCCCTCAGGATAGCTTTCATCCGCCAAAAGTATAGGATGAGGAAGAGTAATCAATAAATGTGTAATTTGCGATACAAACAAGAAACACAGACTATGAAACAGTTAATGGGAGATCTTTCAACAGCAAAAGTAACTCCAACGAGATCATTCGGGAATTCAGGAGTGAATTGTGCTTGGCCTACTCAGCTGCGGTTTCGCCAGGACGAGGTAACAAAAGCTATAAAGGATGTTTAGCCATTTGCTTAGAAGTAGTAAGCAATTTGCAATCCGAAGCTTTTCTAGCGGCGTTTAAACGCTTCGCAGCACGTTGAGGTCATGTTCGGTCCTCTATAACGACTGTGGCTCAAACTTTAAAGGGACTTCAAAACTAATGGGAAACGATGTGGTTTCAACGATTACAACGTCTTTACAACGTTAACACCGGGACATAGTAACCATTAAAGACAATGATCTACCTCCAGAAAAATGGTATAGGAAGAATTCATGAGGTACATAATGGTAACGATATGGATTTATTCGAACGGTAACAGTCAAAATGAGTCGCTTGCTGATTGAGGACAATGGACAACGTGAAAAAATACCCGTTGAGGAAGAAACCGAAACAGGTGCAGCTCGAACCAATGATAGCGTAAAACAACATATGCGAGTGATGCGAGTGACAAGAGCAAGCACCAAGTCAAAACTGCTGCTTTATACGCTCGCAATACTCTGCGCATTAGGATTATTAGTAAAATGCTATATATCGAAATTCACACCCCATTCCGGGACCTACTTTGATAAAATTGTGCAAATAAGTTTAATCAACGGCGAATGGAGGATTATAACTTACTATAATCTCACTTCCTACAGAGCAGAGCAAAATCACCTAAGGAAGGCTGCTTGTCAACTAGACAGCTTAAGTTCAAATGGAACGCTTATAAGTATAACAATAGTACACACTGATAAATTTAAATACTGTGAAGGTATTATGTTACAGATAAAATCACGCAGAATTAAATGAGCAAAACGATGTCCTAAGCGCTTTGGGCGGGAACAAAATGAACTAGAAAAGAAGGGCGCCTTTAGATATGTTAAATATAATTGCTAATGAACTATTTGGGGTGCTGGATCAAAGGTAACAAACAAACTAAAGCTTTGAGGCATACTTCATGATACATGAAGAATTTACAGATCATGCTATATACACTATGGTGATAACGATAAAACTAAATCAGGCTATGCCATACAGAAGAACTTATATACACTATTCCAGTCCCAAATCAGTAAGTGAATTCGTAACCCTCAAATACAAGCAGCTGTAAGATCACTTTTCCGCCAGAATAGTAACGCTTCAAGTAGTTGAGAAATTCAAAAAATGAACAACACCTCATTATGGATTTCACTTTATGGATTTCGCCGCCACAACACATGGATATTTGTAGTCATATCAAAAGTTCTAGTAATTTGGGAAATTGATAGAGGAACAATGGAAACATCAACCACTTTCATCGAGGAAGAGGGAATCCTAACACTAAATCCAACCTGTGTGCTGAAAGGAGAAACTTTAATTTAGTATAAGTTTGGGTTGTAGTTCTGGCAAATCGACTGAAGAATGTCGAAATGAATAAAAATAAATGACATGAGTTTTAGAAAATGGCTGATAGAGTGTAGCTAACCGTGGATATTTACAAATGATCAATTGTCATACAATTTCAGACGATTTATTTTTAACACTTGGGAAGAAATCAGCCAATTGGATGATAAAAATGGTATTTCAAAATAACTATCGGTAGTGATTCTGAAAAATGGTTAGTTTACAAGGAACTAAACCATTTATTAGCAGTCATCATGTTTGGTTTGCATAGTAAAAATTTCATTCCATTAAAATGTCCACAAAATGTCCAACTTGAATAGAACTGAGCCATTTTTATACAATGGCGTATAAGCGGATCTGCGTATCAGATTACGCATACGCCACTTCAACATCTCATTTGTGAACATACATGCCCTAGGTGAAATCGTTTGATGCGTGATAGGTGAAAACACAACAAACGAAAAACACTTTCTGTGTTCACATCGAAAGTGTTTTAAACAAATTCCACAACACGACTGTTTTTGGTGACTTTAAGGCAGTATCCATCGTGGTATCATTTGTTTAGACTCTCTATCTATATTTTGCATTAAACAACAATGGGATGGGAAACACCGAGCCTGCTCAGGAATATAACCTGATACCTAAGCTAATCTATAAGGGCACGTGGAAACCAACCACCTAGCTAGCATATTGTAAAACATGAACAGCCAACTACATTCCATTGGGTTAAAGAAAAGCTAAACATAATAAATTCAGAAATAAGGCATTTCCTGAAAGGCAAAACTAGGTGAAAACAACATCTAAAGCTAAAATAACGGTAACAATTATTTTTTGTCAATCGTAATTTTCGGCTAAATTTTGGAAACCTAATCTGAACCGATAACGTTGTACTTACGTCAATGATATACTTTTTAAATTATTTGCAAACAACGAACGGGAAAGCCCCTTTATAGAGGCTGCCACTTCCGGTGAACCGATTTCAGTCAAAAATCTCTGAGATCTCATAACTTCTGGAAAAAGACAGCACACACGCACACAAAGAGATTTGGTTAAAAATCACATTTTTGACTTCGGTAAAAAAAGTAAAAGAAAATAATAAATAAAATTGATAAAAATTAGGGGTTTTGATCAAATTTCGGTAAATACCTTTTACAAGGCGTGGGTTTGCCGTAAAAGACCAGATAAATTCCATTTCCATTGTTCATAACTTGGTACTGGTATATGGCAAAACATAACTTATTCTCCGGGAAGCAGTCTGAAAATCGTTTGACTATGGTCAATAATAATTTTTCGAAAATTCAGAGATCGATATAGTTTGGTCATTCGGCGATGAAAATTGGTAGATACCTACATATTTCGTTTGGACATTCCTTTATTGATTTAATGGGAAAAATTCGTTTAGAAATGAGATGTTCCACACGACTAGGACTGTTGTAATAAATGACCAAATGAAAACAGCTGTTCAATCCCCAATGACGAATGATGAAACCATTTAGAAGAATACATTTGTGGTTGGTGGGGGCCAGACATTTTGAAGATGCTTTACTAAAACTTTATTAAGCAATAAACAACCAAACAACGCTTAGCAGGTTTATATCCGGAGATATTCCGAAAGATGCGATGAACCTATTACTATTGTTAGCATATAAACTTAATTTCATTTTTCCCTCATAAAAAATACCCATTGACCATTGGTATCAAAATGATAAACTGTAGTAACCCACCCCCAGTTAAAATCATCCAGCAACAAATTAATGATGTTTCTTTCAAGTGGGTAAGACCAAACCATTGGGTAGGGTGCTTGCTAAACAGTCGGAGTTGTGCTGAATCAAAGTTTGAATGTTTTTGGAGATTTTTCAATTCAGGAAATAATTTAAAAAATTCAGAGGGAAAAAGGGGGTTTTAATTTTTGAAGTAAATTCCCTATATGAATGAAACACCATGCTTTACTTTATTTTCTGCAATCGATGTATTCAGTTTATCCCTCTTGCCGAAAATATCATCGATAACTATCAATGTGATTTTCACCCCAATCGATCAAATGAAATGCCTATCAATACGAAGGAGTATGGACAAACGGTAATTCTTGAAATGGCGACCATAACTTTGACGACGTGGAAGACTTCAAATATCTCGGATCAGATATAACATCAACAAATGATGCCCAGGCAGATATAAAAGCCGGAGCTCGAGTCTTTTATGCGCAATCAAAGTTGTTGCAATCAAAATATCTTTCGCAGTCGTGACACATCGCACTTTACAAAGCACTTATTAGACCTGTGATAACTTTTGGAAGCGAAACTTGGACGATGACCACTACCTTTGTAAAAAAATCATTCGACCCATTTATGGTACCGTTAAGATTGTGAATAACGAATATCGGATTCGAATGTATTTCGAAATAAAACATCTCTTTGAAGATTGTGGACATTACCGGATTCATTAAATGCAACTGAGTTGGATGCTTGGGCCAAGTTGATCGATCTCCATAACAACGAATGATAAGACAATTGTTACATCAATAACCTATCGGAGTACGTTGCAGGGGAAGACCTAGACTTCGCTGGCACGACGAAGTTGAACAACATACAGGAAAGACCATATACAATGAACCGAGATATTTGGACTACCGCATAGGCGACAAAATCTCTTCATGGGATGTGAAAGCTAGAGGGAGAGGGAGAAATGTATTCAGTTACATGAAACTTTAAATAGTTAAACTTCATTTAAATGTTAGCACAGTTTGCCATGACTAAAAATGAATAAAAACATCAAAATTGACAATTTGGATTGTCATTCAAAACTCAATGCCACAACTTTTAAATTTCTTGTCGATTGCTAGATTTATAAAATTTCTGGAAATATTAAATATGCAGGTACTTTTAAGAATATAAACAGAACCAGAGATACAGCGACAAGATACATCGTCAAAATACATTTGCCTGCTTGCGATGTCGCTTTGGTAAACACAACCAGCGCGTCAGCGTTGAAGCGACGAAATAAGAAAAATAATAACAAATTAACCCTAACATTTAATTCAGCGGCAACGTCATCGTCGCCAGCGACATTGGTTGCGTTAGCATCCTATGATTTATGTGTATTTTAATTTGACAGGTGTTGTATTTTGTCGCTGTGTCTCTGGTTCTGTTTATACCTTTAAAATGAATTTAACACAATACGAGTACTTTATTCATTTTACCTTAAATTATTATTGAGCGACATGAAGAAAACATCTTCCTCTATAATTGTAGAAAAACACTTGTTAATAATGGAAACGACAAATACACAATACACATGTGTCCAAATTTTAACTAAAATTGGGTTTTAGGAAGTGGATCAAAAATTCATTACAATAATTGGTCGGCCACTCGAAGCGAAGTCAATATAACAAGTTTCCTTGTTAAATAAAAAATTAAACTCGTGTCTCAACTCTCCGCCGTTTAATTGATTCTCCATCAGAGGGTTAAACGTCATGAGGGGTACAACTAACCCCCGTGAGCTCATGGGAATTAGTGAAGCCATCAGTCCCCACGTATTTAAATTCCAACTTGCACTAATATACCATAAAAAATTCTCCGTGGGGTGAAGGGTGAACCATTTCGAGAATATAGGACTCTCGTTACATAGATTTCGAAGCAATAAAACAGTTGTTTCTAATTTTGATTCGGACATTTACCGATTTTGGGGTTTTACCGTAACACATAGTATACTAAATTTATGAGTTTTTTTTACTATCAAGAGAAGCATCAAAAATTGTTTCCAAATTCAGCTTGACATTAAGCTCGTAGACTTATAAAAAAGCCAATAGGGTCAAGTAACTAGGGTCAAGCCAATAGGGTCAGTAACTTTCTAAAAAATAATTCCCTTATCAACGCTACATGGCCAGTGGGGTGTCTTATAGAATGACATATGTGCGATTTTGACCGCATTTAAGAACTGCTCATTTGATAACCACTGTATAAAAATTCACAGAGACTGATCTGTATATCGGAATATAGCTTGAGAATGGTGAGTGAGCTAAATTAATAAAACAACAATTCTTGGAACAACGCGATGGCCAGTGGGGTGATTTATAGAGTGACATTCACGGAGACTGATCGTTATACCAGGTTATGGTTTGAGCATGGCGAATGCCTTAACTTCCAAACCCAAAAATCTGTATATAAACGCGATATGGCCGGAAAGGGGTTGTAGGAGCTCAATAATTTGCAAAATAATTGAATCTACCAGCTTCGACGAATACGACATATTTTAGCGACATTCAACCGTGCGACAGACACACAATAAAATCGACAATTAATTAACCGACATCAACTTCCATAATTAACCGCGCACGAGCGCACAACATTCAACTGGCCACGTACACACGCAACGTACACATGCATATTGACAACATAAAAATAAAAACAAACGAAAATGAAAATGAAATAAGGAAAAAATAAGACTCTCTCTTACTGCTGTCATCCGAATCGAATAACACGCGCGCTGTAAATGTGGTAAAATTAACACCCCGACAGCATACAGGAAGCTATGTCACAGTCCCTGTGAGTTTTATACAGCAAACAACAAATGAGCAATTCGTTGAGCACTAATCGCATATATGTCAGGTATCACTCTATAAAACACCCTTTTGGCCATCACGTTGATATAGGAATTGTTGTTTAGTGAGTTATGGCACTTACTTAGTTCCAACCATATCCCATCGTCCCAACCATATATACAGAAAATCATTGAGTTGGTCAGACATCAGACCAACCCTATCCTGATATACAGATCACTCTATAAAACACCCATCCCCATCATATCAATATGGGGCCCATGAAAATCATATCAATATGGGAATTATTTTTTTTAGTAAGTAACATGCTAAACTATTATTTTTACAATTCTACGAACTTCACTAAGCAGGATTATGAAACAACTTTTGAAGATTATCTAACAAAACATTACAAAACCCACAAATTTGGCCTATGAGTTTGTATGCACCAATAAAAAAAATAGTTATACCAGTTACTTTTAAATTTTATTATTATTTCCGTTTTACAGTTTCCCGGATATTTGGATTGACGACATATTCGCCTTATATTTTAGAAAAGTTTTGTTTACTATTTGGTTCAATATATACTGTCAAGAACGTAACGGGAATTGGCCATTTAAAAGCGGGCTTAAAGGGATTTTAAAATGTTTATTGCTAAGTTGGCACAACTGTCATCTTGACGTGAAGTTTGAGCGCCATCTGTCATTTAGTTACAGTACTTTATTTTGTCAGTTCATCTCAAGTGTGTTATAATGAATAAAAATATCGAACAAAGAATTTGTTTCAAATTTTGTACTGCAAATGGAATTTCGAGTGCCGAATCGCTGAAAATGGTATAAAAGGCTTACGGTGGATCGACTTCATACTGAACTTTCTGTATTTCACGATGCAATACATACCATTGTACACGATTGTTTGAGTATGAAACACGTTGCCGCTCGACTAGTTCCGAAAGACCTGAATTTTCTTCAAAAACTCAATCGCGTAAAGGTCCCTTAAGATATGCTAGACCGAGTTAATTCTGACTCCACATTCATAAAACGCATTATACTGGTGACAAGACATGGGTTTACGAGTTTGGCATGCAAACTAGTCAACAAGCTTCGGAATGGCGCCTTCAAACTGAGCCCAAACCAAAAGACGGCAAGTAAAGAATATTATCTGAGCTTTATGCGGCGTTTGAGAGCCAATTCGTCGAAAAAGGCCAGGTTAAAGAAAACTCAGGGAGTTTACATCGACCACCATAACGCACCATCTCACAAGGCTATCATTAATTTGAACGAATTTCTGGCCGCGCCAAACTTCACGTCAAGATAGAGGACAGTTGTGCGGGCTTTTTTAATGTCTGAAAACAAAAATTCGGAGTTTTAACTGAAAAATTAGGAATGAATTTCCGTTTTACGCAAGTTTTTGAATTTTTCGGGCTGAAAGGTAACTCTGTTAATGCTTAGCAAAGACACATCTTCGGAATACGCCTAGAAATGTGCCTGCACCAAACGATCTCCTCAAGCATATTTTGAAAAAGGAGTTTAGATGAAAAATACAATATTTTTAAAAGGCGCTGACAAAAAGCATAGGTTTAAGGGCTATTTTCCGTATGCAGCAACAAAAAAACATAGAATAGATTTACGGAGGTTCCAATACAAAAATTTTTAAAATTCGAATAAACAAAACCAAAATCAAATCCATAATAGCTAAACTTAAAAAAAAACTTACTCGTTCCGTTTGTGTTGCCATATTAACCGTTTCAATTTCATTCACGCTAGATGTTTCCGTTGTGCACACATGGTTTTTATCATTTTCCTCTTCCAATTTTAATATAAGCGTTTGCTGTAATCGTATCGTTCTATCCTTATCATCAATTTGCCCCTAAAATGATTTTTAATTATACAAAATAAGAATTGGCTTTTAAAAAATGTGTTCAGTTTAATTCTAAATATTATAACTAGATAGATATTTGGTACATTCGTCATGCGATCCAACATATTTTATTCGAAGTGTGTCTTAAAAACTACTTAGGATTAATACAAAATTAACTGTTGACTTAAAACGTATACAGGATACATAAAATTATAAAATTATAAAACTAACTAAAAAACCAAAGGTTCGTGCATATACCTGAAGAAAAACAACCTGTCTACGAAGATCGGCTAACTCCTGTTTCGGGTCATCGATTAGTGATGGCGTTAAACTTCCCGAATCACGTTCCTCCAATGATGAGAGCGCGGTTGTCTGTTTTATTAAATCTAATCCGCAGTTGGCAAAGAATTGCCCATGTTCAAATGGGTTGAGAGTTTCAGTCTGTAATAATAATTAATAATTTTGAGAAACCAATTTTATTAAATTTAGATTTTATTATAACATTAAAGTAGGAAATAGGGACACGCCTCTATATAAAAACATAAAGTCGTAAAGAGAAAAGCTTATAGTATATATGACGTATAAAATAAATTCTAAAACAAAAATCAAACAAAACATACCCTCATCAAAACATCTTCGTCCTAGATATGGATGATATTAGGTGATAATAGAACATATGAACATAAATAAAATAAAAATAAGGACAAAAGATATAAATTATAGATCAAAAACTAAAAAATAAAAGCTTCAAAAAAATCAAGAATTTATAAAAAATAAATCATGCATTTGAAAAAAGCACTCGAAAAATATTTTTATATTCGCACCTCCTGCAGCAATCGCCGTAGCCGCACCAATTGCTTTTTTAGGTGCACAACATCCTGCAACATTGAATTTCGCACCGATTTATCAACGAGCACCATATCCTCAGGTACTTGATACGTATGACTTTTGTGTAATGGTGCTCGCCGCGAACCACTATCCAACGAGCGTGGACTATCCGAACCGGTCACACTTGGCGGCTGTGCTAATCGCGACCGATTTAATAAACGCGTTGCACGGGCTGGTAGTTGTGATCTGTAACAATTACAAAAAAAAAAAAAGTTTGTTACTAATAATAGTGAAATACACGGTTATTTATAAAATATATCAAATTAAACGAGGCATAAAAATGATTGCGAAATATTTTTTCGTTGTTGTAAATAGTTTTTGCTTTTACTTCGCGCTTTAATAATTTATTGACCTTAAGCACAAGTATTTTTTTGTTGTACATATACCGCAATTGTTACGTTATGTATACGCTATAGTGACTCATACCTAGATAGTGGTGTAAAGTTTACAATTTATTACACTTTGGTGGATTTGTATTTAGGTTTGTGAATACAAAAAGATCAAGGCTTGGCGTTCTTGAAATTAAACAGAATTAACTGTTTAATGTGTTATTTGTATGGCTCAAGACAAAGAGAACACGAATAGAGAAAGCACAATAATATATCACTGTGACTGACGTGTATTCAAACTCAATATACAAAGGTATAATTTTAGATATAGGGTGGTGGGTATGTTATACACCTACAAATTTTCAACCAATATCGTATATAACCTCATAAATCATCTCCGTTTTACAAAATACTATTTTCACTACTACTCGTACGTCATGGTGTGCTGTTTATGATAAGGAAGGGAAGGTCAATGAATTCTCTTAAAATTATAAAATGTATGGTGAACACCTTAACCTTACCCATTTATAAAAATGTTAAATTTTGTTAGATGTTTAAAAATGAGCTTTAATCATATTCATAGGGGTTTATAATTCCTTTGAGATAGATACAATTACGCAATACATAAGTTTTTATGTGGTCAGGTAAAATGGTTCAGCTGCAACCCCATTAAATTTTGCGATTTTACTGTAAACAAATGAAAATCTAATTTATTGTTGCTATTGAAAAATTTATTAGGCCTCGGAAAAACTGATGATAAGCTTTGCTTAAAACATAGAATTCCTTACATTCTCGACACCTTAAAACAATAACACTAGAGCGCACGTACGTTAGCTAAATAACTCATCAATTTAAATACATTTTGTGAAACGTAGTAATCGTCAATATTTCTGTTTACTTTTATTAAGAGAGATTTCTGTCACGTAGAGGTGCGCTTTTTAAATCTAAACCTCTTTGGTATCTGGTGGGGTGATTAAGAAGGGTAGTCGAAAACCTGCTTACACTAAAAAATTTGATAATTTTAACACATTATTGCGAATACGTGAAAAGCACATTAGCTGGTTGAAAGAAATAAAATGTAGTTTCGGAAATGGATTTCCTGCAACAAATACTTCTAATTAGACAATAATACTTGAAAATCATGTTCGCAAGGCGAATTCCAGACAAAGAAAATGTAATTTCTCATATATAGCGGCAACAATATCCAATGCAGTTGGAGTTTGTAGTTCAAAGCCATTTCGGTTTGTTAACACAGTCAAAAACCCGATTAAGAATAGCCTGATCGAGCCTATAATGTTACACCCACCAGAATCGACTGATGATAAATTTCCTCAAATTTCGAAGCACGTAGAATTAGTATTAAGCTCATTACCGGAGATTTCCATGCTAAAATAAATAAGTACTGACAGAAAGGACCTACGGGGCGATTAGAAACAACAGCTGCATAGAACATATGAAATAATTAAAATATTCTGAGGTATACAGAGCTCTTTATACACAGTTGGGCATTTTACATGTAAAAAACGTTTTTTTACATTTTTTTGTTTATAATTATAATTGTTAGTCATAATTATTTTAAATTTTTAGTTATCTACATTTCGAAAATAATAACATATATCCTTTTACAATGCCATCTGTTTTCATCTTGAACAAGCTCAATATGATAAAATAAATGTCTACTGACATCTAGCGACATTTGAATATAAATTATTTGTAAAAATTTAAAAGTCAGTAGATTTCGTTTATAGCGACTACGGATATAACGACATTCCGGTTATAACGACGCAAAATTTTGGTCCCAAGCAACAAAGCATTATTTTAATATAAAAGTTTCGTTTATAACAACCCGGCTATAACGACGATTTCGGATATAACATCCAATTTTTTCTATTTTTTGAAAAAAAAATTGGTTATAGCGACCAAATACTCGTTTTTCCTTACTGTTTTCGGGGAATCACTTTTTATTTTTATTGTTTGTGATTTTGTTGTACATTTTCAGTTAATACGTGCATTTATTTGAGAACGGTTTAATGTTTTAAAAAAAATAATAAATTATCTGTGACTGTATAAACGGTTTATTTGGCTCCAGAATTTAAATGTCAAAACGCAAATAATTAAAATGTCTAAACGCGTTTAGAAAATGGTGAATCAAATTCAGATTTAATTAAAGAATTCAATTTATCACATTCTACTTTATCAACGATGTGGAAAAATCGCGATAAAATAAAAGAACAATTCGAAACGAATTCTTTAAAAACAAAAAAAGTAAGGAAACGAGAACACGACGATATTGATAAACTATTGCTCGACTGGTTTATTAATTCACGAAATTAAAAATTCCAATTTCCGGGCCAATTTTACAGGCCAAAAAATTGGTAAGTCAAATTATTCTTGTAGCGACAGCTGGGTTTACCGTTTTCGGCAAAGACACAATATAGTGGTTGGAAAGATTTCGGGAGAAGCGGCTGCTGTTCCAAAAAATGATTGTGAAAATTGGCTTAAAAATGTGTTTCCTAAATTGCGCGAAGGATACCAAGATTCAGAAACATTTAACGCTGATGAGACCGGTTTATTTTTTAAAATTACACCACAAAACACACTTAAATTTAAGGGTGAAAAGTGTAATGGGGGTAAACTTTCTAAAGATAGAATAACCCTTCTGGTCATTACTAACATGGATGGAACGGATAAGCGTAAATTATTGGTGATTGGTAAATCGAATAAACCTAGGTGTTTCAATAATATAACATCCTTACCTGTGATTTACGAAGCTAATGCTAGAGCTTGGATGATCTCGGAAATTTTTAAAAAATATTTGATTTGCTGGGATTTAGAACTTGGACAATTGTCCAGCTCATCCTCAAATCGACAAACTGTCACCAATTAAATTGGCTTCCTTACCGCCAAGCACGACATCCGTTCTTCAGCCTGTTGATCAAGGCATTATCAAAAACATTAAGAGTCATTACAGAAAATTATTGGTTTTGAAAATAATGCAAAGTCTGGAAATGAATGACAAACCAATCACCGTAAATCTAATCAATGCGATTGAAATGGTAGCAACAGCTTGGAGAGAAGTTAAACCAGTTACAATAAACATTATTTTAGACATGCCGGCTGGCTTACTAGCTCAACAGAAGCACCACCAGACATAGATGAGTTTGACGAAATGGATAATATGCCGTTGGCGCATTGGATAAAAGTTGTAAATAGCGAAAATCATAATGCTACTTGGAACGAATATATAAATATCGATAATGCTGTTATGACCACCGCCAAACCAACTGATGAGGAAATTTAGAACGTATATTAGGCACAGTCGATGATATCACAATTGATGACGATGAGCTGTGGAAAATGTTAGTGATGAATTTCAGCCTCCATCTATTAATGAGACCATAACTACATTTTCCACTGTAAAAAATTATTTATATTTTGGTGAAGCTGAAATTGGCGAACAGTCTATTAAGTCATTTTAGCAATAGAAAGACATGTCCAAAGGACTTACATAGCAAATAGAAACTTGAAACAAACTGCGATTACCGATTTTTTTTAATTCAGTTTGAAATCACTTGAATACAAATGCATTAATTTACCACAAACAATCAATTATTGGCTTAATAATCCCTTTGCTTAATATTGGAGTTTGTTTCTTCACTAAAAAAAATTCGTTTATGACGATATTCGGATATAACGACCAATTTTGATCGGTCCCTTGATGGTCGCTATAGGCGAAATCTACTGTATTTCTTTCTAGATGCAGCGGAAATTTTTAAACCAATTTGGCGTTGCCATAATGTGTCAAAATCAATTGTCGACCGAAGCCAAACAATTAGTTAACCAAAAAATAATATTACATTAATTTAACTTAAATTCAACTGTAAAATTCCAAAACAGATATTTTCCAACTCATCAATAAATTCATTCAATTCATAATTATCTAAAATTATATCGGATAATCGAGTATCGAATTCTGTAAAGAGGATATTTGTTTACGTCTTGTCATTGGTTTCATAAAGAATCGGTACTATTCTTAAACAAAAAGGTTGTTGACATAACCAGCAATAAAGTAAAGTGGTGAATCTACTCGAATCGGCCAGGTAACTGGATTCTGACATTTAAATCGTTGCCAATGATTTTCATTCACACCGAATGAAACTATCGCGCTAGGTAGCCAGAACAAAGATATCGCTTATTATTGAATAAATAAATGTCATATTTACGAGATATAAATAACTAAAGTCCAAAAAAATCTTTTTCGTGTTTACTTTTTTGGGCCTGCATACATACAAACCGTATTTCTTTTATTTTCCTTCTACTTGGCCGTAAACATATTTGCATTGACATGATGATTTGCCATTTTTTGATATTACGTACAGTAATGTTACAGAAAACGATTTGTTTGTATATGTAATGGGAATGGACGAAGGGCAACTTCGTGAATTTTTAACATTCTGGACTGTAATCATATGGCACACGACGGCCGTTTTGCTCCAACTTATTAGTACTAAATTAATTTATCTAGTTTTTGTGTGAAAAAATGTACGTACTAATATTAAATGGCGCCACAGTTCGATTAGAAGAAACCACAATTTTCGGCGAAGACGTTACTCTACAAGGTAAGTTGTACGTAAACGGAAGAGAAATTTAACCTTACAAGATTATTGTGAAAAGTCGGAATCAAACTTCATTATTAAAATTGTTTTTGATTACTTCCCAGATTTTACGTTAATCAACCGTTCATCGATTAACTACTGGGAAGTAATCAACTTTACATTACCTGATGTCAATTATCAAACCATTTCCGTTGCACCTGGATTTTTACATACGAAATATCCATGGATAATCCGGAGAAATTTCAAATGTAACACTATTGAAAGATAAAGTTGGTAGCCAATCTCCCGTGCAGGTTAATTACTAAGTAAACGTTGCGAATATAAGCCAACTCATCGATAAACTCGTTTAATTTGTAAATATTTAAAATTTCAAGACAAACCACAATAATTTGTATCATAAAATTTGAATTTTATATCATGATTACAATTCGTCCGTCAAATTGTTGTTTTTGACGGCCAATGAAAATGATCGAGTAAACAGTAAAATTTCCGATAGTTATTAGATTTGGTAAAAGATGCCGCAATTGTAACGAAAAAGTAGTATTTTATTCATTATTTACTTTACAGTATGTAAAAACCGTTTTATTTTACATGTAAAAAACATGTAAATTAAATTACGTAATTTACGCGCCCAACTGAACATTCATCTCAGTAAAATGACTGGAGAACGCTGGAATCGTGACGATCCCGAAAAAAATTATGACCTTAGCCCTTGTCAAAATTGACGAGGGTCCAATTGCTGAACACAATTCATAATCGTCAGAGTTTATAATTTCTGGTCATATTTCGAAAACAGCCGAATTTTTAATACGAACGAAACACGATTTAGGCCGATCAATCAAGCCTGCTTATACTACAAGATTTGATAGTTTGGAGACATCATTGGCGCCATAGATCCGATTAAACAAATTACATTACAACAAGCAGCTTGCTCTATAATATGTTTATCATCAGGACTGGTCCGAAGAAGCAACTATCGCCAATACATCTAAAGCGCACTAGCTGATTGCGCTCTATTAGGAAAAGGACTGCCCCTCAAAAACTTCAAACTAAACATTAATATAATTCAAAACTAAAAGCAGAGGTCTAACGAAGGTTGAGTAAAGTGCCTTTGGTTGAGTAAAGTGCGTTTGTGACGTAAGGTTCCAAAATAGACCATTGAATTTGTTCTATACGTTTACGAGAATAAGTTGTTGATTTATACTTGTTCACGTTCAATTCGATTGTTCTTTTCACACCAAATGGCAAAGTTGTCGTCACATATATACCTGAATTTTTGATTACCTAAATGGGTGCCTCGAGGAACATCGGATGTAGCATTAAAAGAGGCCGATGTTGAGAATTTGTAAAGCACCCGACACTTGCGGTCACTCAGGTAAGAATTGATCCGTAGTATGAATTGAGGTGAGAAACCAATAGCTTTTAGCTCGAATAAAATGATGTTGTGTGAAAGCCTATCGAACACTTTACTTAAGTAGTCGCAATTACAGCCAATTCATTTTCCTTCTCCATGACATTAAGAGTGGTTGAGACAACTTCGGTAAGATTAATAAAACCATGTTGAATGGAAGAAAACAGTTGTTTGCAGTGAAAATATAGAAAATCGTATACAATACATTCAAACGGATCAGGAATACATGACAGTTTGGCGATTTGCCTTTAATTAACTACATCTCGCTTGCAAGCCTTCTTGTGAATCGGAAAAATGTATGAATCCTAGGGATGGGAAAATTCCAAGAGAGTGACTATTGAAATAGAGCAATAAGAGGTTTAGACAATCTGCTGTTCTTTTTTGCAAACAAAATCATTCTTAGGCTCATTAGCTTTACAATCAGTTTCAAAAGGCTGCTGCTTAACCAAGCCCGGTCGAAACCCAAATTATGAAACTGAAGAAAATACTTTACAAGTAATAATAAGGCAGATGCAGAAAGCTATACAGAAACGATAAACACCAAAACGAACTAAGATAAGGCGAATAAATAGCAACAGCGCTTCCATTGGCGGAGTCTGGAAGAAAAGTCCAGGCCAAGACCAAGGCAGAAGTTTGTTTCTAACCGCAACATTTGTTCAACATCATTCGATAAAAAACAAAAATTGGGCTACAATCCTATAGTTAAAAAAAACAACTAAACTTAGCTCAGACAATCTTCCAGTACAGTGCAAGTCATACAATGCAAGTCAGATTCTAGAGCATTACAAAGATGTCACATGCAGCGTGTAGCAAATTCTATGATTTCTTTGTTAATTTACGTATTTAAAAATCGAGAACTTCATTCTTACTCCACATTTGAAAATTTTGAACCCTTCGGAAAACGGTATGACCCGAAAAATGGAAATTTCTTTAATGCTAATCCTGTTTCGGGATAATTTCGAAAAAATCTATGGTAAAAACACCAGCCAGATGAACCAAGCACAGAGCTGTCAAACTGTTAACCCTACAATGGACTACAACATCAACACGTAAAGGTGATCTCTAATTTTTTCGGACAAGAAAACATTAAATGAGCATACAAGTTCGTTGGTTCACAATCCTAATGAACGCGATAGTTTGACCGAAGGCTTGCTAAATATTCAGGCATTATAACTCAAATGAACAAAATAAAAATGGTGAATCCCTCAGTCAAATGTAAATCTCAGTTCGCCAGAAGAAAATGGATATCGCCATATCGCCATCCAAATCTTTCTTTCGAGAACGATGTACACGACAAACGGCATATTGCACAGAGAATTCCTCACATAGCCATATTTAATCTCCTCTAGTTAGCATTATGAAAAACGATGAGACCCATGAAAGGACATTACATATGCCAACATTTTATTTGGTTTCATTCAGGAAGTAATTTTTTTCTGACCACAACAGAAATTAATATTTTCAATAGTAGCAACGCTGAATGCAGAAAATTTGTTGATTATCCAGAATTCTTGACGAAGGATTAAACGAAGTGAAACGGATGATCGTATTAAACCATTGGGATCAAAATTACGAGAGATAGTGGTGTACTCTAATATTCCTAATTTTCCAAATTTTATTGTAAATTCATACAATGAAAACTTCAGACTGTATCGAGTAAACCTGTTTGCATTGGAAGTAAACGACTGCCCCAAGTTACGCCACACTATTATAACAGAAACATTTGGGGTATAGACAAAAAAGGAAATGGCCAAACAAGCCATGTTTTTAAACAGGTCTAAGAAAGGATAATTTATGAGGTCAAGTTGTTATTTTCTACTCTATTTTATTTGACATACAAAAAACCATGAAAAATTGTACACGAAATTTATAATTTGAACTACTGGAGGTCGTTGACAGGTGGCAGTTTAAAAAAAAAAACTTCTCAACAGTATAGTTTCGAATACTTTTTCGAAAAGAAATGATCAAATAGTGGCATCTATTACAAAAAATTTAATTTAATTCTTTCTAAGATGTTACATTTGGTTAATCTAATACAGATTTAAAAATATTTGTAATATGTTGAATTATCTTAAACGTTAATTTTAAATTCTGAAACCCCCATTTTGATCTGGAAACTATAAGAGGACAACCTCGTAACAGAAAAAGCAATTGGGAAAAACGAAAATCTAATTTTCTACATTATCTACCTATTCTATCAATTATCGACATTGGCTACACACAAATCAATTATCTACACTATTTTCGACACCGAGATATCGACAATTGCGAAATACGCGTAGACGCACAACACCGCAAGTAGTCCGGGTATATTGTGGGAAAATTGAAACGCCTTGAAAGAAGTAATACTAAGTAATGAGGTAATTCTTACCGAGCGTAGAAATAAAAATACGACGCTCATGTTTGGAAGCCAAAAATTGCTGTCGAGAGAAGGCAAACACGAGGTCGCACTCATAATATCCCGGACCACAGCAGATTACTGAGTATTCTATGGTAATAATAAAATTATTAAGACTCGCAATGTATCGCGCTAAAACAAAATTAAAGATTTACAAAGGACTGATGAGACCACTGAAGATGAGGAGTCACTGTAGGTAGCGAGTTTTAAACGTTAACAACATAGTACGTACGGCCCTATTAAGATTGGAGAAATGTACCGAATACATCTCGAGAGCAGAAATCATTTGAACAACATCGATATAATTGGAATAATTAAATCATCAAGGCTTATAGCGCTAGGACACGTTCTACGTTCCAAAAAATCGAGATAAAAACAAAACGATTATTCTGCACATTCGGTTTAATGGAAAAATGTCCCACAACCTTAGCGTCATATTAAATATAGTTTCGGCTTTTTTCAATCAGTTTATAAGCAGCATGACATTCACAAGTATGAAAACTTAAACGTTCTGAAACGAGTGTAGACCTGCTGGTGGGTTCATGTCAAAATGACACATCGAGATCGATTGCAAATTCCATCGGAAAGCAAACCTTGTCCCACAGCCATATCGTAAATACAATTAAACAATTAAAACCATATATTGTGCCTGCCTACGCCAGATCGGAACTGGAATATGGTGTCAACATAAAGTGTCTATTCTACCAAAGACATATCCAGAGTACTGAGAAACATGAAAGCTTCATTTAAATTGAAGTTATTTTATCTCGTGCGGAGTTTTTAATTGTAATGCAAATTTAACAATTTAGCTGGAAATTTTTTAAATTTAATTAACATTTGTAAAACTAAAGTGGCTTACAGAATGGAAATACGATTCTCAACTATCAAGTGATAATGAAATGTGTGCTAAAAATGATTAAAAAAATACACAATTTGTTATTTTTGAAATTGGATTTTATTTTCAAAAGAAAACAATAAAATAGGACACGAGTCTAACCTAAGCTCTCCATCTGCCATTACCATCCAGTTACACCATTAATATTCGAACAGTTTGCTAATGGAGACTCGTAATACCATTAAACTATTATATCGCCGAAGCTTTTTTTTAATCTTTGCAATCTTTTCTGGGGCCGAAGCACTCCCAACTCTTTCGCAGTTCGCTTATTTACGTCCTTATCTTACGCAGTTGCCTGCCAAATCGAGGACGTACGGACGGTCCGATTTTATCACCATCTGCACATTGCATAGCTCCATACCAACCTATACGGGTATGGAAGATGGGTCGGTCTATAAGTTCTGCCCTCCGACAGGGGGTCATAGATCGCCGAAGCTTGATGGTATACAATATTTTGACATTTCGTAAAAAATAAAATGGCGTCATTTCGATGTGGTTTGGTGACATAAGACTCAAGCGACGCTGTTGAATATCAATAAATGAATGATTTTCAAATGTCAAATATATGTTATGTTTACTATGCATCCGACGCCATATCAAAAAAATTTCGTACCATTTATGTTATTGGTAATGATATAAATTATTTTAGGTGGAGATGCTAGGTAAATGTTGATTGAACTTAACGTTTAATGTTTCAAATTGTAAAATACATCGCAAAATTCATTTGGAATTAAATCCAGTTTATGTACAGGTTTAGAAAATAATTTGGGCTATCTAAAAATATAGGTGTACTGCCTTGAACAGGTAAAAAAAATTTACATAGACGAAAATTAGCAAAACCGTTGAAATGTGTATAAAATTAATAAAAGGCGTTTACGATACCGTATTGGTTATCTCGAGCGTAGTGGTTTGTCAAATCTATTTGTTAACACTGATCGGGACACATGCATATATTTAGCTCGCCCTTTTTGTATATTTAAATTTTAATAGTAAATAAGAAATTTGGTAAAATTTAGATCGAGAGGTGCGCCAGTTGAGACTCCCTTGGTATAAATCAAACTATATTAGAATGCACATTGACCCGTGTTACTGTATCTCTAATTGAGTCAAGTCCATTCCATAGTATCTCCGAATAAGCAGCAACGCTAACTGAAGTACTGTGTTACGATTACGGTTGTGACCTGTTGCAGATCACAAACATCACAAACTACCATATGACTTATAAAAACTAATTTTCGGCTTTGAACAAGCCTTGACAATCATTAAACGCTAAACAGTTATTTCAATATTATTTATAAGTTTGTTTGTACATCACAAAAAAAAATTTACAAATTTAGCCAATCTTGCTGCGAAATAGTTAATATTTACTTTTTGCTTTGTGATTAATTAAATTCGGTTTATCTCGGTAAACCTGTTGACTGTATTGGTGTATAGAAAAAACTATTGTCTACAAAATAATCTTGGCATAATGTCGAAATCGACTAGCCAAAACTGTCGCCAGAATATTTTTTATAGATCTGTATGTATACATTCTATTCATACTTTGGAAAAGTCACCACCACAGATGGTATGCACGAGTAATAATGGAAATGATAAAATCTGTTTAAGGTCGACAAATGTCTTATTATATGTGAAAGAACGTACCACATGAACATGGGTATTATATTTATCTTGTAATTGGACTTGGATATGTGTGGGCAATTTAATTAGTAGACGTAAAACGACACTCACAAAAAGAAAGGAATTAGTTATGGTTAGGTACAATGAAAGAAGTCTGTATCGAAATACGAATTTAACGTCTTATATGGAACAACATACATCTTATACTTTCATATATTTGAACCATTTAAATGAAATGTTCGTCAAGGTGAAATATAAACCGTGTCTAATTTCGTTTGCAGCTCACAACGTACGTACATCATGTGCTGAGGTGTAATTCCAGGCAGCAATTATACGTAAATTGCACACGCATAATATTTAGAGTGGATCGAGATTTTAGTAATTGCTAAATAATTTAATATTTCCGCTTTTATAATTTAACAAACTAAATTAGACGACATATTTCCAAATTACACTATATTTTGACAGATGAATGAAAAAAAACAGGAATACTGTGTAAAACGAACAAATCAATACAACATCTATGAGTCATATACACAATTTGATAGTAAAAATAAAGTTTTGATAACATTTTTTACACTGCCACGATAACAACACCGCTATGTGCTATATATAATGTTATCAAAAACAAATTTGACATTCACCTGATTGTTGTTGCACCGGAATGCATTAGTGCGACCTTATTTAATATATTCGGTGAATTTGATCTTGAACGTGAAACGGTTGGCATAAACACATTTTCCGATGTTAATAAATCGGTTTTAACACGTCGCGCACTAACAGGTGATATTTGATTTGTTGTATTCATTATATCGAGCGCACCCCGCGTAAACTATCCGCACACAATAATATTATGTATTTCACTTTCACACTAAAACACCAGTATCACACAACTGGCCCAGGTTTGATAACAACACAAACCAATTCCATTTTATTTTTTTATATAAATTGATTACGATAAGAAAATTTATTGATTCTATTTTTTTACGCTGACACACAAAACCAAAAAAAAAAATCTATAACACTGTATCACTGCTTTGAAACGCACTGAAAAAGGCACAAAATCCAAATGGCACACAAAAATCTATACCGCTACACAATAAATATTCAACAGGAATCGCTCCGCTATTTTTCACTATACGAAAAGCACATCTAAACTATACACACAACTCTCTCGAGAAACATTATCCACTTTCATTCCGTTGTAAGGATGAGATCATATAATCTAGATTTTCCAAAGATTTCAAAATGTTTGCAATTTTTGCGACAATGAATTTTTATCTCTTCGCATGCCAAAATATTGAGAAGCTTTGGAAAATTCAACGACGAATTATTGCGAATATGCGCACATTCTGTGCTGTAATATGTGCTACGATGTCGAGTTGAAATGGTTAACTAAATGTTTTTTTTTTCACTTTGTGTTGATGTTATTTCAGATGGTTTTGTTGTTTTTTACCATTTACTATTTTGTTGTTGTATTTGTCTTATTTATTTATCTTACGTTTCGTAATTTTATATATTGTACTTTCGAGTACATGTTACAGTTAAACCTAAATGGCATAATTGTTGGTAGAAAGGTGCGCAGCGATGACAACCGTTTGAACCGCAGGTAATTTTTATAGCTGTGTATTATCTAGAAAGGACATTAATTTGCGTGACAAATTAGCATGAACTTGTTTAAAAAAAATAATTTTTGGGTTAACCTCAATTGGCGTTTGAAAAATTGTTTGTTCGTGGAATAGTGTTAACCTAGATAACTCCTGCAAAGTATAAAAATAACGAAACATAAATGTCAGTTTTCCATCTTTCATTGATGGCATTGAAGGCAATTTTGTATCAAATTGTTGTTAGTATGTCCTACAATCTATGTCACCTTACATTTAACGTGTTCAAATATTCATCTTTTAAGGTGCATGTAATTGTTATGGTCAGATTAACCCAGTACAAACTCTATTTATAGACTCTAGTTTACATAATAAATATAAGATTTCTTATATCCTTTATTTGGCATTAGAATTTAATCGCTTAGCTATATTTAGACAAGCAGCTGACTACCAACATTATTAGAAAAATAATTAATTTACGTGGAGTTTGTCCCAAATTATTCTAAAGCAACAATAATTTTAGGAGAAATATTGGACAAACTCTACACGACAAAGTGATGTTTGTCCTAAACCATCTTAAACGCAAAATTTCTTTTTAAACGTAATTTAACAGTAGCTTAAAGAACAATTTCGTTTAAAGACCAATTTCCATTTTGTACCACTTTGTACTAGACCCAATCCAATTAAAAAACATGAGTTTTCCGGAAAATGTAGGGGAACACTGGGTGTAATATTCCAAAGTTTTATACCTCATAATCGCATTAAAGTGATTTGTCTTTAGATATTTCTAAGAAGTCACTACAGCTGGAATGAGTGTTTCACTTTGTACTAGACCCAAACCATTTAAAAAACATGAATTTTCCGGCAAATTTAGGGGAACACTAGACACAAGTGCAAACACTCATCTCAGCCGTTTTTGAAATATCCAACTTTTGATTATTACCCCCCCCCGCTCTGTTCTCCTAGAGTTTCCAGAAAATTGATGTTTTTCAATTGGATTGGGTCTAGTTCAAAGTGAAAACACCCATTCCATCCGTAGTAACCTCTTAGAAATATCTTAGGACAAAGCACTTTTAATGCGATTTTGAGATAAACAAAATACACTGTTAAATTAATTATAAACGTTGTTGTTGGTTTTATGACAAGTTAGGACAAACTTCAAATCCGTAATGGTGATTTCATAATTGAAATGAAATTCTAAAAAGTGTGCTTGCTATGTAACTGCAATAAGTTTCATCAACAATTGTTTTTGTGTGCACGTAATGAGGTATGCATGTATTGAAGTCCAATTAAAATCTTAATCTTAGAGCATTCCGAAATTAGAATAAAAAGCATTGTATATAATGTACTGATAAATGAATGGACTACTAAAATTGATTCTAGAATAGTTCTGGCTCCTAGTTGTGTTTCATCACTAGAAGGATACCCCTGCTAGCAGATTCACCTATTCCCTTTAAATTCATATTCACCTACTCACACCATTTACAGTGTACGATCATCTGTGTCTTGTTAGCCAGATAGCACATTTAAACCTGAAATCGACGATCGGTCGGCGCCGAGATCGACACTTTACCAGATGACCTGTGTTTATTAAGTCATTGATCTTAATCGATGATAAAATTCCATTTTTCATCCTGCCTTTGGTGGGATTCAAACCCAACACCTCTCGGTCAAGTACCGAAAGTGACCAGTAACGTGTTTTGGTGTATTTATCCAAACATATTTAAATTTAATTATAAATTTTATTTCAATAAACACGAAATAATCTTCGTTGAGGGTTTTGGCCGCCTTATTTATAATGTTACCTAATCAATATAAGTTTGAATCGATGAATGATTGAGGAGGTTGATTTCGTTTTCTTCCATTTTCCATGCGGTATCCAACATTCGTACTAACTCAAGCAACGGTTGATTGACGTTGTTGCCGCATCTCTGCTGGATGATTCTTCTTTGGTGAAAATTTATGTTCCTATAGGATTTAAGAAGGCTTTTTTAAGCTTCTGCCTAAATAGAGTTAAGATTTAGTAGTTCCATTTATGTGTTGTATCACAATGAATCGAAAAATTAAAACAGTCCTAATTTGCTTAATATTTGGTAAAAAATATCTAAGAACAAATTACCATTATAAAGGGTGTTCCATTTCGAGGTATATCATTTTAAGTTGGCAACACTTTTTTCAGAGACAGTCGATTTGACAGCTGACAGTTGGTTTTTGGTTAGTTTGGTTGAATAGAAAATAACGATTCAGTTCGTAAACCTCATTGTGCGCTACGTCCATTTTATGGTCGACATAATCGTCCATCAGAGTAGTTAATTCTATTCACTATGGATCGCTCTCGCATCACGTGTACTCTAAAAGATAGTACTCGTCCCGTAAGACCCCATATCACGCCCATCAAGCAGGCGGTGACAGCTGTAGTGCGTAGTATTGAAGAGAAACCAAACGAATCGATCGATCATCGTTCGCGCCGCGAAATTGGTGAATAGGCCGAAGCCAGTATTGACATCGATGCAAACTTTCCATATAAAATTTTCTTCAGTGATGAAACTCATTTTTGGCTGAATGGCTATGTCAACAAGCAGAATTGTCGGTAGACGGTATAGAGACATGATTTATAACTTTGTTGTACCCCAATTGGCTGGCATAAATCTTGCTGATATATAATTCCAATAGGACGATGCCACATGCCACACAGCGCGAGATACAATTAATTTACTCAAAGTAACATTTGATGAAAGACTAATTTCACGTAATGGTCCTTCTTATTGGCCACCGAGATTGTGTGATCTACCTCCATTAGAATATTTTCTTTGGGGATATGTTAAGTCACTTGTCTACGCCGATAAACCAGAGACGATTGAAGAACTGGAACTCAACATTCGGCGAGTTATTAGCGAGGTACGGTCACAATTGCTGCGAAGAGTGATCGAAAATTGGACATCCAGATTACGCCATGTAAGCGACCACATGTTCGAAATTATTTTCAAATATTATTGGCATCAAATTATCTTTCGTGTTTTATTTAAATTTAAAGTTGTATACCTCGAAATGTAATAGGTTATATATTTTATACCAAAGGATTAGTTTGTCACCACCGCCAAAGCGGTGAATTTGTGAAGTAAAGTGCTTGTAAAAATGCTGCTTGCCCAAGATCTTTCAACCATGAATAATTTATTGGTCTCGTGATTTTTGGCTGAGCTAAATGTAACTGCTTCTAGCGCCACAACGGTACTTCTAAGTACTAACGTGTTTCAAATTATTTTGTGACATTTTGCAAGACCTTTTCATTGATACGGAATACGAGTATATTCTATACCAAAGGAATATGTTGCCCCTAGGAATAAGCACCACAATGGTAATTTGGAGTACTAATGGCTTCAGCTAAATTTGAGATATTATTCAAGACCTCTACATTGAGAAGGAGAAGTATACTTATATTCTTCAGAAATCAATTGTTAGCTACCAGCGCTAAAACGGTGGATTTATCAACTAAAGCGATCATTACAAGAATATTAGTTATTCACCATTAAAATAATGTGTCTCATGATTAGATGGGAATAATAAAATTGTAAGTATTTCCAGCGCTACAATGGTTGTTGCGCTACAAAGTCCTAAGGTGTTTAGAGAAATTTATGGCAGTCTTAAAGAGCTTTTCAACGGCATACGACAAGTATATATAAAGGAAAAATTAGCTACAGCGCCAAAACGATGTATTTATAAGCTAAAGCTATATCGAAATCATTGTCTGAACCAAGACCTTTCAAACGATATACGACACGAATATATGAGAAAAATGTTAAGCAATATCGTGGTATTGGGTGTTTTTTGGGTGATTACCTATGGCAGGTGTACCCAACCTTCTTGAGGTAGAGGTCCTAAAAGATTTTCAGTTCACCGAATTAAAAATAAAAGAAGCACAAACCGTTTTTGAGATATCATCGCTAAAGATGTTCAACTTTCCAACGTTTTGAAAACTTTTTTTGCTTTTTGCGATTTGGGTCCTTTAAAACGTTTGTCCCACCTCGGTGGGACCGAGAAAACGTTGGTTTTGGATCTGGATTTTATTAAAGTTGTTCTATAAAGTTCTTACAAACCAAAGTTAATTGTTTTTCCAAGACCTTTTAAATGGTATGCCATATGATTGTAGAAGAATGAGAGAAATTTTAACTACTTTCGGCGCCACAAAGGTAATTTTGAGTATTGACGTTCTTCAGCTAAATTTACAGTATTCTTCAAAACCCTTCCAAACAATATACTACACGAGTATATAGGAAAAAATTAAAGAAATAGCGTGATATTGGGCGTGTTTTCTAGGTGATTTACTATGGCAGGTACCCGACCTCCTTGAGGTTGAGATTCCAAAAGCGTCGAATTAAACATTAAAATAGATTGGTTAAAAAATCGAATCGCATAAGCCATTCTTGAGATGTCATCGACAGAGACATCCATCCATCCATAGACATCCAGACGGACAAACTTTTTGACAGACTTTTCATTTTTATCAGGATTTTAAAAAAGTGATCGTACAGACCAAAGTTAATTGCATACAATCGTATTGAATTTTTCATTTTATCTCTAAGTCTTACCATTCCCCCAAAATAGATGGCACCATCGACCGAAAAATCAATGAAAATTTATATCCGCAATATACATTATGGCACAATAGAGTTCCACGAGCCTTATTAAATAGGCCACCCAGCAAATGATATGTGAACCAAAATACAATTTTTCGTGAGCCCGGAAAGAAGGGAAAGGAAATATACAGACATTATGTACATTATATATAGAGGTTACGCTACTCGCCGCAAGTGACAGCTCTATCACAAATGGGAATTTCTGTGGACATTTTTTTCATTTTTAAACCTCATTTTCCACCAAAAAAAAACAATCCAGCGGAATAAAATATCAAAAATGTTCCTTAAAATGGCAAATTGTTTGACCTACGAAATAAATTAACAAAACTCGATATATGGAATTTTGAAATATTAACTCAGCCATTTCTTTGGATAGGGATTGTATTTCTAAAGTGAACTAAACGGACTAAATTTCGCCATTTCATAACCAATCATACTGAAATTTGGTTTATATGATTTTGGATTGAAACACTAATTTTAGATGAAGTTCTGGTATGTGAATACACGAATTATTCTAAGATACATTTTGAAGGATACATTTAGAATTAGCTATGCTCGATAAAACTCGGTTAATTCTCGGGTAATCAATATTGTGGAATTTGGATCACATATAATTACAATGTACAAAAGTTGTACAAGAGATACAAAGGTACAAAAATGAATAAAAATTGTTACGGAACAAAATTGTGATAGTGCTGCCACTTGTAGCGAGTAGCGTAATCTCATTTTCCCCAGGCGCATTTCCGCTCTCTTACACAGCAGCTCAGGATTGAAAATTATTTAGAACAGTAGCTATCCTTATCCGACAAGTGTAATCTGGACATCTAGAAGGTTCTCGAAAAATAATTCCGCGTAATCCAATTCTTCCAAAAAGTTTTGAAAAGAAAAACGACGAAGAATGCAGATTACTACTACGATTTGAAATAGGCTTTATAATGACTATTTGAACGAATTTTCTTGAAGATTTTTTTTTTTCAGTAAGTTATAAATAAATTAAAGTGAGGAATCTAAATGCTTGACAATTACAAGACTATCGAAAAAGCTTTATTAAAATCGGTACGATATTTTTCTTGTGAAATCCAGACAACGAAACAAGTGGTTGATTATTTCAAACTTCCAGACAGAGAGTTGCACTCATAGAAGGTGGTCTAAGCATCTGCCCTTCGTTGCCTGGACACGGCGCACCTATTTACGGTAATTGGCAACTTATAGCAATTAAATTTGTTTGCTAGCAAAAAAAGGTTAACATAAATACTTCATAGCGGTTTTTATGTAAATAAACCGTACCACATCTAATCTAACCACAATTATCTCACTAATCAACGTCTCACTCTACAATGAAGCACAATACAATAAAACGACATTAACTATTTTTCTTACATATCTAGAGTCTCGTATCTTTAAATCCAAACCACATCTTGGTTATAAGAAAATACCTCTTTGTAAATTTCTATGCCAATGACTCATCAAATTACCGTGCGGTATTTTCTTTTTTTTATTTCTAATCAATTTATTACAATTCAAAATGCACCTCGATTATTATGTTGCATATATACATGAAATTATAATTTGTAATTACTTTGCAATATAAGATATAGACACGCATAAATTGAAAGTAAACTTTTAAGAGAAACCAAACTTAACATAGCGTTCACCAGATAATTATAAAGTTATTGTTATACTCGTAGTTGTTTGTAAAGTTAATTATACGCGGCTAGCCACGAATTTCACTTCGTTTATGTGTATAACCGCAGCTACAGCTATTAACTGATGATCAAAGCAATAAAATTGATTAGAATTTAGGTGATTACACGATTATTTTGCATAAATCGCAAATTTGTAGAGAAAGTGAATTTTAAGCATCATGTTTCACTTTCTTTGGAAGCAAACTTCGGTAATTTTCGTAATAGTAATGAGTATATGACCATTACCACATGGTACACGGTATATCCGAGTACAATACACCAAATTCCCATACACAATTTTTTTATTACATCATACAACAAACATGTATTTCCATTTTGCCTGGGTATGGTGTAGAGTGGCTACACTTTAGGTAACTAATTATCTTAAATCTCTCACCAAAGCTAAACAAGTATTTTTATGTTCTGTGGCTGGTTTTTAATTATTATGAAATATTAATTTTTCAATTTTACATACAGCAAAATATAATTAAATGTTGTATTCTTAAGTCCATTGTTTTGCTACGATGTATACAATCTACCGCAGATATATAAATACAATAAACGGTAATAATCTTATAAGAAATGAGTGAATATTTACTTTATGGTTAATAAACTTGAGAAAATTTATAGTAGGCACCAAGTAATCTATTTGTTGTATATATTAAATTTTCTTGACTGAGCAAATATAAAATAATGATGATGGTGATGGTTATGGTGATGATGATGATGCCAAATCATCTGAATTTTCCAGTAGATTGCACAAAGTACCAGTTTATATTTTGATTTATGAACATAAAATTTCAAGGTTTCGTATTTCATCTATACCTCTAATATGCAATGATATTATCTCCGCTCGTGGTATCTTTTTTTTGTGAAAATCATTAATCAAAATGTAATGGAATGGCGTTGAAAATTTAGAATTTTTTCGTGCGATATATACAGTTGAATGATGAATATTTGATGTTTGGACATCTGAAATATTAGTGTGGTGCTTGGTTTAACGAACAATAAAATTTAAAGCCTCTTAATAGATTTGTATTTGGTTCGAAAAAATTCGACAGAATAAGGCCACCTTTTGTAAAAATTTCAACAATAAGGCTCACAAGGCATCTAGAATACTAGTACTACAGTACATGAACAAAAGTAACCGCGTTACCAGATATCTAACTATAAAAATCGAGCAACGGACGTTCAACGAAAACTAGACAGCAACGTAAAAACATCCTGTCGGCACATACCGTGTAGGAAAAATGTATTTACTACAAAACCACCTCCAAAAATATAACATTTCCAACAAAATTGAAGTAGCAGAAAAAATATCATATGCAAGCCGGGAGCAAACGTCGACTGCTCCTGCCCAGTCACACCCTTGGTTTCGGTGTTGGGTGGTAAATTCCTCACTTGATCAGCAATCTTCTACTCCACTCCCTTGGTGCAATCCTCTACTCGTATTAACTGAGTTTGTAAAAATTATAATAGTTCCTCATTTAAGTAAAATTCAATTTAGTTCACGTTAGTTAATTCAATTTAATTAAACGTAGACAACGTATCTCTACGATGCTTAGTCTTTAACCATCGAATCGCCACCATACCTTTTACTATAGCGAAATTTTAAAAATTAAAAAAAATTTATGGCAGCTCCACCGCATATATATATATATATATATATATATATATATATATATATATATATATATATATATATATATATATATATATATATATATATATATATATATATATATACTCCGCGACACTTGATTAGCCACACTTGAAAATTTTGCATAAAACCGTAGAACCTTTTCCAATGACTAATACACACACCTGCATGCAATGCGAAGGAGAAACGCCCCATTTCGATTATTTTGCTTATTTAAACTGCGACACTTGATTAGCCTCATCACTTTGTTTTTGACGTCGAAGGCGTAAGATGCGTGTAAATAAATTTAGTTGTGTTCAGTTTAATAGTTTGTCATCAATTTATTACGGTTATTACCGTCTGCAGTTAATAGTGGTGAAAATGGGTCGAGAAAAACCCCTAACATACGAGTAAGTAGAAAATGAAAAGATTCTTGCGCTTAAACAAGAAAATTATTCCAATCGCGCGATTTCCAAAAAAAATGGTCGCAATTCTTGGACCATCTACTATCTCAAAGATCCAGAAAATTACGGAAAAAAAACGAAGAGTTCGCACAGCAAGGGCGACAACAGAACGGAAACTTAGGCTATTTTGCGCGAAGCTTCGAATTCGATGCTATCTGCAAAAAAATAAAACAGAAAATTAGAGTCTCAGCCAGTGTCCGTACTGTTCATGGGATAATAAAAAAGTGTTCACATCTCCGGCGAAAAAAACTTACGAAAAAAATCACGTTTGCTCCAGCAACATAGAAGTGCCCGATTGGAATATCGTCGTGGACATCTGCATTGGAAGGAAGAATGGTTCCAAGTTATTTTTTCGAACGAGAAAAAGTTTAATTTAGATGGACCAGATGGTTTTACATATTACTTCCACAATTTGAGGAAATCCGAGGTATTATTACACCGCCGCCACACCAGTGTTGGTTCCATCATGGTGTGGACACCAATTTTTTTTTCATGGCAACAATCGCAAAACTCGCAGTTACATCGAGCTTTTAGAAGTGCAAAAAATCAATTTTGCCGAAATGTTTGAAGGCCAACGCTGGATTTTCAAGCAAGATAACGCAGAAATCCAATACAATGTTTTGAATTGGTCGGCTTTGTCTCCGGATTTAAATATTATTGAAAATCTTTGGGGATGGTTATCGAGACTAATTTATTCGAATGGAAGGCAATACGAATGCCGGAATGACCTTATGGCAGCTGTGTATGATGCTTTCGAGAAAGTATCGATAGACTTTATACAAAATCTTTATAGGTTTTTGCCTAATAGAATTTATGACGTTGTAAGAAAAAAATGTAAGACGCACTAAATATTAAATAATGGAAAAATATCAAAACAATAGAACGTAATGGGTTTTATTACTTAATTTCACAGATGAGGGTAATCAAATGTCGCAGTTAAAATAAGCAAAATAATCGAAATGGGGAGTTTCCACTTCGCAGTGCATGCAAGTATGCGTATTAGTCATTGGAAAGTCAGATAAGATAAAAGCAAAGGTGATGACAAATTTTCAAATAATTAGGCGTATTATCTTTATGTAAAATTTTCAAGTGATTTACAATCAAGTGTTGCGGAGTGTATATATATGTTGGCATCTATAAAACAAAAGGAAAGGTCCAAAGGGTATAAATACCTATTGATCCTTCCTACACTAGTTTAGTATAGGTCACATTTAATCGGAAACTTCACGCTACCAGTGCTTCTTAACAGAAGCAACGGGTAAGGTGACAATAACGTGACATTTTGGCGCCCAACGTGGGGCACAATTGAAGACGATAATCTAGATAATATAAAATGTTCTTGAAACTTGGTTGAATAATGGATAGCTACCAGTGTGGAGAGGGAACAATACTGGTTTAGTGCGAATCAGTAACAGAAGCAACGGACAAGGTAACAATTAACGCAATTAACATTACGCGTGACATTTTGGCGCCCAACGTGGGGTATAATTGAAGACGATATTTTAGATAAAATATAAAATATACTTGAAAATTGGTTGAATCATGGATAGCTAACAGTGTGGAGAGGGAACAATACTGGTTTAGTGCGGATCAGTAACAGAAGTAACGGACAAGGTAACAATTAACGCAATTACCATTACGAGTGACATTTTGGCGCCCAACGTGGGGTATAATTGAAGACGATATTTTAGATAAAATATAAAATATACTTGAAACTTGGTTGAATAATGGATAGCTAACAGTGTGGAGAGGGAACAATACTGGTTTAGTGCGGATCAGTAACAGAAGCAACGGACAAGGTAACAATTAACGCAATTAACATTACGCGTGACATTTTGGCGCCCAACGTGGGGTATAAATGAAGACGATATTTTAGATAAAATATAAAATATACTTGAAACTTGGTTGAATAATGGATAGCTAACAGTGTGGAGAGGAACCAATACTGGTTTAGTGCGGATCAGTAACAGAAGCAACGGGCAAGGTAATAATTACCGCAATTAACATTACGCGTAACATGTTGGCGCCCAACGTGGGGCACGATTTAAGACGCTAATTTAGATAAAATACAAAATATTATTGAAGCTTGTTTGAATAATGGACAGCTAACAGTGTGAAGGGGGACTAATACTGGTTTAGTGCGGATCAGTAACAGAAGCAACGGGCAAGGTGATAATTACCGCAATTAACATTACGCGTGACATGTTGGCGCCCAACGTGGGGCACGATTTAAGACGCTAATTTAGATAAAATACAAAATATTATTGAAGCTTGTTTGAATAATGGACAGCTAACAGTGTGAAGGGGGACCAATACTGGTTTTGTGGTGTTCTGTTTTTTTCTATAACAGAAACAACAGGTAAGGTGACAATTAACGCAATTAACATTACGCGTGACATTTTGGCGCCCAGCTTGGGGCATAATTGAGCACGATATTTTTTGAAAAGTTATAAAATATTCTTGAAGCTTGGTTGAATAATATGGGCAGCTAATAGTGTGGAGGATCAGTACTGGTTTTGATCTGTTCTGTTTTTTTATTAACGGCACACACGGTATTAGTGATCCACTTGTATCATAATTATTCACGAATGTGAATAGTTAGTAGTAGTAGTTGTGAGTCGAAGTGACGGTTCAATTAAAAATTCGTTCATTAACACGTTTATTTGCAATACCTTACAATAATGGCTCTACGAAATACAACCTTTATCGGGTTATCCGCCCTTTTTGTCTAGTTACATTTTATACAGAGAGGTTTTCGTTGAGCCAAAATCTTGACGAAGGCCAGATGAAATCGCATAAACTAAATTCAACATCGCATAGAATATATACGGAAGACGCACCAGGACCAAAGTTCAAAGCACGGCTGATATACTCATACTTTCAAAAAAAGTGGACTTGAAACTTAATCGAATAATAAAATTATGGGAGTTATGGAAAAAGCCAAGTCAACCGCGGAAGTTTAGTAACCGTTAAGATCACCTACCCTCCACCATACATAAATTGTATTCCAGGACTACTGACTAAAATAAAAATTCTAGTTCTAGCATATACTTGAGTGTCGCCTATAGACAGGCATATCTGAACGCTGACTCAAGGCGAAAGTCGGCATTCATAATTCCAGGTGAGGATTGTATCAGCATAAACGCATGCTATTTGTTTGCGCTTAATACTTCTCAGCCATCAGCTAGATTAATGGACAATGTCTTCATCAACCGACAACATGTTTTGTCAAAAGTGAACAGCTTTAATGAAAAGTATTTCAGTCATTTACTTTTTGGCCGAAATGCCTTGATGTTGTGCATTTTTTTATGTAAATATAAACATTTGTGCGGTAGGAGGTACAACTTGAATTCGCACGTCATCGTAAGTCATGTAACCTAATTTCCTGTATCACGACCGTAAATGAACTCAGATCCTTCTTGGGATTAGCTATAGGTTCTACAAAACTTGCGAAGCTCCTGACATCACTCTCAAGAGGGAAGACGGACACGTGTCCAAAATCACATCTAGAAATAAAATATTACATCTCAATACCGAAGAAGAAGCCACCTTCAATAAAATAAAAAATTCGCTATGCTCAAATGTAGTTCTGTTATCACTTCCAAGTTTTTAAGAGAAATTTGAACCGACCAAGGACAATTCTATTTTTGCACCAATCACATTCCTCTCAAGAACATCCAACACAAGCCAGGAATTATTCTCAGTCGAACTCATTTCCTTCTATACTCTATCTAAGAAAATCTTTATAGCTAAAGGCATCGCGCTGAATTCAGTTTCCTGGCACCTGGTGAATTGGCCTCTTTAACTAAAGCTACAGAGTCATCCAGTTCTTCAATAAGAATTTTGTCAAAAAATGACGTACAGGCTTTTGTCAAATGTCAATCAATGTTGTTGCAAATTGGTGGAAAAAATAATTTACATTTTTTACGTAAATAATGGTAAAATATTGTAAATATTGTGCTAAACATGCAAAAGTAGTGACATCTACAATAAATAATAATTATTTCAATATTTACAATTATTTTGATGAACTGAATGATTAAAATTTAAAATTAGTAAAACGAACAAATTAAATTTACTGCTTATTAAAAACGAAATTTATTAAAAGCGGTTGATGTTCCAGGTAAAAATGGTAAAAATAATTTCCATCACTAGTTTTTGGAGAATTACAGAAGATGCCGCCACAATTTAGCATTATTATTAAAGTAAATTACTAATTGTAATTTACGTACGTAACACTGTATGCTATCAAAACCTTCTGTACTATAAATAAAGGTACACAAGCATTTCTTTAGGAAAACCCCTTCCATTCGAGCAAAAAATTCGTGTAGGGCAGTTTTACATGATTTGCACAGGACAAGAAGCGGTCAGTCATTTGAATAAATACAGACAATGAGCTCGTATTTCGAACATTTGTATTTTCAGATTTTTGAAATACAAAGAAACTATCCCAATCAACCCGTAAACTAGTCCTTTTTGTTTTAGGATGCTTTAAAAAATGTGGGTTTCGACGTTTCGGATCAGAACTCCAAAATTATTTATTATGAGGCTTTTCATAGCGAAGACAAGAAAGCTTGAAAGCAGTCCAGTACACAATTGTCATACACAATTGTGTATTTAAGAAAACCGGACCGATAAAGGATAATTAGCAGTTGGTTAATTTTCAGTTGAAGTATGGTTTGGAGAAGGCCTTCTTGTGTTTCCTTCCAGCTTTAATTCCACTGTCAATTAATGAAGACTGCTCTCATCTTGGTTGGACAACTTCAAGCTCAGGCGTCATAATCTATTAATAAAAGAAAGTTCTAATTCAGAAACAAAAGGCAGTAAATTATAAGGCAGATACATTGAACCCAACCTGTGGGAAATTGTTCTCATAAAGTGCAGCTACTCAAATTCTGAGATTAAATTTTTTGAAAAGTGTATGCTGATATCGATTCACGACTGAGGTCATGAATCCGGAGCCTAGTATACTACGGTCTTCAACAAAGAAAGGAAAGCCATTCGAAACTGTGCATTGTCTCGTTTCGGGTAAAAGTGAACGGCATAATCTTTTTTTCTATTTTGGACTTGAAAGGTGGTTATCGGCATTGCCTAATATGCTAAATTTCCATTATTCACACTAGCTTCTGTCCACGAAATATTGCGCAAGCAAACTAAGGTTTGAACCTATTTCACGTCCTTACGGCACTGTAGAAAATGGGCTTTGAACCTACTTGTAATCCGCTTGGAGAGGCTGGGATTTGCAAAATTTACACGGAGAAAGACTATTCCTAGACTAAAAACAAAGAGGTCGTGTTTTTGGAAATTATTTTGAGACATAAATTTCAATTTCCTGACATTCGATCATGATTTTATCTCCTAAGTCCTGGGCTAACCTTCATATACGATAATGTTATATAACTGTTTTACAATGTTTCGTCACCAAGGTAGTCAAAGATTGTATTGGTGTAATATAAAAATTTTATATTTAACATTTTTGGCGTTGGTGTAAAAGTAGTTCCGCCACAAATTTTAAATTTGCAAAATTACCATATTTTTCGCTTTGTATTTTATGGTTGCAGATAGACCGTTATACCTTAAAAATATGTTATGGTTTAATCTAAAATCATGCACGAACATACACAAAAACCACTAAATTTGTATTCAGACCAAAAACAAGAAGAAAAAAATGCTGACTAATAGTATTGAAGCTATTTCGTTGCTCTAAGGTATAATTTCGTTGTCTTAGACATGACATGCAAGAATCAAATAAAATAAAATTTCTTAAATGTTTACGATATCTGTACACATGCAAAAATAATTGTTATGTAATCGTATAGACTTGAGTCAATCACCCCACCAAAAATCCACCCATACAGAGAATGAAACAGGAGTATAAATCCCAAATTACATCCTGGGGCAACATAAATTTCGTTTTAATATGCAAAAATATGCCTCGGTTCATTTTAAAACTTTTACTTCAGTATAAAAAATAAAAAGTTTTTCCGGTTTAATTTCAACTTTATGTCTTTTTATTTGGCAGTATAAAACTTTTTACTGAAAAATTAACGAACAATTCCACAAAACTATTTTTGTGATTTATTTAATTTCGAAACGATATTTTTATTGATTGTACTTAAAGCTGTTTATTGTCTTTGGTATAAACAATAAATAATTCAACTTTCAAATCAACAAAATTATTTCTTGAAAACGAGAAATCTAGAAATATTCCGCTTTGTTTTTTTACTTTAATATTTCACGATAGTGGAACGTCAATGCATCTTAATAAAAAGTTGCAGAGCAATTTATTTAAAGCCGATGCGATCATGGTTGATAAGCGCGCTATGCCGTTTCGATTGATTGGTCGCAAGATTTTATTTGTTTACTTTTGTGCACAGCAGCTAAGTCATGGTTGAGTGAAGTAAATTGCAAAAAATCGTCTAATTGAAATTCATAAAGATTAACGATTTAAGATGCAAAAATGTCATAATTGATATTCCGTGAAATGAATTTAAGGAGACGGTTGGCTGAATAGTATACAGTACAGTACGTCAAGTATGAAAGAAAATGGCCTACTTATTTACCTTTATACCAGCATCTTAATGTAATTTGAACGTTTGTTGATACAACCCAATAAACTAAGAGTACGTGGGTGTACGCTTGCTCTGTAATTTGATTAAATTTGTATTTTTATTTAATTTAATAAGCAAGATGATATACTGCAATTTTATAAGGTAGTATGAAAAAATTGCTTGTAGCTATGTTATAGAAGTAGTGAGAGGGTAATTTGGAAATGGGATTTATATATTGTGCACAAAGTATTTATGGGAAATCGAATACTCATAAGGTTGATCACCTTAAATCACAAATGTAATTGGCAAATTGATTTGTAATAATCCAAAAATATATAATATAGGTAAAAACCACAAAAGTTGCCAAATCTTACTATCAGTGAGCATTCTATACAAGAAATTCCCACACAAGAAACATTCGTTGGTGGCAAACTCTGGGGCAGAATCGTGAAATCCGAAATATTTATTTCTATGAACATTTAAAAAATATTTCGAAAAATGATCATAGTTGATTGGATCTGATGCAAAATTGTTGCCGTCGCCGTTTACATTCCTTTCCCAAATTATCATTGTGGGTGACTTTAACTTACCCGATATATCTTGGAACGATGTCGACGGTGTGTTGTCTTCATCCTCAACCGTCGAGAAAGAGGGAAATTTCGAGGGAAATTTCTGGACCTGCTATTTGCCAACGATGTCTTGCATGCCGATGTTGCTTCGCGCTTGGGCTTCACTGGACGTGAGAGCATTTATTACACACCAATTGTGATAAATAATTTTACAGCGCGGTGCGGATTTGAATGATACGGTGAACAGATTCAATGAGCTTCTCGGAAGTGGTATCGGGAGACACGTTCTGCGGGTTATCAATAATTAATCCGGCTTTCGGAAGCAATGGTAAAATACCGAGTTGATGCTGCTCGAGAAACGACGCAACAAGTTTCAATCCCTTTACAGGCTTTACGGCGTAGAATACTATCCCAATTTCGTTAACGCCCGCAATGAATTCAAGACCCTTAATTGGTTCCATTTCAATAATTGCGTAGTGCAAATCGAGCAAGTTTTGACATCCAATCCCAAAAAATTTTGGAACTTCATTAACAGCAAGAAAAAGGTATCTGAACAGGAGGTCCTGGATCAACTGCTCCTTCTCGACGTTAGTAAGAGAGCGGGTTATGACGGTCTTCCACCGATCCTATTTAAACGTTGTGCTGTAAGTCTGGCCCCTGCAGTTACTTTCTTGTTTAACGAAAGCCTTCATCGTGGTATTTTTCCAGATCCCTGGAAAATCTCATGTGTTCATCCAATTTTCATGGCGAGTAATAGAAGTGAGGTTAGTGATTATCGTGGGATCGCCATCCTCTCTGTCTTACCAAAACTGTTTGAGCCCATGGTTCACAGAGTATTGCACTTCCATACCAAGAGACTTATTTCCCCTTTCAGCATGAATTTTATCCCGGTAGGTCTACCGTGTCTAACTTGTCCTCATTTTGTGGCAGCTTGACGTTGTCTACACAGAATTCGCAAAGGCTTTCGATGTGATTGATCACTCCATTCTTATTAGCAAGTTGGAGAGTCTCAGATCGTTGGCAATCTGTTAGGATTCTGGATTCTTTCGCCCCATTATTTCGGGCGCCATCCGGCGTGCTTCAAGGTAGCCATATCCGCCCACTGTTATTTTCATTATTTATTAACGCCGTTCTAAATTGTTTTAAGTTTGCCAACTGCCTCCTCTTCGCAGATGACATAAAGATTTTCTCTAGCGTGTTAGACTGCGAAATGTTACAAGATGACTTAAACCGCTTTTACAGTCGGTCAATTAACAACTTACTGGCTTTAAACGTGAGTAAATGCAAAACTCTTTCTTTCTTCCGTATCCGGTCGCCTGTTTTTTTATCAATATCAACTGTACAACGAAACCATTGATCGGGTTAAGTTCATTTCGGATCTTGGTGTGATCTTTGAATATGACGCTACATTTACCAGACATGTTAGCGCCATTATTTCAAAGTCGAACATTGTGATTGGATTCATTAAACGAAACTGCAAGCACTTTAGTGACCCGTTAACTTTGACTTCGTTATACGTATGCTTTGTTCTGTCCATTTTGGAGTATGCATCTTCTGTTTGGTCACCCTCCTAACACTGTCATTCCGAGAGGATTGAGAGTATCCAGAAACAGTTTATTTTGTTCGCGCTACGACGTTTACGTGGACTATGCCTTATCAAGATCGATGTATTCTTTTGAACTGCAACGTCTAGTTAATCGCCGAGATATAGCTTCCGCGCTGTTTGTGCGTGATATCATCAATTCCCGTGTCGATTGTATCGAGTTACTAGCACGTATCAACTTGTACCCTTCCGAACGTCGGATTCGTCAACGCGATGGAGGTTTATTCATCGACCGAGCGGTAACGAACTACGGTCTTTCTGATCCAATTCCGAGGATATCGCGAGTGTTCAGCAAGGTCTACGGAGCTTTCGATTATCACTTGTCGAGAAATTAATTCAAGAAAACTTTATACAATCTTTTGTAGTCGAGCTTACGTGCCGTAATTTTTTTACCAGTTATTTAGTTGTGCCGATTGTAGTCTCTGTAGGCACCATTTATAAAAAAATAAATAAATAAAATTGGATGGTGTGTAGATAAGTTGGTCTATAAAATTAAATTGGACATGATGAATGGAAATCCCCTGTAATGTAATGTTGGGCGATATTGTGTCACTCATGTAGAAAAAATAAAACACTCATGTATTGAACACTAAAACAAATTTGGTTGGACTGACAGTAGTCCAACAAAAAATCGAAAATCTACTACTGATAGAAATTGAATTCAAAAATCCTTCCAACAGATAAATCACATTACCTAACTGATATTTACTTATCTCATCCACGATGGAAATTTTTAACAGTTTTCATCGGGTACGATGGAAAATAAATTTTAATCCGTTTCTGGATTAGCAACTATTTTTCACAAAAATGTATCAATTCATTTCATTTTCAAATTGTGTTTGCCGTAAAAAATGGAGAAAAATGGTCTAGTCTATATTTCTTTAAAAGGCAATTTTTCAATTTTAAATTGTCTTCAAGATGGTACGAGACGAGCTCAGAAAAGCACGCAGAGAAATAATGTTTAGATTTCAACAACGTTCATAAGTTGACAATTACGAGAGTAAAAAGTAACAAGGGAAACTTAATAAAAATTTTCATCAAAAACTTGCATGAATACTGATGTCGATGAACATCGATTATACACTTTACGATCCTCCAATGCCAATGGATTCAATTTTTTAGCCAGCGATTGATGGCTTGGCAAATACAAAAAATGTTACGGAATAATTTTCACGGCTGAAAAATTGCCAGTAATACTGCGGACAAAACCGATCTTGTATACAAAGGATTGTATAAAATAAAATGCTGCCGTTTTTTAAAAGACTGCTTCTGAAAGGAAGGCCATGAAGGAAAGAGTTACCAGTATGTTTTGCGCCAATACAACAAGGACGCATAGACTCGATATAATGATGATTGGAAAAGCCAAAATTCACCGATGTTTTAAAGATCTCGTAATGACGTTGTATTATAAGTCATCTAAAAATGAATGGCATACTTCTGTGCTCTTCAAGGAGTGATACAATGAACTTGTAATCCCTCAAATTTCTCGTCACAGAGTAGCTAAAACATTACCAATACAGCGATATTATTGGTGAATAATGTCACCTGAGATGGAACATCAAACATTTTCCATGAATATCGGGTTCTAGTCAAGTATCGAAACGTATCTGTGTGAGAGATACAGTTTGCCACTTTTCGAGCTAATTGCTAAGCACCATGCGCTTCTGATGAATCATTGGCATTTGAGGGCCGTAGAGATTACAAAAATATGCTAACCATGCAGTGCGCTAAACCGGGAAGTATTTAATTCAGTGAGTTACCCAGGCCTTTTAGTATAGTACTAAACACTGACCGAAGGTTCTTCTTCGTGAAAACAACAACAGAATGAGGGATTTAGAAACCCCACAAATACAAACCGAGTACAGTAAATTCAAACTTCATAAGTTACTTCGACCATCAGTAATGAAAATCGATAAGTGTGATGGAGTGGAGAAGCCAGTTGAGGTGATCCAAAAACAATAATCAGCTGCGGTGGTCTAGTGAGCGTCTAGACTGTGTAAATAGACAAGAAAAATTTTTCATAAAGCCAAAATCGAGAAATTTAAAATACCTTCAGCGATTGCTAAACTAAAGAAAGCTCTCTGTGGTAGTTTAAACTCACTATTAGAACACTAGCAAAGAAAGATCAGAGGTTTGCGAAAAAAATGAGGAAGTTTTAGATCTTTATTCAATACCGATTTCGCAGGAAGTAGAGATCCAAGAGCAGTAGAAAAAAATCTAAGTACCGACCAAATACCCGCAGATCTAGAAGATGGCGACTATGGAGGAAGATTATGAAGCACCGTATTTCACCTGCCTTTCAGCCGATAAGCCACTCCTCATCCTTACTGAAATATTTAGAAAGCATCTTAGACAACAAGCTTGTACTAAAATTGAAAATCTGTTAATGATTTGTTAATAAAGCATTATCAATGCTGATATTAGCAGCTTTAGAACACGGTATGGAACCCACCATTTCAAGGTGGTGTGATGCCGTGCTCAGATCCAGGATAATAGCCGCTAACTTTGATAGCACTAACACTACAGTGACTGCTTGCAAGGGATGTTCGTAGGGAGGAGTTCTGTCTCCTCTCCTGTGGTGCCTTGTTGTTACCACCTTGCTAATATAGTTAAACCGATATTAACTGTCAGGCATATATCATTGATGTCGCCATAATAGTTGTTGGTAAATATATGGATGTCTTATGTGTTCATATTCAAATGGCGTTCAACACAGTCATAACTTGGTGTTGTGAAATTGACTTAACAGTGAAACCTAAGAAAACTGAAATTGTTCTTTTCACGGGACGAAGAATTTCGAGTCTCCTAAAAATACCGTGTTTTAACGTTTCACTCTTCTCAGAGACTTGGTATCTGATGAGATTGGACAATACGAGGAATCAAGCAATATTTGAGGCTTGAAACCAAAATAGCTAGCTACTAGCTCAGTTGCAGAGAATGGTAAGCTAGGGAATTGTGAGGGCTACGCATACAACACTAACTTGTTTACTCAAGGTTTTCTAAGATCTCCCACCTATTGACCTCTAGATTAGTTGATATGTACGCAGTATTTAGGCAATCATTCTCTGGTTAATAGTGCTATTATACAGTATTAAATCTGAAGAAAAGTAAACAAATGACCAACGGTCTGGGCAATATAATGTGCCATCTCACATTTCTAATGCAGATTTGATCATGTTCACCGAAAGTTGAATCTGATAGTCAGGCTTTTGTAAGGACCAATGATTCCAACAATGTTTTTTCGAAACCGCGACATGCGACTATGTAGTTTTAAAGTTAAGGCAAACATAATAACTGTTGACAACATTGTTGGTTTTTTGAGCCATTACACATCTTCGACCAGACATGTGAAAAGTATTTAAACCTTAAATTGGCTCGTGATACAAAATGAAATTACACTTCTTTAGGTTCCCGGCCAGAGAGGTACCCGTGGAAATAAGGAGAATACTAAATTTTCAATTTTTACGCTTTAATTTTCGTAAAGTACAAAACTATATAATTATGTTGAATTGGACGTTTATTGATTTAAGTTTATAATTTTACTAAAAATGTGATTTCATACCAAATAGTTTGAATAAACATGAATTACTTTATTTAGTTTAAACTGTTACAAAAAAATTTATTTTATTTTCTTCAAAATGATTTAAAATAGAATTAGCCAAATAATCCGGATAATCGCTGTTTAAAACAATCGATATCCAGATAGTTGATAACATCAGACATTTGGAAACTCTACGCAAGAAATCCGTATCGTACATCGCATCAGAAGAAATTGTTGGTTCCTCGTTTTCATCTTTAAATTTTAATTTAACTCTAGTGTTTATCAAATTACTAATTTAGTTTAACTTACGAGGCGGTTTTATGGGTTCAGATAAGATCCCTTTATATGGTGGGTTTATCAAATCATCCATGAAATTCTTGAATATTTCGAGGTATTTCAAGAAAAAATAAAATTTAACTTATCAGTGATGTTATACATTTTGTGATGTTGCCAATATTTTACCAACTTTTAGCGAATCTGAATCCACCCATATACAGCGTAAGCAGAATTGGAGATCTCTCAACTTTAAGAACACACAAATGATTGACTGTGGGTGTGCTCGCTTTTAAACACACGTTGAACAACAAACACATTTAGGTGTACTGCTCTGTGATTCAATTTCTAACAAAGCAGCCAGAAAATTGGTAATTATTAGTTTTCAAAAGTTAAACATAAGCATTTTGTATCTCGAGCTTTCGTAATTCAGTCAATGGAATGGGTATTTAAACCTTTAAATTTCAAACTAAACGACGTGCTAAAAATATCTGTTACCGGAGAACAATCGAAGAATAGTACCAAATACATGGAGATTTAAATAACAGTTTTAAATAACCAAGTCCCACTCACAATACTAACTTTGAAATTCTTCCTGTCAAACATCACAAAGTACTGCGTAAACTACAGGGCACTTTTCAATTGTTAAATGTCGAAAATTGGACGGTGTTGGAGGGAGTTTAATATACTTCAGTGCTTTACAAAAATCAAAATTACTTGTATTTTCAAATAAACTATTGATTCTATACAATATCGATTAAAAAATGCTTCGTCCCCTAAATGAAACGTATTTCACGTGCTTCATTGATTTTAATCAAAATAGTTATTAATAGTTAATACTTAGGTATAGGTATATATTTTTAAACCTGTCTCGGAAAAACACGAAACACACGTCTATTATTTTTAAAAAACTTATACGAAATACATTTATACGATTTCCTTAAGACAACAAGCACGCTCTACATCCGATATGCATATACCATAAGATAATTGGATCAATCAATCATACAAAAAAAAATTGTTTATAGCTAAATTAAATTTAGTGTTGTGTTTTTACCCATTTTTCAGTAGAGCCGTCGCTGTTGATTTATCGATTGAAAAATTTATATCATTATCCAGGCTATTTGTTGTTGTTGTCAATGTTGAAATTTCGGTACCCAACATTGTGTATTGTCGTTCGTTGCTATATATCGATTTAACAAAAATAAAAAAATCTTAAACGTTAATTATTTGTATTAGTCCAGTGCACACTTTGTTATGCTAATTAACATAATTAATACTTTCAATCACATTCATTATCAGTTTTATCACAGATGGTACTCCGTATGTATACACAAAACTATTTTACAAAACAAAAAAGTCAAAACAAATCTGATAAGGTCACTTTCAAAAGATTATAAAAGTAAACATAAAAAATCACTGGCATATTATAGTGAGCAATATACAGTAGTAAAGTACATAATAGACGGTATAATTTCTTAATTTGTTTGAGATTTTGATTATGTGCTGTAGACTGCTCACATCTCTCCCCTTACACACACGCGATTAGCATATTTTTCCAATTACACGTTGCATAAATAACAAAGTATGACACAAAACAGAAAACTAAACATCTTTTATGTAAGCAATCTTATGTTCAACTAAACATTTTTTTTTACTACACCACAACTGATTTAGTTTCTTTATGAAACGTTTGAATAGATGTTGTTGGTGTAAAGCCAAAACAAAACTTAGTTTACGTAAACTTAACAACAACAAAAAAAAAGAATATTTTTTTATAAACACAACAAAATATCAAATAAGTACTTGCATACTAAAATAAAAGTTTAAAGTGAAAAAGTTTTTCCAAGTGGATGGATTCTAGTATTCGTTTAAACGATTATTGATTTTGCCGGCAATAAAAAATATATTTTTTGTCTCGACGATAAATTCGGCTGTAGAATGAAAACGAAATCGGTTGTGTTCATATCCCCAGTAAATCCGAATGGAAATCACTGCGCCTCTCTAATGCGTGTCAAATACGCTGTATGATATAAATGTACCAACAACAAACTAATGAATTTATCATTTATTATGAAAAACATTAAATAGGGGAAATATATTCATTCGAACTACGCAAATCGTTGGGTCGATTGCACGACGGAAATTTATTTCTGTTACGTATCGCTGCGTTTCTCTCTCGCGTGTCTAGTTTGAAATTATTTTGTACCCCACTTGCAGCGCTAAATATGTATTTTTCATAGACAAAAAGCAGAGGAGTAGTGTTGGCAATAGATAACACAAACTTACAAGTATGCGTCTAAATTGTTCATGTTTTTTCCCAGTTGCAAACTGTAATTTTCATGAAAATTTTGATTAGAAATGTGTCACACCTTGAAAAGTAATTTGATGCTGAGTAATTTAAAATGAATTGGTGTTGTGATTATATCTGATATTGTAACACACACGTTTCGAGCTAATAGGCCCTATGGGAGCCACTTACAACTTTGCAGATTACTAATTTTGAATTTTGCTGAAAAGCCTAGTGGATAAG